>JAQJVL010000112.1:1204103-1596722 GCA_035578905.1 Stictocephala bisonia
ACATTTTGGAGACTGCACTCTATTGTAGATTCAAATATAATTTAACACGAGGTAGCGACATCCATCAACACGAAACAAGAAGTAGTCACAGTTTTAGAGTGGCTCGGCACCGTACATCGTCCCTGGAACGCAAACCGTCTGTAGCAGACGTCAAAATTTTAAACAATCTCCCAGATTTTATTAAAAGGGAACAACATTTCAACATATTCAAGTCTCGATTAAAAGGCTACTTAGTGGCTCTCGCTTGTTATTCTGTGGGTGAATTTATAGCAGACTCCTAATTTGCGGACGGCTCGGGAGAGATCCTGTATGAATGTTATTGCTGTGTTTGTAGTGAAGTAGTGAAATAGTGTTTGTAGTGAGTGTTTGTAGTGAATGAATGCGTTACTCTGTGGACGAATGAACTCCCCCACTAAACTTTGCTGAAATTGTTATAATGGTTATTTTATCACATCACTTAATGTATCATTATTTTGTAGGATCATTATTATTAATAACATGATTTTTGCTGTACAATATGTACATATTGTCAAAAAGCAATAAAAACTATTTCATTTCATTCATTTCAGTGGCTGGCCTCTAGTTATATCTTGGTATACTGTACTGTCTAAGTGTTGTGTCTCACAGTTACAATACACGTGACCACAGAACAGCAGTGAGAGTTGAACATGCGAGAGTGGCTGGCCTCTAGTTATATCTTGGTATACTGTACTGTCTAAGTGTTGTGTCTCACAGTTACAATACACGTGCCCACAGAACAGCAGTGAGAGTTGAACATGCGAGAGTGGCCGGCCTCTAGTTATATCTTGGTATACTGTACTGTCTAAGTGTTGTGTCTCACAGTTACAATACACGTGCCCACAGAACAGCAGTGAGAGTTGAACATGCGAGAGTGGCCGGCCTCTAGTTATATCTTGGTATACTGTACTGTCTAAGTGTTGTGTCTCACAGTTACAATACACGTGCCCACAGAACAGCAGTGAGAGTTGAACATGCGAGAGTGGCTGGCCTCTAGTTATATCTTGGTATACTGTACTGTCTAAGTGTTGTGTCTCACAGTTACAATACACGTGCCCACAGAACAGCAGTGAGAGTTGAACATGCGAGAGTGGCCGGCCTCTAGTTATATCTTGGTATACTGTACTGTCTAAGTGTTGTGTCTCATAGTTACAATACACCTGCCCACAGAACAGCAGTGAGAGTTGAACATGCGAGAGTGGCCGGCCTCTAGTTATATCTTGGTATACTGTACTGTCTAAGTGTTGTGTCTCATAGTTACAATACACCTGCCCACAGAACAGCAGTGAGAGTTGAACATGCGAGAGTGTCCGGCCTCTAGTTATATCTTGGTATACTGTACTGTCTAAGTGTTGTGTCTCACAGTTACAATACACGTGCCCACAGAACAGCAGTGAGAGTTGAACATGCGAGAGTGGCTGGCCTCTAGTTATATCTTGGTATACTGTACTATCTAGGTATTGTGTCTCACAGTTACAATACACGTGCCCACAGAACAGCAGTGAGAGTTGAACATGCGAGAGTGGCTGGCCTCTAGTTATATCTTGGTATACTGTACTGTCTAAGTGTTGTGTCTCACAGTTAAAATACACGTGCCCACAGAACAGCAGTGAGAGTTGAACATGCGAGAGTGGCCGGCCTCTAGTTATATCTTGGTATACTGTACTATCTAGGTATTGTGTCGCACAGTTACAATACACGTGCCCACAGAACAGCAGTGAGAGTTGAACATGCGAGAGTGGCTGGCCTCTAGTTATATCTTGGTATACTGTACTATCTAGGTATTGTGTCGCACAGTTACAATACACGTGCCCACAGAACAGCAGTGAGAGTTGAACATGCGAGAGTGGCTGGCCTCTAGTTATATCTTGGTATACTGTACTGTCTAAGTATTGTGTCTCACAGTTACAATACACCTGCCCACAGAACAGCAGTGAGAGTTGAACATGCGAGAGTGGCTGACCACTAGTTAGATCTGTGTCTACTGTACTGTCTAAGTATTGTGTCTCACAGTTACAATACACCTGCCCACAGAACAGCAGTGAGAGTTGAACATGCGAGAGTGGCTGGCCTCTAGTTATATCTTGGTATACTGTACTGTCTAAGTATTGTGTCTCACAGTTACAATACACCTGCCCACAGAACAGCAGTGAGAGTTGAACATGAGAGAGTGGCTGGCCACTTGTTAGATCTGTGTCTACTCTACTGTCTAATTATTGTGTCTCACAGTTACAATACACCTGCCCACAGAACAGCAGTGAGAGTTGAACATGCGAGAGTGGCCGGCCTCTAGTTATATCTTGGTATACTGTACTGTCTAAGTGTTGTGTCTCACAGTTACAATACACGTGCCCACAGAACAGCAGTGAGAGTTGAACATGCGAGAGTGGCTGGCCTCTAGTTATATCTTGGTATACTGTACTGTCTAAGTATTGTGTCTCACAGTTACAATACACGTGCCCACAGAACAGCAGTGAGAGTTGAACATGCGAGAGTGGCTGGCCTCTAGTTATATCTTGGTATACTGTACTATCTAGGTATTGTGTCTCACAGTTACAATACACGTGCCCACAGAACAGCAGTGAGAGTTGAACATGCGAGAGTGGCTGGCCACTAGTTATATCTTGGTATACTGTACTGTCTAAGTATTGTGTCTCACAGTTACAATACACCTGCCCACAGAACAGCAGTGAGAGTTGAACATGCGAGAGTGGCTGACCACTAGTTAGATCTGTGTCTACTGTACTGTCTAAGTATTGTGTCTCACAGTTACAATACACCTGCCCACAGAACAGCAGTGAGAGTTGAACGTGCGAGAGTGGCTGGCCTCTAGTTATATCTTGGTATACTGTACTGTCTAAGTATTGTGTCTCACAGTTACAATACACCTGCCCACAGAACAGCAGTGAGAGTTGAACATGAGAGAGTGGCTGGCCACTTGTTAGATCTGTGTCTACTGTACTGTCTAAGTATTGTGTCTCACAGTTACAATACACCTGCCCACAGAACAACAGTGAGAGTTGAACATGCGAGAGTGGCTGGCCACTAGTTATATCTGGGTCAGATCTGATCTCTGCGATCTTGGGAATCCGACAGCAGTGAACTATTGTCTATTGTATAGTGGCAGGCACATCGATCCTAACACGGCAAACAAACGATCGGTGCAATGTTGTTTATTCCGCTATCTCTTTAACCTTTACCATCAATTGCATACCAGTTATTGTTGATTTTTAATGTTGAACTTGGATTAAGGTATGTTCTTGCACGTGAGGGTTGATTAATTACATATTGAATTAGAATTGAACAGACGATGTGTACTCCATAATACGTATAAAGGATAGTTAGTAAGAATTTAAATTTAAAATGTTGCTGCAGGAACGACTTGCTGTATAAAACCGTCAGAACTACGTCATGAAGTATAATATATACGTCTAATAATAGCTCAATAGGAGAGGAGTGCTCCTTAATATTTCTATGAAGGAATATTATAGTATAGCACACTAAAATACAGGATAGTATTTCAAATGCAGAAATTTAGAATTATTTTAGTTTTTAGTTATCATAATTATTATTAATATGATAATAATTATGATAATTACGATAATTGTTAATTATCAGTCTTTAGTTCTTTTAGTATGTATTAGTTAAGTATGATGGACGGGTGTGTTCCTAGGCAACATTTATGTAAACGATGGATAGAATGCTGCGTATGTAGCAGAGAATCCACTGAAGAACTTCAATGCTCTACTATGTGATAACAGAGAATATACTAAGGAACTTCACTGCTCTACTAGGTGATAGCAGAGAATCCACTTAGTAACTTGAATGTGGTAGCTGAGAAGCTGTGAAAAGTGGCAACTAAACTCCTAATACATTTCATATATAGTAAAAAAAATGCTAATTATTTTGAAGTTGTTTCATGGAAACTTAACTGTTTATCCGTAGCTATCAACATCCAACCTGCCAGTGGTAAATAAAGTAAATAATTCTATTAAAATAATAGTTTCCCTCGTTTCCTCAATTTTAAAAGGTGAACTGGAAGTTTAAAATAATAACACAATTTACTTCTTGATAAAAACTTAAATTTTACATTTTTGTTCTGTTATCTTACCATGGTCCCAGTTATATATCCAGAATAACGGAGTAAAACTAAATACAAATAAGATTATTTGGCCAGATTATAAGATAACCCCCAAAAAGGAAACAAAATATTATGTATAGTGTTATTGGTGTTTAAATCAAATTAAACAGAAATTGTCAATTAGGAGATTAAAAATGTTTATCCCACTTTTAACGGGTACAGAGATTTTATCTTGCAGCAATAAGTAAATGAAATTAACCAGAGCTTTCCTAGGCAAGGGTTAGGATTAAATAGTCCTCTAAGACACTTTGTAAACAGAGCATGGTCAAGAATGATCAGCTAATCTCAAAGTAACTTTTGTTTTGTAGTTTAGACCAAACTATTAAAAATGTTTTGTAGAATCTCCTAATAATTTTTTTTTTTTTTAACTTGACCTTTGGTTTGATCCAGATATTATTGAAAAGGCTCAATTATTAAAATTACTAATATTTTATATGTTCACTTTCTGAAATGTTTAGTTCATATCCCATCTTGTTCAACAATAATAAAAATAATAATAATAGAACAAACTGGAACCAGACTATAAATCAGAAAACCCCCCAGAATACGTTAAAAAACCAAAATCAAAGGTTCCAAGAGATTCCAAACGTTCTAAACGTTAAAATACGAGCGATCATGTCCGAATAACGAAATAAAAAGAATATTGAAAAAACGGAAGGTGTAAATTGTATGAAAAAATTTTGTTTTACCATATACCAATCAGAACAAAAATAGGACGAAATAAATACACTATTCACGCATTTAATTTAATATAAAAAGTTAACAAAATACTTGAAATTAACATAAAATACTACTTACGCTTTATTTTATTTTTAATAAACTAATAAAAGAATTAATTTCCTGCTTACATAATTTTCCAGCATTTTCACTTCAGCCCAATATTGTTCGCTTTAGAGAATACAAAATTATAAATGAAATACCAGGCTTTAAATATATTTTTTTAATTATTACCACCATTTATTTACTTTTTACTAAATTTTGTGTAGAATGAAAAAGAAAACAGTTCATAATACTTTCAAGATCAAGTTGCTGAAAACAGTTCAATTACCCTCATATCTAATCTCCAACAAACATAAGAAAATGGCAAAAGGTAATTAGGGACTCTGGTGAAGAGGGATGAGGTGTATAACTAGGGGATCATAAACTATAGTCAGGTACGTTCGGGACCCTAGTGAAGAGGGATGAGGTGTAGAACTAGGGGATCATAAACTATAGTCAGGTACGTTCGGGACCCTAGTGAAGAGGGATGAGGTGTAGAACTAGGGGATCATAAACTATAGTCAGGTACGTTCGGGACCCTAGTGAAGAGGGATGAGGTGTAGAACTAGGGGATCATAAACTATAGTCAGGTACGTTCGGGACCCTAGTGAAGAGGGATGAGGTGTAGAACTAGGGGATCATAAACTATAGTCAGGTACGTTCAGGACCCTAGTGAAGAGGGATGAGGTGTAGAACTAGGGGATCATAAACTATAGTCAGGTACGTTCGGGACCCTAGTGAAGAGGGATGAGTATAGAACTAGGGGATCATAAACTATAGTCAGGTACGTTCGGGACCCTAGTGAAGAGGGATGAGGTGTAGAACTAGGGGATCATAAACTATAGTCAGGTACGTTCAGGACCCTAGTGAAGAGGGATGAGGTGTAGAACTAGGGGATCATAAACTATAGTCAGGTACGTTCGGGACCCTAGTGAAGAGGGATGAGGTGTAGAACTAGGGGATCATAAACTATAGTCAGGTACGTTCGGGACCCTAGTGAAGAGGGATGAGGTGTAGAACTAGGGGATCATAAACTATAGTCAGGTATGTTCGGGACCCTAGTGAAGAGGGATGAGGTGTAGAACTAGGGGATCATAAACTATAGTCAGGTACGTTCGGGACCCTAGTGAAGAGGGATGAGGTGTAGAACTAGGGGATCATAAACTATAGTCAGGTACGTTCGGGACCCTAGTGAAGAGGGATGAGGTGTAGAACTAGGGGATCATAAACTATAGTCAGGTACGTTCAGGACCCTAGTGAAGAGGGATGAGGTGTAGAACTAGGGGATCATAAACTATAGTCAGGTACGTTCGGGACCCTAGTGAAGAGGGATGAGTATAGAACTAGGGGATCATAAACTATAGTCAGGTACGTTCGGGACCCTAGTGAAGAGGGATGAGGTGTAGAACTAGGGGATCATAAACTATAGTCAGGTACGTTCGGGACCCTAGTGAAGAGGGATGAGGTGTAGAACTAGGGGATCATAAACTATAGTCAGGTACGTTCGGGACCCTAGTGAAGAGGGATGAGGTGTAGAACTAGGGGATCATAAACTATAGTCAGGTACGTTAGGGACCCTAGTGAAGAGGGATGAGGTGTAGAACTAGGGGATCATAAACTATAGTCAGGTACGTTCGGGACCCTAGTGAAGAGGGATGAGGTGTAGAACTAGGGGATCATAAACTATAGTCAGGTACGTTCGGGACCCTAGTGATGAGGGATGAGGTGTAGAACTAGGGGATCATAAACTATAGTCAGGTACGTTCGGGACCCTAGTGAAGAGGGATGAGGTGTAGAACTAGGGGATCATAAACTATAGTCAGGTACGTTCGGGACCCTAGTGAAGAGGGATGAGGTGTAGAACTAGGGGATCATAAACTATAGTCAGGTACGTTCGGGACCCTAGTGATGAGGGATGAGGTGTAGAACTAGGGGATCATAAACTATAGTCAGGTACGTTCGGGACCCTAGTGAAGAGGGATGAGGTGTAGAACTAGGGGATCATAAACTATAGTCAGGTACGTTCGGGACCCTAGTGAAGAGGGATGTTAAAAAAGAAATGGAACACGTGTTTTTCCTGCAGGTATTCATCAATATAAGCTACTGTACTATCAATTTCTCTACCCCCACCCCCTCCCCATTAGTATGGGTACACCCTTGGGTGTATTACAATTTTAGTTCCATCCAGTACAAATTAGTGAATGATATCAGCTAATTAGTATTAATGAATACAATTTAAGTCAACCGCTCATCCTGTATAGGTTTTGGGGAAATCCATTGTGGTGTTTATCAGTATTTAGCCATTCTGGACTGTCTGTAAAGGATGTTAGCCCAGGAAACACTCCTTCCTTAACAGACACCGTACGGCGTACGCCCACAGTACACAGGGGAGCACTTCTAATGCGGAAGGACAATTATCGCCTCAGTGGAACCGCTATGGCACCTGGCTCAGCAATTATAGTGAGGTCCACGGTCTAGTTGTCTAACCTAGACAGCTGGTTGAGACCGTAATTTTTACGGTCAAAGTACGTTCTGTAAGAACAAACTTTCAATGGGATATGAACAATAACCTCGCTATATATAGTTAAGAAGTGCACTGTTATTGGGTTTTCTGTTTCAATAACAGTTGTTGTATGATCCATGATTTGTTACCTAGTAATTTTTCACAATACTTTGAGACCGATTTGTTTATTTTATAAAATACCCAAAATTGCATACATTATACATGATGGTCAGTATATGTTTCAACTATAGAAATCATTAGCCCTTCTATTTCCTTTAAGTTCAGGTAAAGGTGTACAATTTTAGTAAATATAAAATACTTTATATGACATGTTTTTGGGCAGAAACACAAAATGTTATCAAATTTTTATGATTACCTCATACACGCACAGTAGTGATGGCCCACCCGCCTACCCATACACGTACAGTGGTATTGATCTTCTCACACATAAACGTACAGAGGTAGTAACCCACACACCCATACAAGTAGACTGGTATTGGCTTACCCATACAGAAACGTACAGTGTACAGTGGTAGTAACCTACCGTACAACCAACCCACACACGTACAGTGGTAGTAACCTACCGTACTACCAACCCACACACGTGCAGTGGTAAATCTAAATCTACCTATACATACACGTACAGCGGAAAACTTAAATATCAGAGACAAAACTGTTGTCTAATAAGAAACTATGGTTTACCAATAAGAACAATTATTTATCGCCTCATTGGAACCGCCATGGCAATTGTCTGTGGCTCAACAATTATAAATAATGAGGTTATACTTGTTGTCTAACCTATTTGAGACCATAATTTTATCTCCGTCTGACTGTGTTTTATACAATAACTGTATAACCTTATCCGAATTTGATTAAATTCGTAAACTTATGCTTCCTGATGGATCATGTATGGTACAGTCCATCCAATACTCCTGTATAGTTAGCATAAACTAGGCCTACTCTTTATTGTACAATTTTCCAATTTTGAGTCTTCACAATTGTGTTGCTCAAAGTGTATAAGCTTGTCACCGCAAACTTGTCTTTTAGTAGCTAGCACATTTGGGTAAAAAATATCTTTTAAAAAAATTAAGAGATGTTTGTGTTTTCTCTAAATTACCAACGCACGACAGTTTTCCTTTTCCAGTTCTCCAGCGAGCTCAGCAAGGGAAAACCAATTATTTTGGGGATATTCACTTGCTTTTTTTTATTGGGTGTTCAAGAGGCAGCAAAAGGTCCGCTTAGAGAGAGGTTTTCGTAACCGAATAAACTTTCTTTAACGGTTTTGTAAAATAGTAGTTCGTTGTAAATATAATTTTTAGGCATAAAATTTATTCTAGTATCCCGCTACAACTATCACAAGAGAAAGAGGGTTTTGAACATATTTTCAATTCCATTTCCTTTTTTTCAGTTATCAACATTAAACTTTACTCGCCACTTTACATAACTACAGTCCTGAGAGTGAACTACATTCAACGAGTGAAGTAACAACCGTCAGCTGTGTTCGGGATTCGAACTTTGAGTACAAGACTCAACAGTTGAAACCTTATCTGAGTCACCACACCAACAAATAAATATATGGCACTGGAGGCGTAGTTGTGTAACCGAGCTACTTGGGGACAAAGTGTTGAAGAATTTGAGGCGATATGTTAGATGCTCGGTCCTCTTAATACCGACACAGCGTTAGCTCAATGGTTGTGGACACTACTAGAGACGTCTGGGGTATCCATGTTGGATGGTAGTTAAGTTTTAGATGTTGTGTTAGGCTTATCAGTTAGCTGAAAATCAGCCCAACACTACGTGGTTCGGATTTCACGTAAATCTGTAGGTCCCTTAGTTGCCCCAGCTATTGATATTAACAAATAGCTCTTTTTGAGGTGTCCTTAGTTAGTAACAATGACTACACTCGTTCATCTACACTGATCACACTCATATTCACCCATATTTTGACGATCGGCGTCTTTTTAAGTAGTAATGAATATACATACATACATTTAAAATTTCTATTATTCCAAAAACACGTCTTATAAAATCAAGCCAACCCTTCCATTATTTAAAAAAAAGATATGCAAAATAAACGTTTTTAACAGTTCCAGACATTCATGTTCGATTTCAATGAGAAAATATTTTCTTCATTATAATCTAAAATAGCTATATAACAAAGCAAATACGTTAAGGTAGTATCTTTAGCGTTAGAGATCCAAATATATTTCAATTACTTTAAATGTAATCAATTTAACATATAATATATATAAATTCAAATACTGGTCACAAGTTGCTATGATGACTTTTGCATTGCTTTAGTGTCTACTTAAATCGGAGAGCTAATAATTGGTAATAATAATAATAAATTGGTCGGTAGCGTAGTTGGTTCAATCCCAGCTTCATGTGCTAAAGGTTCTCAGTTCGATCCCAATCAGAGTCAATACATTTTGAAAAGGATCAGCTGATAATCACCAGCTGTTTATTTGTCATTGGGGTATTAATTAATGACACTTTCTAAGGTATAAGTCGGCCTTAGTTCGTAACAATGACTACATTCGCTCATCTACACTCATCACACTCATTCGAAATCCATATTCGCCCATATCTTGACGATCGGCGTCTTACGAATAAATAAATAAAAAATAAATAAATAAATAAATATTCAGTAGAATTACCTATAAGGTTTTTAATTGTATTTCAACATATGAGAGTTTTCCTTTTTTCATTTCCCCAGCAAGATCAGTTGAGAACAACAAATTACTACGCAATACGTCTACATGCTACTAACATTATTGCCTTTTTACACAACTAACGCCGTCACGTGATCTGCAAGAACAACATTACTGGATTGTCGACATAAAGAGATTACAGTGTAGAACTGTTACTATCGCCTAATCTCGAGACATGGAGTGGGAGATATGGAAGAGTACACCTGACGCCGTTATCAACGAGTTCAGATGGGAGATAAGACGTGTTTCGCACGTAGCACAGAGCCCTCTCTAACTCGTGCGTGCGTATGAATGAACAATATTTATACAAGGGCTCACGTATCGTTAAGTGAATGCTCAATCAATACACTGCTGTTGACTGTGTGGACAATCTCGACCCAACCAGGCTTTGCCGTGGTCATGCTCATCTGCAAATTACGTTTCGACGTCAATTTGTCTTTTAATTACTAATTGTGATGTAGATCATAGTGTATTATTGATGAATTTAACGCTTTAATAATGTTATACAATGTTGCTATGCCTTAAAATACTACAAAACTATATTTTTACTTACGTTTTTTTCTATGATTAGAAACCATGCCGGGAGGAAGTGTAAATAGTTACCAAATATAAATATATTCCAAAAGTTATGTATATTTTAGTAGATATGGCTGAGTGTTATACATACGTTATAAATGTGATCGGATGCCTACTTTTCATTAAACTCCTGTTCATATACGAGGGGAATACGTTTTTGTCCATCTAATAGTAACTATGCACTTGACAAACCACTATCTTGCGTATTTTTTACGTATGTACATATTTTATTCCGCTGTTACAAAGCCTGACGTAACAATAGCAATTAAAATATTGTATTTTCTCTTCACATTATTGTTTTAGAAATCATGAAAAGAGAGAATACTAATGTTTAAATAATCATTTCGTAAACAGGTTATTCATTAAACCCCTTTAAGAATTATTCATTCAGTATATGGTTACGTACACGAAAAGTAATAAAAACTTTCTTATAAACATATTTCCGTAACCTCTTAGTTTTTCGTATGTCTAAATGTGTATTTTTACATAGTTTATCGTATATTAATGACCCCTCAATATATTATCTTCAAACGTGGTACATGTAGGAGGAGTAGTACTATCTAGTTTAGTGTAGAATGTCTATATCCTAGTGTGTACTATTACAAAATGACGGCTATTATTAGTTTTCAAAGCTTAATATCTTAAAAAAAAGAAAAATTAAAAAACTACAAACAATACAAAAATTGCAAAATTATATTAGTAGAGAAGAAACGCCAGCTTAACGTCATCCCAAGTATGAGTTCCTTCCTAAGTATGAGCCGAGTTCCGTCTCGGATTTCTTCGGCTAGAGTCGGCTGTGGGTATCCTCACCAAATCACGTGATCAAAATAAAGAGCTGTGATTGTCTAAAATAACCAATATGGCTGCCATATAATCTTAATAATAATAATAATTATTATTATCGTTTGTGTTTCTAACTGTACAAAATCACTTTATAAATTAATACTTATAACAGTGTAGGAATTGTGAATACAAAATCAAAGGAACTTTCCACGACTCTTCGAGCTCTTGAACGTTTCTGTGAAATTTAGAAAGAAATAACTTTTTTCAAACACTTTGGTATAGATTATATCAAAAGGTTTGAGCAATCTACGAACTACCTTAAAACTAAAAGTTAACTATCCTCCTTCCACAAAATTTTGCAAAATTTGCGCTCACACCAATTATTCGTCTTTTGAACAGCACTATTAAGTTTGCTCCGACAATAAGGATATTTAAAAACCCAATCAATGTCAATTAAGTAAGATTCGACACAGGATAATTGTTCAATATACCGAGAAATGCAAGGCAGTAAGCTACAAAGTCTAGCCATTCAGACTCGCTACATAGAACAGAAGTTTTATGTTTAGCATCTTCGACCTCTACATATGGCTTGAAGTAAATATTTTTAATTACTATTTTTAATCCAAAAAATGCAAATCTCCTTTTCTCACTCTTTTTGCTTAAGGTACGAGTAATTGAAGATTCCAGATTCTGAAACTCGATCAATTCTGGATGATCCAACAAAACATATTTCCGATTGCCTTGTTTATGAAACAAAACACCCAAGTGAAAGTCAAACTCTTTAATGAGATCCACAGTAACAAATTTTGAGAAACGTGAATTTACGTACTACATTACTTTCAGAAAGCCTGTCAGATCTTGTTGTGAAGGATCATTTTCCTTGTCAACTAGTGGAAACTCAAAAATGGAAATATTAGCATCTGGAGCAGGAGATGTTGAACCCATGTCGACTAAGCAGCAACTGAAACTTAGCGTTTGCTCAGCCTCCTTTTATAGGAGATGTGACATTAGAGAACTCTGTTGACTGTACCTGTAAGTGGGCTATACTCAATCAGAAAATCATGAATGATTAAACAATAGGCAGTGGTGCCCTTTTCAAAAGTAGCCGAATACTCAAACTAAAGACGGACATCTACAGGACCAGACTTTAGATTTTCAGACTATTTGGAGCAGTCAATAACGGAAACAGGACAAATATCAAAAGCTGTACGACTCATGATGGGGTGAGGTGTACTGGTTCCATAGTAAAATGAATCGAGTCTTGCGTATATTTAATGTAACAGAGGATCATCACCACGCAAATTATCATAAGGATAATACTGAGAGTTTAGAAAGAGTTTCACATCTGTAAGTGAGCACTTATCAAAAAGACTAGCATATTTTACCAAATCACTTTTGCTTCCAGCTTGAAAAGGAAGTATGACATAACGAGGTTTTAATTGCGAAGATGTTTTAATTTTCCAAGACTGTCTGGTACTTGATCGAAGTTTGGGAAATTCGTGCAGCTCCCAAGACTTGAACGGCATTTCCAACACACGGTCCTGTTTCATTACCTTTAATAAAGATAGTTTCATTTCATTGGAAACGTTGACGTAAGATACCCGCAGTAAATCTTATCTATTGTAAGATGGACGTCAGTAATTGCAGAAGTAGCATTTTCTTTGTACAAGGCATTTTTAGTAGTGGAAGACACGAGAAAAATCAGTTCCTGTTTCTGGTTGACAATGATAAGTCTGTAGTCTTCAAAGAAGCCCACCAAATATTTTAAGGGAACAAATAAAGAAAAGTCCTTAGTTGCCTTAAGCAACCTTTTGCCAAACCACGCAGCATTTACTAGCCTTGTTTCATTATCTGGTGCAAGTGATACTACATTCCGAATAGTAAATGTTATGCCTACATTTATTGTTTGAAGATAATATCTTGATGGGTCATTAAGATATGATAAATTGTGTAAAAAACACATTCAGACAGATGAAAAATTAAGCATTTTAGGACAAATATTATAGGAACTTTTCTATTAGTTTTCATGTAAATAATCATATCCCACAAAGCCTAGAAGGATATTTTATGAGCACTCAGTATATCGGAATAAGTTTAACAGTCCGATACTTATATATATTTATAGAATATATATATATATATATATATATATATATATATATATACATATATATATATATATTTTCTAGCACAAACAAAATTAACAATACCCAAAGACGTAATGCTTAGTTTTAACACGACCAACGTTCAATTTATCACCAAAAGCTTTTTCATTTTAGAGTTGCGATAAAACCTATCGTCATAAGACTAAAATGCCATGGTAACAAATATGTGGTCTACGAAAACAATTAGTGAGATTAATAATTAATTAATTAAAATACTAATACAGTATTTATTGAACCGATGGCATATTTTGATTCATTAATAAGACGCTGATCGTCAAGATATGGGCGAATATGAGGAGCGAATGAATGTGATGAGTGTAGATGAACGAGTGTAGTAATTGTTACTAACTAAGCACGACTGTTTCTCAGAAAGAGCTATCAATAGCCCAGTACCTAGGGCAACTAAGGGATCTACAAATTTACGTGGAATCCGAACCACGTATTGTGGGTCTGATTTTCAGCTAACTGACAAGTCTGACACTCAGTTCTCCTCCCTACACAACATCTGAACCTTTTCTACCATTAGTGTGATTATGTAGTATAGAATTATATTTGTTCAACAGTTAACTTCACATAGCCTATTATGAAACAAATATTAAGTGTAAAATATTGAAATATTCGGTCGAGTTTTCGTCGAAAATGCAATAATTAACAGACAAACTACTAGTCTGTCTGATATTTATATAATAATAAAGTACAATTAAACTATTTTTACGCTGTGAGACATACTTTTTATGTTTTACAAAAATTGTCGCAACTCAAGTACTACTGAGATCACGACCCATTACGTGCCTTTACATATGTCATTTTTAACAGGATGAATGAAGAAACAATGTGGTGAACACATATCTGACGTGCTGTGGTTTCCAATATGAATATTCTCAAAGTATGTAACTATCGGAATGTCTGTAATGTGACAGTTCCTGTAATATACCACATTCCACTTTACAATGGTATGGAAAATATGACAGACAGTGTTATGTAATAGTTGTAGTGAATATGTAATTTGTCGGCAGAGAAGTTGGCAACAAGACCAGCTTTACATCCACGTCTGTTATTATTAAGCGTCAAATAACATATGTCTATAATCTATCATGTCACTTCTTCTATTGTTATTATTCCACTTCTTTACATTAACAATACAATACAACGTTAGTGTTCCGTTCCGTGGTTCTGGAGATTTCGTCATGAGAGAGTACATAGTTCTTGGACAATATGTATTAAGGTATAAATGTAACTACACAAGTATTTCAGTGCGGAGGATTTGTATATTTAATGAAGTGTTATTACTTTAGCAATAAATTACGACTACAGGTCTTTAAACCATGCGTCAGCCCCATACTAAGACAAGTATTTATAGGCAATAGATATTATATTCTTCTGAAGGATTTCTTTGAACTTCATTTAATACTTTCGTAGCAATATTTACAGATTTGTTTAAATGATATCAACAGCCTAGCTTCGTCTAGTTTATAACAAACCTATAGATTTTTGTTGTCAATTATTGGTTAGCGAATAAACTTGATGGCGCGATGATTTGAATTTCTTTACTTTTTAAGACAATGTATGAATGGTGCCATGTCAATTTTTACGGAAATCTAACCAAATCTTTTGGATGAATATGACATTTATTGCTTATAAATAATTGCTCTTCATACTGGACTGATAACAGGTAAACGGACCAGAAATCGATTATCCGAAAGTTGATTTCAATAATCAATTTGGATTGCTAGGGTAAGAACACTTTACAAATATAATTACAAGTAATCTCGGCTACTAAAGGAGTATTTAATATTATAAATTTTACCACGTACAATTAAGCAATTAATTTGTATTTTTTCACAACAATTTCCCTTCTAAGAAATTGATTACGGTCGTGTTAGAATGCCTGATAAAAAACTCGTTACATGCTGAAGTGAATAAATTTACGGTTTGAAACTTCGACTTCGTCATAAAATAAAATATTCAACTCATGCCAGTAATGCAGTAAACTTGCAATGTTAACGTGCACGATGGAGATTAAAAACCAACAACATTAACTTCCTGCTCCTTACTGGTTCTACTTGTTCAGACCCAACAGTAATCTTCGCTGTCAACTAATCATACTCGAGCTATCAACTCTGTTTAAATACAGAATCAGTTTGTTTAAGTTCCGTGCAAACTTTGTTCGATTTCAGCTCGGGTCAAGTCACATAAATTAAGAAGTTTCCTCTAGTTCATAGACAATTTACAAGATTGTTTTTTATGAATATATTTTTCTATTATGCTTTTTTCTGTTAACAATTTTATTAGTCATACTCAAAGCATTGTTTAGTACAAGACGTAACTTAAAACCGTGACATTTATCCAATTATCTCTCTCTCTCTCTCTCTCTCTCTCTCTCTCTCTCTCTCTCTCTCTCTCTCTCTCTCTCTCTCTCTCTCTCTCTCTCTCTCTCTCTCTCTCTCTCTCTCTCTCTCTCTCTCTCTCTCTCTCTCTCTCTCTCTCTCTCTCTCTCTCTCTCTCTCTCTCTCTCTCTCTCTCTCTCTCTCTCTCTCTCTCTCTCTCTCTCTCTCTCTCTCTCTCTCTCTCTCTCTCTCTCTCTCTCTCTCTCTCTCTCTCTCTCTCTCTCTCTCTCTCTCTCTCTCTCTCTCTCTCTCTCTCTCTCTCTCTCTCTCTCTCTCTCTCTCTCTCTCTCTCTCTCTCTCTCTCTCTCTCTCTCTCTCTCTCTCTCTCTCTCTCTCTCTCTCTCTCTCTCTATATATATATATATATATATATATATATATATATATATATATATATATATATATATATATATATATATATACATAGAAAGAAAGGCACAACTATTTTTTTACTTTACTTTGCCTATTTTCCATATACAATTAGTATGTGTGGGGAACTTATTCAGCCTGAGTAAGGGGGTGACCCAGTTTAGTACAAGGTAAATATTACTGATAAAAACTGCCACTGAACGCTAGGATTTGAACCTGGGTTGTCTATAAATAATTTCATAATAATTTAGCCTAAAGTTTAGGCTCACAGTCCAGTCGCCTAGGAAACCTCGACTACCACTTCTCCCTACCCTGTCCTGTATTAAATTTACAGTCGTTGTATCGGTTGAGCACTTAAATTTATTTTGTTCTGTAGTACTGTTTGAAAACAGTTATTTTTTATGTTTCTTACATAATTTTTAAATTAGTTTTTGAACCATAACTAAACCACAATCGTTTTACTTTTATTATTAGTTTCTTGATCATCATATTAAATGTCTTTTCTACACCAGTGGTATTTAATACTACAATACACATACCGTTGTTAAGTGACAACGGTTCAAATCCGTCTGACAAATTTATTAGTAGGACTCCCAGGAATTGAACCCGTGAAGCTTTGCATTGGTAGAAGCAGTGGTAAACACTATACTAGAAAAGTTGATGGTAGAAATACAAGTGAACGTCACACAATACAAATTTATTTAAATATAATAATGAATTGTACAAATATTACTGTAATAGTTTTGTAAACCACGTTTACCTTTCTCGGCTGTTTGAAAGAAATTATAAAGTTAATTTCTTAATGTTAACTTATGGTTAAATGTTGCTCATATGGAAAATGGATACGGTGGTGGGAATGTTTCAACCCATTATGAATTTTAGCCTTACTTAGTAAGTTTCTAAAATACAGAAGCTAACTTCCCAACAAATGTCATAAGAATCTTTTTAGTAGCCCGGATACTTCGTAATGAGAGAGTACATCACTTTTGCATTTTATGTATGAATCGTTACATACAAATTGATGTATTATATTCTGTGTTATTAATAATGGTCTTACAATAAATAATATAGGTAACTTACTCTCATATCTCGAACTTCAACTCAAACAAGAATTCATATGTTTTGAACATACCTGTGAACAGTAAAGGTAAAATTAATTTCAATATAATGTTTTTGATGTCCTGTTACTTTATAATATAAAAAAGAAAATTGAGAATTGTAAAGAAAATTAAATGTATTCATCCTCAATCTAATAAATTAATACATATAAATATCAATAACAATATAAAGTAAATAATTTATGCATGTCTTCTTACAAATAGTTTTTTAATTAGCATAATACGTGTTGGTACATATACAGTACAAGTAAACGTCACATAACACAAATTTATTACAATATAAGCACAAAATGCACAAATATACTACAATACAAGCACAAAATGCACAAATATTATGGTGATCGATTTCGGTGAACCACGCTCACCTTCCTCAGACCAGAGGGATTCACAAAAGAATCAACAGTCCATAATATTTGTGCATTTTGTGCTTGTATTGTAGTATATTTGTGCATTTTGTGCTTATATTGTAATAAATTTGTGTTATGTGACGTTTACTTGTACTGTATGTCTTCTTACAAAACTATCAAATTACAATTTTGAACTCCATATTATATCTATGAAAAGGAAGATAGAATGCAAAAAAGTATAAATTAAAATTAACAAGTTAATAAGAACTGAATGTTTAAAATCCTTATAAAATTTTCCATAAACAAAATAATAATTTGATTTCAACAAATGAAAGTATTAACCAAAGCAGGAGTTTAAATGATGACGTTTTTAAAACTTACCAAATATTTACAATCAACTATACATACTAACTTACCAAATATTTACAATCAACTATACATACTAACTTACCAAATATTTATAATCAACTATACACACTAACTTGCAAATATTTACAATCGACTATACATACTAACTTACCAAATATTTATAATCAACTATACACACTAACTTGCAAATATTTACAATTGACTATACATACTATCTTGCAAATATTTATAATCAACTATACATATTAACTTACCATATATTTACAATCAACTATACATACTATCTTGCAAATATTTATAATCAACTATACATATTAACTTACCATATATTTACAATCAACTATACATACTATCTTGCAAATATTTATAATCAACTATACATATTAACTTACCATATATTTACAATCAACTATATATACTAACTTACCAAATATTTACAATCAACCATACATACTAACTTACCAAATATTTACAATCAACTATACACACTAACTTGCAAATATTTACAATCAACCATACATACTAACTTACGAAATATTTACAATCAACCATACATACTAACTTACCAAATATTTACAATCAACTATACATACTAACTTACCAAATATTTACAATCAACTATACATACTAACTTACCAAATATTTACAATCAACTATACATACTAACTTAATGAATATTTATGTTCCCTAATGAGGTTATTTGGAGGATTTCTTATAAATATCTTAAGTCAGTGGTACTATTCGTTCCTTTTGTTATTTTCTTAGGCATCTTAGGATATTTAGTCATCTTGTTATACGTAGCCTATTATTAATATATTTGTAGAAAATTTGTACTGTAACGTTAGAACGAATAAATAAATAAGTTATAGGAGATACAATATTGATAAATATCAGTAAACAATAATGTAGGGATTATATATGATTATATTTCATAATGAAGGAATGTGGTTTTTTTTATATATACATATATATAATTATGAGCTTTACTGATCAACAACAATGTGGGAGCTATCCATAGTTGACTATCAATGAGCATTTTGAATGTTGTAAAGAACTTATTTATCCATAATAAGAGTGTAAGATATTATATAGAAATCGGAATGCGGGGAGTTTCTGTTTGCATAGTTTATTTAATTATTTCTAGCAAATGTTTTAGGAGATAATAAGACCTGCAAATCTTTAAGTCGATACAATCTTGTTTCTCCACCTTTTCTTATTAATGTTCTCGAGGCTGTCTAGAGTAGTGAAATTTGTTTAACAGGTTTTAGCTTTTAAACTTAAAAAATATAAGTAGTGCGGCATCCGGATTTATTCGTACAGTGCCCGACTGCCTACTGTCTGTAACAGCTGAGCGTTTGATCTAGGTTGTCATAGTAAACTACCCTCCCACCCATACACGTACGGTAGTATTGACCCACCCGCCCATCCAGACACGTACGGTAGTATTGACCCACCCACCCACCCATACATGTACAATAGTGTTGACCCACCCTCCCACCCATACACGTACAGTAGTATTGACCCACCCTCCCACCCCTGTACGTACGGTAGTATTGACCCACCCGCCCATCCAGACACGTACGGTAGTATTGACCCACCCACCCACCCATAAACGTACAATAGTGTTGACCCACCCGCCCAACCATACACGTACGGTAGTATTGAACCACCCGCCCAACCATACACGTACGGTAGTATTGACCCACCCACCTACTCATAAACGCACGGTAGTATTGACCCACCATCCCTCTCATAAACGTACGGTATTATTGACCCACCATCCCTCTCATAAATGCACGGTAGTATTGACCCACCCGCCCAACCATACACGAACGGTAGTATTAACCCACCCGCCCAACCATACACGTAAGGTAGTATTGACCCACCCTCCCACCTATAGACGTACGGTAGTATTGACCCACCCTCCCACCCATACACGAACGGTAGTATTGACCCACCCTCCCACCCATACACGAACGGTAGTATTAACCCACCCGCCCAACCATACACGTACGGTAGTATTGAACCACCCGCCCAACCATACACGAACGGTAGTATTAAGCCACCCGCCCACCCAGACACGTACGGTAGTATTGACCCACCCACCCACTCATACACGTACGGTAGTATTGACCCACCCTCCCACATATAGACGTACGGTAGTATTGACCCACCCTCCCACCTATAGACGTACGGTAGTATTGAACCACCCGCCCAACCATACACGTACGGTAGTATTAACCCACCCGCCCACCTAGACACGTACGGTAGTATTGAACCACCCGCCCAACCATATACGTACGGTAGTATTAACCCACCCGCCCACCTAGACACGTACGATAGTATTGACCCACCCACCCACTCATACACGTACAATAGTGTTGACCCACCCTCCCACCCATACACGTACAGTAGTATTGACCCACCTTCCCACCCCTGTACGAACGGTAGTATTGACCCACCCACCCATACACGTACGGTAGTGTTGACCCACCCACCCACCCATACACGTACGGTAGTATTGACCCACCCTCCCACCTATAGACGTACGGTAGTATTGACCCACCCGCCCACCCAGACACGTACAGTAGTATTGACGTGCGTTATTTAAGGAATCACAAGTTTGTTCTTGTAGAGAATTGGTAAAAATGTTTACTTTTATATCAATTTATAATGAGTTCTGTAATACATTTACATTTACCACCACAAAAAATCTATAGGTAACGAACAAGAAACATATAGATGAACTAATTAATTTCTTTAACAGCATATTTCATGTTGGTTGAAACACAAAACAAGTGAACGTGATATAACACAAATGTATTGCAGTGTAAGTAATAAATGTACAAGTATTATGGTGATTGGTGTTTGTAAATTACGTTTACTATTCTCAAAAAGAGAAATTCACTAAAAAAAATAAATGTCATTTTACTAAAATATTTCTTTGTACATTTTCTTCTTATACTATAATAAAGTTGTGGGACATAAAATTGTCTACAAAGATATACTGAATATAGTGTATCATCCCTTGGAGCAACATATTTTCAGAAACACAATAAAATGCTCTAAAGCTATAATGCTCTTTCGGCTTACTCGGGCAATTGAGTTCCCGTCAGACGTTTGAGAGCGATCCAAGAAATGCCTTATTGATAAGTGTTGATACAACATCCCAGAATGTTTTTATCCTGGCTATTTATCTTGTTCTGATGACTTTAAGTGGTAAGATTCGTTATTTAACATTTTAGACATGGTAGAGAAAAGACGTAGGCCCAAAATACTTTATTTAGAAAATAAAGAATTAATGCATTTCATATAATTTAAGTTTTATCAATATCAATATTTTTATTATTTTGTTGGTATCGTTGATTTTTTTAAAGTAATTATTTTCTAATAACAGGATGATTAACTATTTCAATATTAATTATTCGAATCTTTCCTAAAAAAAACTATGTTTTCTTCAGTCATACTTCCTTCTATTTAATAATGTATTTTTTTAACTGAATCATTTTAGTTGTTCAACAATTTTATGAACATAAATTGTTTTATGAACATTTTTATGAACATAAACATAACAACTAAATTTAATCATAAAATTGTAGTTTTTTTATCAAATTATAAATGTTAAAAATTGCCACTTTTATTCTTAGTGTCCTTTATAATCTATCCTAGGTTTTTTTTATACATATCTTTGTTAACAGTTGACAATTTTTAAACTTAGCTCACCAGTATCTAATTATGTTCATTTTCTATTGCATTTTTAAGGGTGTCTTAAATAAGAGTTTACTGATAAGTGATAAACCTCACCCCTGTATACAGACATTGAATCTGTGGATGAGGTTAATTCATTTTTGTAATTTGTAAAATAATTGTTGTCAATTGTTGAGTAACTTGTTTTAATCTGAATCTCACTTGAGTTACTAAACTATATTATCAATATCTCTGTATGAAAATGTATGTCTACCTCCCACCAGAATAACATAAACATTATTATATTTCTTTAATGTACATTCACCTCAATTTAAATTCTATTAGATATATCTATTCCTTTCTTGTGATTTCAATAGACCTCGTTAGTTTATTGATTTGTGTTAGAGCGTTCCGAATAAATTGCATTACTTCGTTACTGGTATATTATGGGGAGAGTAATAATCTAATAATATATGTTTAATAATGCGGACCACTGTCACTGTTTTCTCTGTTACTGGGAGTTTCGTTCATCCTCTTAGGAACTAGACGTGGACTTTTCCCAAAAAATAATAAAGTATTTTCTAACTTAGAGAGGAAATAAATAGAACATAATATTAGGAACTGACTGTACACTCTCTGTATTGCCTGTTCCAACACTAGTTATTTAATTAGGAGTGTGAAAATTTTCAGCAAAATGTATTTACAGTATGTCACATACTTACTGACACCAGACAAATTATATATTTTTCAACCATGGCAGCGCTTCTACATCCATAAATCATAGTAACACAGTTTCTAAACAATCTTAAACTCTCTAACGTCACCCAAAATTTACCTGCAATATAACTATCACCACGACTACTTTAAAGGTCTTCAGATAAATCAGTAGAGTAGTATGCGATAGTGAATTCCAATTTTCCAGACTGTAGAGCCTCTTAATGGGAGCTCCGTTGAAGATATCCTGGTAATCCAATCGTACGTTATGCGCTCCACCAACTCTGTAGTGCATACCAATCTAGAATGTTCCAGACTGTAGAGCCTCATAATGAGAGCTCCGTTGAAGATATCCTGGTAAACCAGTCGTACGTTATGAGATGCACCAAGAAAGAAAGAAAGAAAGAAGAAAGAAAATCAATTTATTTCCCTTCTTAAGTTACAAAGGTTCAAGTTAAACAATTTAATATATCGGAAAATAAAGTTTTACACAGGCTTTTTTATGCCTGTGTGTAAAACTAGTCAAATGAACATTACATTACAATTTAATCAGACAAATTAATTTAGAAAGGTACTTGGATGTAATTTATTATTAGAAAAGCAATAACAAAAATGTATATAATATACTAAATAAAAAAATAACACTAATTCGTTAGATACTGACTATTACATAGAAAAAATCATTATAAAAAAGAAGACATATTCCTATAACAGTAAAAAATAAAAATAGATTATTCAAATAAAGAAAGTAAGTGAGTACCGTGAGTTTTTAATTTTAAAATATATATTAGTTACTTATGAGGGTTTGATGCCATTGGATGGAGACAAGTAAATTAGTAATAGTTACGGAAGCAAAGCATAGAAGTAATGAGGTCAAAGTAAAGTAATAAGTCTAGTAATCGTGTTGTCAGGTGTAGATTGACTTGAGGAGGTCCTCCGCGTAATCACAATTGGTCCCTAACAGCAAGGCAGAGACACGCTTTTTGTACACACTGTGACTGACGGTGCCAAGATCCCTTATCTCCCTCGGTATGTTGCGATACAAAACATTTGCAAGGTAGAAGGAATTCGTATTGTTTACAGATTTAACTGTTCTAAGGACTTGGACACCAACATTCAAGGCATTTCTTGTTCTGTAATTATGTGAAATAGGAGTAGATATTAAATCGGAATGATGAAAAATTAAATTTAGAAGAGTTTTAATGAATATATGTCTTATGGTGAGAACACCTGTTTCTTGAAAAAGTAAGTCGGATGAAAACATTTTTATCTTACGGAAGCCTGTCTTCAAAATAGATTTTTGGATAACAGATAACGGTTTTACTATAGATTTAAAAGCCCCTCCCCAAGAAATAATACCGTATTCTAAAATGGATTGAACGTATGCAAAATATACAGTTTTAATTTCATGAGTTTTTAAAAATGTACTTAATTGTTTAAAAACGTATATGAACTTTCTTAGTTTAGACTTTAACATATCTATATGTTTTTTCCACCGTAGCTGGTTATCAATAATGATACCCAGGTACTTGTAGTGGTCGACTCTCTCTACGACTTGACAGTCACAGTGTTCTTTAGCGGGGTCATCGCAAGAGTGCACCACCACTCTCAGCTCCGCAGCAGGTTCTGACCCTTTGCGAAGAGCTATGGGTAAACATTTTATTTTCTTAATGGAAATGAATAAAACTAAAACACTGAAAATAATGCACGATGTTGTTTGAACAAAATAATGGACTGTAATGAATTGAAATTATTCTAACAATATAGAGAAAAAACATATTGAAATGTACAAACAGCTGATAACTTGATATTTTTGACATTACATTAAAAATTGATATTATTACTATATACATTCTTCCGGCAGGAAATTAGTGATTGTCTTTATCGGTGGGAAGTTTAATGATTTTCACAACTGGTCTTCTAAATATTCCTTTTATAGTTTCCAAGTCCACCGATCTAACTGTATTGTGTTTGTCAGGATAAATTTGGTTAACTATTGCAATTGGGTATTTCATTGGTTGCACATTGTCTTCTTTGATTAAAACTACATCTCCAACTTTGATATTTTCTTGTTTGGTTTTCCATTTTTGCCGTTGTTGAAGGGTGTGCAAATATTCAACATGCCATCTTTTCCAAAAGTCTCTTCTCAGTTTTTGAACTAGTTGCCATCTTTTATTGTAGTTGATTGGGCCGTTTTCTGCACTTTTGTCAGGAAGGGCTGTCAAAGTATCACCAGTAATGAAGTGTCCTGGGGTCAAAATGTCTGTTTCAGATTGGTCACTTGAAAGTCTGCAAATAGGTCTAGAATTGAGTATCGCTTCTATTTGAATCACAAGCGTGTTCAATTCTTCAAACGTCAAAATGTGATCTCCAAGTACTCGCTTCAAGTGATGTTTGGCTGATTTAACTGCTGATTCCCATAGTCCACCCATGTGAGGGGAGCTTGGAGGGATAAAATGCCAGTTTATTCCTTTTGTGGCAGATTTGTCATGAATTTCATTACTTGAATCTTTGAAAAACTTCTTTAGACTGTTGTCGGCTCCTACAAAGTTTGTGCCATTGTCCGAGTATATGTCTTTCGGTAGGCCTCTCCTTGAAATAAATCTGTTAAGCGCTGCTAAAAAAGCTTCTGTTGATAAGTCTGAAACTAATTCCATATGTACAGCTTTTACGCTCATGCAAATGAATATTGCCAAGTAAGTTTTCCTTAAAGTTTTGCAACGTCCTCCTATTTGTTTCGTCAAGAAAGGACCTGCATAGTCACATCCAGTTTCAAAAAATGGTTTTGTCAGTGTAACTCTCGATGATGGTAGGTTTCCCATTAGAGGACAAATTGGTGTACCATTGAATTTTATACATTTTACACATCTTCTTACAATACTGCGTATTTGATTTCTCACATTACCAACAAGCCAATATTTTTGTCTCACATCATTCGTGATAAATTGAATCCCTGCATGGAAATACTTTTCATGAGTATGAGTTAAATAAGTTTTTACAAATGAGTGATTTGCAGGTAAAATAATTTGATGAGTTTTGTTGTAGTGTAGGTTCGAATTTTGGATCCGGCCACCAACTCTCAAGATTCCATGTTCATCAATAAAAGGATTCAAACTTAAAAGTTTGCTGTTCTTTTTTACTCTTCCTTTATCTTGTAAATTTCTCATATCATCTGGAAAGCTCAATTGTTGAATATGTTTCACAATGCATCTGTGTGCGTCTTCCAGTTCATGCACTGATAAAGGACCTGATATATTACACCTTTTGATGTTTTTTAAGTATCTCATGCAGTAAGCTGTTACTCGAATAGTTTTTGTATAAGAATTAAATTTGAGATACCATTCGTCTTCTTCTTCTTTAGTTGTTAAAGCACATTTAATTGTTCTTGTTTCAGGAATTGTATTTGAATCGAAACAATAATTTTCAAGATCATTCTTGTTGTTCAACGCTTGAGGTTCAGAAAGCCATTGAGGGCCTGACCACCATTTCTGTTCTTTTGTGAGTTTTTCTCCTGAAATTCCTCTTGATGCAATGTCTGCTGGGTTTTCTTCCGATTTAACGTGTTTCCATTGAGAAATGTTTGTTAATGCTTGTATTTGAGATACTCTGCTACTAACGAAGGTTTTCCACTTCATAGGATCTTTAGATATCCAAGCTAAGACTACAGTTGAGTCCGTAAACAGGTATGTATTTTCAATTGGTAGATAAGGTTTGATCTTTGCTACCATCTTCGCTAATAATAGCGCTCCACATAGCTCTAGTCGTGGAATTGTACTCTTCTTTAAGGGGGTGATTTTTGATTTTGCCATGATTAATCTTACTGTTGTTTGTGTTGACGAGACACTTCTCATGTAAAGTACTCCTGCAGATGCTTTCTCCGAAGCATCGCAAAATCCTACTAAATCATGTGTTGCATTTTGTTCAAATGAAATCAGCGGTCTGGGAATGGTGATATTTTTGAAATGTTGAAGTCCGTTTCTATGTTGATGGAAGTCGTTTGCTATTTGCTGAGGAACCTCGTCATCCCAACTCTTGCATTGTGACCAAGTGTCTTGAAGGATTAATTTTGCTTTTGTAACTGCTGGACATAAAAATCCTAAGGGATCATAGAGTTTTGCTACTTCTGATAAAATGATTCTCTTCGTCAATGGTGTAGGTATATTTGTCACATTCAATGAATATAGATATGTATCATGGTGAGGATTCCATTGCATTCCTAAAAGATTAACAGTATTGTCCTTGGACTGAATTGATACTTCAGTTTGAGACTGATCGCTGATAAGCTCTTTTGAATTTGATGACCACTTTCTTAGGTTGAATCCTGATCGACTCATTACATGTTCTAAATCCTGTTTTATTTGCTTAGCATTTTCAATTGTATCTGCGCCTGAGATAAGATCGTCAACATAAAAATCTTCTTTTAAAATTCTACTAATTTCTGGATACTGCTTCTTGACGTCATCTGCTAGTTGATGTAAGCATCTGATTGAGAGGTATGGGGCACAAGCAGTTCCATATGTGACTGTACAGAGATCATAAGATTGAATATGTTCTGAAGGATTTGATCTCCAAAGAATTCTCTGATAACATTGATCTTCTGGTGTTATTAAAATCTGTCTGAAAAACTTCTCAATGTCTGCAGTAAAAACACACTTGTGTAGTCTGAAACGTGTAAGTAAGGATACTATGTCTGATTGTAACTTTGGGCCAATGTACAAATGATCGTTTAAAGAAGTGCCACTTGTAGTTTTAGATGAACCGTCAAACACTACTCTGACTTTAGTTGAAGTACTACTAGGTCTGTATACTGCATGATGTGGTAGGTAATAGTTGTGATTCATCATACTTGTGTCACTGTTTGGGGTAGGTTTCATGTGATTTAACTCAATGTACTCATTTATGAATTGATCATAAGACTGTTTCTTGTTTTTATCTTCCTCAAATGAACTTTCTAAACGTTGGAATCGTTTTAATGCAATATGATATGAGTCACCTAAACTTGTGATAGAGGGTTTGAATGGCAAATGAACACAAAATCTGCCCGATTGATCTTTTGAATGTGTATTTATGAAGTGATCCTCACATATTATGTTTTCATCTGTACTAGCTGGTGAATCCTGTTTGTAACCAACATCCTCAGAATTCCAAAATTTCTCCATTAAAGTATTTAGACCATCATCATGTCTGATAAACAGTGTTTTGACTTTATTTGAAGCTGTTTTGACATCTGCTGATGAGATTTCACCTATCAATAAGAATCCTAGTTTTGTATTGATAGCACAAGGGGTTCCTGGTGGACCTCTGATTACTCCATCTATTAAAAGTGATGAATAGATATCAGCACCAAGAATGATATCGATGCTGCTTGATTGAAAGAAAAATGGATCAGCAAGTTCAAGGTTGTTTATGTGTGTCCAATGATCAAATGATGATGAAGACAATGAGGTGATACTGGTAAGCTTTCTCAATATGAAAGTGTTGACTCTGATTGCTTCTTGTTTTGTGCGCAACAAACAAGTTGTAAGGCCACGTGTGTTACCAACATGAGTATGACCAACACCTTGTACTTGAACATTACATGATTGTATTTTCAAGTTGAGTTTTTGAGCACAATGCTCTGAAATGAAACTTGCCTCACTACCAGGATCAATCAAAGCACGACATTTCTGAAAGTCGCCTTGAAAGTCTTGAATTTCAACGATTGCTGTTGAAAGTAATACTCTTTTTACATTATGAACAACTGTTGATAATATTTTTGGGTTTGCTGCTACACTGTCAGTAGATTGTTGTGCTACTGAAATCGTTGAGTCTTGTTTGTCACTTTTCAACGGTTGTGAAAATGGTGAATCTAAGTTAGTTACTGAATGTGTTGAATTTGACTTCTGTAAATGCAATAAGGTATTATGGGGCTTTGAGCAAATTTTACATTTTGAACCTTTGCAAGCTGAAATAACATGACCAGCTGACAGACAATTGAAACATCTGTGAAGTTGTTTCACCTTTTGGATTCTGTCATTTGTGTTGAGTTTCAAAAACTCATTGCAACTGAATAACTCATGAGAGTTTTGACACATAGGACATGAGACACACTTAACCCGATTTACTTCAGTTGTGTGTAGACCTAGACCTGGTTTCATTGCTGAATTGCTTTGATTAGTCTTGAAGTTAAAACTAGATTTTACTTTATTGACACTGCTAGCATCTAGTGCATGTATGTATTGTTTTAAAAATGTTTCAAACTCTGAGAAAGAAGGGGGTTCAACTGACGTGCTACTTAACTCCCATTTAGTTCTCAAGTCTTGATCAAGTTTGGAAGCTAACATGTAAACTAACAAAATATCCCACTCTTCAGTTTTGTAACCAAGGCTATTTAGAGCTCGAATGTTCACATTTGCTGTATTTAGTAACTGTTTAATGTTTGCTAGTGATGAAGCATTTGGTAATGAAAATAATGCATTTAAATGAGCATTGACTATAAGTTTTTTGTTTGAGTATCTTTCTTTTAAAATATCTAAAGCTACATTGTAGTTAGGTTGTGTCAAGGGCAAGGATGAGATGAGACTGAGTGGTTCTCCCTTTAAACTAGATTTCAGATAGTAAAATTTCTGAATTTCTGCCAAATCATTGTTTTTGTCGATAGTTGAGTTGAAAAGATCAAAAAAAGATGTCCAATTTTCAATTTTACCCTCAAAGGTTGGTAAATTAATTTTGGGCAGTACTACTGTGTCATTTTTCCTACTGAAGCTAAATTCTTTGACTGATTGGTTTGATGGGGTTGAATTTAATTTATTTGAGTTGTTTAAAATGGTGTCGAATTCAGATTTTAGTGAATAGTAATTATCTTCAAACTCAATAAAATTTGTATCTGTATCATCTGAAGCTATGGTATCAATGCTGGATTGTACTTCACAAAATTCCAAGTAGAGTTGTTCGAGTTTTGAGTCTCTTACCTTAATGTCTGAAATTGCTCCATTTTCTACATCAAAATTACTTACAAAATTAACCATCTGTGTAATGGAAGCTTTTAGTCTGCCTCTTTTTGCTATTAGAATTTTCAAATCTTCCATTGTTTATGTTTGGAAATGTGCTGAAATAAATAACTATGAAGTATTGTTTTTATGATTAAAAACAAAACAAAACAAAAAATGATTGCCTTTTTGACTGAAACAAAATAATATCCTTTGCTCTAAGGACCAAATGGAATTGAATAAAACTAAAACACTGAAAATAATGCACGATGTTGTTTGAACAAAATAATGGACTGTAATGAATTGAAATTATTCTAACAATATAGAGAAAAAACATATTGAAATGTACAAACAGCTGATAACTTGATATTTTTGACATTACATTAAAAATTGATATTATTACTATATACACTTAATATTCATTGTAAGGACATTTTGATCAAACCACTGCTTAAATATTGTTAAGTTTTGTGACGCCATTTTGAAAACGTCGGTCCAGGTTTCAGCATGGAACAGCACAGCTGTATCGTCCGCAAACAAAAACAGATCTCCAGTAATATTTATTTTATCTATATTATTTATGTAAATTAAAAATAACAATGGGCCGAGGTTGCTTCCAATTGCACTACAGGTTGAACCAACCCCTGTAGTGCATTCCAATCTAAAATTTTTCAGGCTGTATATCCTTTTATAAGATCTCCTGTAAACCAGTCGTGTATTATGCGATGCACCAACCCTGTAGTGCATTCCAATGTAGAATGATGCAGATTGTAGAGCATTTTGACAAGAGCTCCGTTTAAGATTTCCTGGTAAACCAGTCATGTGTTATGCGATCCACCAACCTTGAAGTACATTCCAATCTATAATGTTGCAGACTGTAGAGCCTTTTCACGGGAGCTCCGTTGAATATGATCTCCTGGTAAACCATTCGTGCCTTATGCGATGCACCAACCCTGTAGTGCATTCCAATATAGAATGTTGCAGACTGTAGGCCCTTTTCACGGGAGCTCTGTTGAAGATAATCTCCTGGTAAACCAGTCATGCGTTATGGGATGCACCAACCCTGTAGTGCATTCTAATCTAGAATTTTGCAGACTTTAGAGCATCATCTCGAGAGCTCTGTTTAAGATCTCCTGGTAAACCAGTGGTGCGGTATGCAATGCACCATCCCTGTTGTGCATTCCAATGTAGAATTACTATGACTGTAGATCCTCATCACGGGATATCCGATGAAGATCTCCTGTTAAACTAGTCGTGTGTCATGCGATGCACCAACCCTGTAGTGCATTCCAATGTAGAATGTTCCAGACTGTAGAGCTTCATCATGGGGCCTCCGTTAAAGATATCCTGGTAAACCAGCCGTGCGTTATGCGATGCACCAACCCTGTAGTGCATTCCAATGTAGAATGTTCCAGACTGTAGAGCTTCATCACGGGATATCCGATGAAGATCTCCTGGTAAACCAGTCGTGTGTTATGCGATGCACCAACCCTGTAGTGCACTCCAATGTAGAATGTTCCAGACTGTAGAGCTTCATCACGGGATATCCGATGAAGATCTCCTGGTAAACCAGTCGTGCGTTATGCGATGCACCAACCCTGTAGTGCATTCCAATGTAGAATGTTCCAGACTGTAGAGCTTCATCACGGGATATCCAATGAAGATCTCCTGGTAAACCAGTCGTGTGTTATGCGATGCACCACCCCTGTAGTGCACTCCAATGTAGAATGTTTCAGACTGTAGAACCTCATCAGAGGAGCTCCGTTAGTCTCGCTCTACAAGGAGCTATTCCAGAAACCAGTCGCGTACGCCTCGACTGGTCAAGCTAATGGATTCTACTACAAGTTTTTACGCGATCCCTGATGCTAAAGTCTAGCTACAACGCTGATGCTAGTCGTTTTGGACGTAAACAAAGGCCTATTTAACTAGATTATTCCATGCATAACGTAATATTACAAGTTGAAATTACCACTTTATAAATAATTATTAAAACCCAGCTACTCTTGTCTGTGGCTTAGTTTAACTATCTGGTTGTAATGTTAGAATTTAGTTGTTAGAAAAATAAACGTTGGTGTTTATTTGATGCCAAGTAGTTTACAGTTAGTTGTTTTCATAAATAAACAATCATTTGGTCACAGTGATAATATAGTTCGGATGTAAGCACATAAAACAGGTTACGTTAGCACTTTTTTAGCACTGACACTAGTTTTCATTTGTAAAATTTAGGTAGGTCGGGAAATGTTTGAAATGCCTTATTCCCATTTAGAAGTTTAGCAACTAAATATACAGTATAAAAACTCTCTTGTACATTAACGCAATGTTAAGTAAAAATTTTAAGTGAATCCATTCATTACTTTTCGAGTTTACAGTACTCAAACATAGGGAAGTTTGATTTTCGTAGGTATAACGTAATTATATATTTAATTTTGATTTAAAACCTCTATAGTTGATTGAATTTAACTATTAATTTATCCTTCAATACATTAATTTTGGTTAATGTCCTAATTATATTTTATAAAATTAAAAAATATTATTCATAAACTTCGATGTTATTAAACCAAGTATAGTAATTATTATTTAATTTGCTGCTTTGACTGATCATAATGAAAACACAGAGCTTTCCCAAAACAACCTTAATTCATTTGGTTTATTCCAATATAGCCTAGGCTTATTTTATTACTAACATTACAAAGTTTCAATAATAATTAAACTAATCTGGGTAGATTAGTCTAACCACCCGCTCACCCATACACGTACAGTGCTACTGACCCACCCACCCAACCATACACGTACTGTGGTACTGACCCACTTGCCAACCCATACACGTACTGTGGTAATGACCCACCTGCCCAACCATACATGTACAGTGCTACTGACCCACCCACCTAACCATACACGTACAGTGCTACTGACCCACCCGCCCAACCATACACGTACTGTGGTACTGACCCACCCATACATTTACTGTGGTAATGACATGTACGTAATGATGTACGTGTGTATAGGTAGGCTGGTGGGTCAGTACCACTGTACGTGTGTATGGGCGGGCGGGTGGGACAATAGCACTGTACGTGTGTATAGGTAGGCTGGTGGGTTAATACCACTGTACGTGTGTATAGGTAGACTGGTGGGTCAATACCACTGTACGTGTGTATAGGTAGGCTGGTGGGTCAATACCACTGTACGTGTGTATAGGTAGGCTGGTGGGTCAGTACCACTGTACGTGTGTATAGGTAGGCTGGTGGGTCAATACCACTGTACGTGTGTATAGGTAGGCTGGTGGGTCAATACCACTGTACGTGTGTATAGGTAGGCTGGTGGGTTAATACCACTGTACGTGGTTATAGGTAGGCAGGTGGGGCAATACCACTGTACGTGTGGTATGTTTCTTAAAGTAGGGTTAAAGTTGTATACATAATCTATCAGCTAGACTTTTAGCCTGGTCAGAAGATTAGGACGTCAATTTTATCCTATCTTTCACATTGCAGTTCTTTGAAAAGATGGTCCAAAAATGAATGCATCTCTATGTAAGAAATACTATAACCGCTATCCTCTTTCTTCTTGTATAGACACCTGGTATCAAAGATTTTGTTCAGATCAAAAGCTGTTATCATACATTTCATTTGATTACAGATCAAAGTAAAGTACATTTCATTTTATTTGTGTATTGTCAGGAAGTAAGAATATAAATATAGACTGTATCACTATTAACACATAATTGTAACATACATATTATAGTTATTGTATATAATTATTACAAAAAATACCTTAGAGTATTATGAAGATACCTACAGTAGTTTGTAAGCTCTAAATAAGAAAAGATACATAATCTTTCACAAAATAAAATGAGTTTTCTACTAAGAGTTTCTTTGACTCGTTTTCAAATCGTCTTTCAGTGTTACAAAGATATGTCTGATTAGGTAATGTATTATAAGGCTTTATTTCGTAATAATGAGCCCCTTTTTATATTTCTCCTTTTTATGAACAGTGTAGACATTGATGTTGTGACTTTAGTGTCTCATTGTGGCTGGATTATTTTTTTAGTGATGTGAGATTTTTTTAAGGTAGATGTTATTACTGGGTAAATATAAGTTCAAAGTTGCTGGAAATATTATTGGATGTTGGTTTTAACGTTTAAACTGGCATGAAAATGAAGGGAGAGTAAATGGAGGGGCGCTGACTACCCAATAGCTCCTCTATCATCAACTCCCCAACGTAGGGGAACTGCCTCATCACAGATATTACCTCAGGACAATTTACTTCAAAGTGGATACTTTTGTTTAAATGGAGGGGCGCTGACTACCCAATAGCTCCTCTATCATCAACTCCCCAACGTAGGGGAACTGCCTCATCACAGATATGACCACAGGACAATTTACTTCAAAGTGGAGACTTTTGTTTAAATGGAGGGGCGCTTACTACCCAATAGCTCCTCTATCATCAACTCCCCAACGTAGGGGAACTGCCTCATCACAGATATGACCACAGGACAATTTACTTCAAAGTGGATACTTTTGTTTAAATGGAGGGGCGCTGACTACCCAATAGCTCCTCTATCATCAACTCCCCAACGTAGGGGAACTGCCTCATCACAGATATGACCACAGGACAATTTACTTCTAAGTGGATACTTTTGTTTAAATGGAGGGGCGCTGACTACCCAATAGCTCCTCTATCATCAACTCCCCAACGTAGGGGAACTGCCTCATCACAGATATGACCACAGGACAATTTACTTCAAAGTGGATACTTTTGTTTAAATGGAGGGGCGCTGACTTCCCAAGAGCTCCTCTTTCATCAACTCCCCAACGTAGGGGAACTGCCTCATCACAGATATGACCACAGGACAATTTACTTCAAAGTGGAGACTTTTGTTTAAATGGAGGGGCGCTGCCTACCCAATAGCTCCTCTATCATCAACTCCCCAACGTAGGGGAACTGCCTCATCACAGATATGACCACAGGACAATTTACTTCAAAGTGGATACTTTTGTTTAAAATGGAGGGGCGCTGACTTCCCAATAGCTCCTCTATCATCAACTCCCCAACGTAGGGGAACTGCCTCATCACAGATATGACCACAGGACAATTTATTTCAAAGTGGATACTTTTGTTTAAATGGAGGGGCGCTGACTACCCAATAGCTCCTCTATCATCAACTCCCCAACGTAGGGAACTGCCTCATCACAGATATGACCTCAGGACAATTTACTTCAAAGTGGATACTTTTGTTTAAATGGAAGGGCGCTGACTACCCAATAGCTCCCCTATCATCAACTCCCCAACGTTGGGGAACTGCCTCATCACAGATATGACCACAGGACAATTTAGTTCAAAGTGGATACTTTTGTTTAAATGGAGGGGCGCTTACTACCCAATAGCTCCTCTATCATCAACTCCCCAACGTAGGGGAACTGCCTCATCACAGATATGACCACAGGAAAATTTACTTCAACTCCCCAACGTAGGGGAACTGCCTCATCACAGATATGACCACAGGACAATTTACTTCAACTCCCCAACGTAGGGGAACTGCCTCATCACAGATATGACCTCAGGACAATTTACTTCAACTCCCCAACGTAGGGGAACTGCCTCATCACAGATATGACCACAGGACAATTTACTTCAAAGTGGATACTTTTGTTTAAATGGAGGGGCGCTGACTACCCAATAGCTCCTCTATCATCAACTCCCCAACGTAGGGGAACTGCCTCATCACAGATATGACCACAGGACAATTTACTTCAACTCCCCAACGTAGGGGAACTGCCTCATCACAGATATGACCACAGGACAATTTACTTCAACTCCCCAACGTAGGGGAACTGCCTCATCACAGATATGACCTCAGGACAATTTACTTCAACTCCCCAACGTAGGGGAACTGCCTCATCACAGATATGACCACAGGACAATTTACTTCAAAGTGGATACTTTTGTTTAAATTGTTCAGGTTATTCATATTTGAGATGAAGACACAGCTTCTGCACAATTTAAGGAATGTGAATGATTAAATGAGTGTAGAATGATTGTGGATGACCTGGGTAGTCCGCCATTTACTAATAGCCCAATAGAAATTAGGAACCTACAGTTTAATTTTAATATGAACCACGTAATATTGGTCTATTCTTCGGCTAACGGACACACCCTTTACTCGATCTCCACAATTATTGGTCCCAAAGTCGGTTACAGCACTACGCCACGAGTACCGACTCGATCTGACCCATTTTAACTATTCAATTATAACTTTGAATAGTAATCTAGTACAGCCATTGAAGTCATTATAGACTAGAAACAAGTAAGAACTTAAAGTGTTAAGTGTGTCTCTTCATCATCCAACTCTTGAAGTAAAATATGACTTCAAAAAGTAAAACACCGATTAGTATTGAACTTCATAAGAAGAATATCACTAAATAATAAATCTTTTACGAGAATTGTTATTGCATGCACCTAACATTTATAGTTGTAACTTTGTAAAACATATATTTCTTGTTTTAATTTAATAAAATCTTCCTAAATATGGCATTATTGTTAAATGAACAATTGGAAAAAATTTTGTTTGTTGACATGTTGTTCTAAATAAAACATATAAACCATTGTAGAAGACAGAGGTCCAAGTAAACTCATTAACGTGACTTGTTGGCCTCTGAAGGCTAAAAACGTAAATAGAAAACACATTTAATCAAAAAAATTTCATAATTTGTATGTATTTATAATATATATATTAACATAAAATTTGTTTTTTAGAATAATACTAATTTTATATGGCACAATATTTTTACTGTAGTGGCGTTTATTTTATAAATAATAACTTTTTTTACTAACAAATTTATGTTATAGCAAGTTTTATAACTTTTTAATGTTTAGATAAAATAACATTTAAAATTATTTAAAAGTAACAACGTACACTTGATTATTTAAATAACAGATTTAAAGACTCGATTGTTCAATAAATAATTTTTTAACTAGTATGTAACAGTTATAAATTACAGTTTTGTGTAAGTTACTTAGTGAATTTTGACATTTACTAAAATTGTTTTAAGATAGTAATAAATAATAATTTAGCTTATATTTTTGAAACCTTTATGTTGGTATTGGTTCATACGAGGTTATGTTACTAACCCATACCAAATAACAACCCCTATTATACATTATTATTGAGGGTTTGTTTTTCAAAATTAACTATTTTGTTTTATTAAAAATGAATTCAATGTAAATTCACGTTATATTTAGGTATAGACACACAAATCGGATACCTTTCTTTTAACTTGGATCTGAAATATAAGAAAATTACAAACTCGTATATTAATTTATAGTTTTTAATGGACTTTTATTGCATTTAACTATATAAAGTACTCTCTAATTAATTAGTTTTGGTTTATTATATATGTTTAAATTTCAAAAATGTCATCGTTATAATTATGAAATTTTAAAAACAATAACTAAAATTTTAACTTTTTCTTTAAATCACATATATACATATATAAGCCAAATACCACTCACTCACTCACTCACTGACTGACTAAACACGAAATCTCAAAAACCACCGAACGGATTCGTATGAAACTTGGTACGTAGCTTCCTCTAGGGTAGTAGATGCTCGCTAAGAAACGGTTTCAAAAAATTCAATCAGGTTCGCGACCAAACCGCGAAAAACGCGACTTTTAAATTTATGTATTTTTTGTGAACCTACAAATCACATTGCAACAAAACTTGGTACCAAGCTTCCTTTTAGGTCTTAGATGAACTCTAGAAAAAAGTTTTCACAAAGTTCGGGTCATTTCAGCACTATAAAGAACTAGCAGAAAGTACCCGTGCTTCGCTACGGATTATGATTAAGGAACGGATTCGAATGCAAATTGGTATGTAGCTTTCTCTAGAGTTGTAGGTGCTCTCTGAGAAACTGTTTCAAAAAATTAAATCGGGTTCTCGACCAAACCGCGTAAAACACGACGTTTAATTTTTGAATTTTCTGAACTTAAACATTAGATTAAAAGAAAATTTGAAGCTAAACTTCCTTTTAGGTCTAAGATAAATTCTGGGACGTTTTTTCTGAACTTACAAAGCAGATCGCAACTAAAATTGGTGCTAAGCTTTCTTTTAGGTCTTAAATGAACTGTAATAAAAATTTTACAACAAGTTTGGTTCTGCTCGGCACTATAACTCTTTAAACTTTGCATAAGTGCTTATAAAAAAAAACATTTCAATCACGTTTCAAACCAAACAGCAAAAAACTCGATACTTGACGATTGTTGTATATTTTCTAAACCTAGACAACAGATCACAAATAAACTTGATACTATGATTAACTAGAATCTACAGTTTCCGGTGACAACCGCGTCAAGGTACTATCTACAATATTTACAAGATGACCAGACGTTTCGCCCATACTGTGATGTGGCATCCTCAGTGGTTTCTCTGAGACTGAAATCGGCAAGTGACCTTCCAGCTTTATAACAGGTGGTGGGGTGGGGACCAGAAGATCATGAAGGTAAATGTGCAATACCTCAAAATCTTTGTCATACTGTTAGTGATATGAAGACACTGCTTGACAAGATATATCCTAACTTGAATGACAATGTGAACAATAGTCCAACATGGTTGCAAGAGAGGGCGATTCTTACCCCAACTAACGACTCTGCAAATATAATAAACCTTTCGTTGTTAGAAAAATTGCCTTCTGCTGTTGTGAGGTATGAATCTGTGGACTCAGTGGTTGAGACAGAAGACGCTGTTCACTATCCAGCGGAGTTTCTCCACACTCTGAACCCCCCTGGAATTCCACCTCATGTTCTTTCTCTAAAAGTCGGTGCTCCAATAATGCTACTCCGCAACCTGAACCCTCCCAAACTCTGTAACGGTACCAGGCTGCAGGTGAAAACTCTGCATAAACATGTTATTGAAGCGACAATATTTACAGGCGTTGGTCAAGGAGAAACTGTTTTTATTCCCCGAATTCCTCTTATTCCCTCAGACTACCATTTTGCATTCAAACGTCTGCAGTTCCCTGTAAAATTATGCTATGCCATGACTATTAACAAGGCACAAGGGCAAAGTTTGAAGATGGCTGGGGTAGATCTGAGCAATGACTGTTTCTCCCATGGCCAGTTATACGTAGCTTGTTCTAGAGTAAGCTCATCTGACAGTCTGGTCGTCCTTCAGCCAGAAAAAAGGACTAAAAATGTTGTTTACAAAGAGGTATTATGCACTTAAGAAAACAACAACAACATCAATTTTGGCTGTCCGTATATATCTATCAGACTAAAATGTACTAAAATATATTTAAGTACTTGCATATATTAAACTACCTGGTGGGACTGTTCCGGCAGAGGATAGGGTGACTGCCTTACCAAATAAAACTACCCGGTGAGACTGTTCCGGCAGAGGCTAGGGTGACTGCCTTACCAAATAAAACTACCCGGTGAGACTGTTCCGGCAGAGGCTAGGGTGACTGCCTTACCAAATAAAACTACCCGGTGAGACTGTTCCGGCAGAGGCTAGGGTGACTGCCTTACCAAATAAAACTACCCGGTGGGATTGATTCGGCAGAGGCTAGGGTGACTGCCTTACTAAATAAAACTACCCGGTGAGACTGTTCCGGCAGAGGCTAGGGTGACTGCCTTACCAAATAAAACTACCCGGTGAGACTGTTCCGGCAGAGGCTAGGGTGACTGCCTTACCAAATAAAACTACCCGGTGGGATTGATTCGGCAGAGGCTAGGGTGACTGCCTTACCAAATAAAACTACCCGGTGTGATTGATTCGGCAGAGGCTAGGGTGACTGCATTAACAAATAAAACTACCCGGTGTGATTGATTCGGCAGAGGATAGGGTGACTGCCTTGCCAAGTAAAACTACCCGGTGTTTTTAATTAAATGTTTTATATATATATATATTTTTTTTTTTTTAATAAGTTGTAAATATGGTCTCTACCTGCCGGCCTCCCCGTGGCGAGACTGGATACGCCAGACTCATTTTCTCAATTTTAATTCTGGTAAACCAACGGGCAGATGTACTCGAGTTACTAACAATTAATTATTTCGTTCCTCGGCGAAAATACACAACCCATACATAGGTCCTAATGTAAGTGTTCCTTAATCATAATCCGTAGCGAAGCACGGGTACTTTCTGCTAGTTTATAAATAATTTCCGGGACCTAATAAAGCCTAATATAAACTATTGGAGTTTATGTGTAAGAAACAGCTAATTTTCTAACGTTGCCTCACAAAATGAAGCTTTTTTTATTTCATTTTATAAATATGCGAAACTGGTTTGACTTCGATCTGCATCACTTTCACGCGTTACAAGCAGGCCTGACCATTCGCCCCCTTTCTCCTTCGAAAAATAAAAGTATTATTTGTCAAATAATAAATAGTTATTTTACAGAAAGATGTCAATAAATAAAAATTTACTTGGTAATGACTGTTTAATTGCCAACAACAATAAATACAAAGAAATAGTTAATTGACAAATTTAAATTAATACTGATACGTAAGATACATTCACATATATCATAATATCTCAAATGTATGATCCATTAAATGTAATTAAAAGTTAGTATTTAATTAATTTTCTATTGTTTCAAACAAATATTACCCTGATAAAACTGTGATCAGATTTACATGATTCCAATTATATAATTATTAATGGTAAAGAGTTAATGAGATAAAAGCTATTATTCTTTCGCCACAAAAATTAAAATAAATGTTTTTCTTCAAGCAAACAACGAAATATCTTAGTATAAAAAATTGGAAAGTTAACTATCAAGATTTGTTAAAGAACTTTATACATCGTACAAATTATGTTTAGGAATGCCATTGACAAGCTTAAATATTTTATGATAAAACACAGCATTCATTTATCACACAAACAATCAGAGTTATGCCACTCGAGTGATTCAAACAATAAAGCGAGTTTTCCGGAAATCTGAAATAGAAATCTGGTCCATTGTCGTCTCGTGTCGACATACAATACAACGGTTTTGTTGAGCGCACATCTTTCATCGCGCGCACTCGCTGAATAATGGACTGATTCCCGTTACGACGTTGAACAAAAACAATGGAAAGTGAACGTGGCGTAGCGAGCATTGTCCCGACGTGCTGAATGCGTGTTTACTGTGATCCTAACTGGATCGAACTTTACTTCCTTATTTTTTTCACAAAAGCAAGGGAATATTCTCTTTCTGTAATTATTGTTTGGAAACCCCCTTCTCCAAACACTCGTACATATGTGATGGCGATGACATTCCCACCCACCTATACAGGTACGGTGGTGATGACTCTCCCACCCACTCATACTTGTACGGTGATGATAACTCTCCCACCCACTCATACAGCTGAGGTGGTGATAACTTCCCCACCCACTCATACAGGTATGGTGATTATGAACCCCGCACACTCTTCCATACTCTTATAGTGGGATTACCCATCACTCATCTACACTTTCAGTGGTAGTGGTCCTTCCTAATCACAAAATTTAGCCTTTGGTCTGTTTTTCAAAAGTAACTATTTTGTTTTATTAAAAATGAATTCAATGTAAATTCACGATATATTTAGGTATAGACAAACTAATCGGATACCTTAAACATGGATCTGAAATATAAGAAAATAATAAAATCGTCTGTTTAATTGACGGCAGTGAGGTAATTTGGTTTGTGTGTTTGTTTATTTTTATTGCAGTTACAGCTAAACATGAAAATACTTTCGTCATAAAAATAGTAATAACTCAATTTAAATGCCTATTTACTAAACATGTCTTATTTTATTAATGTATAATTAAAAATATAAGAAATAAAATTGGTAATGGATATTTAAATATAGGAAATACTTGAACTACGTTCAGGATGTGGGGTCTTTGACAAACCATTAGGCATGGCTCTTCTTTCACTCTCCGTACACTAAAAAACGTGTAAGCGAGGTATTTCTTAATGTAACTAACAATCTAAGCGAATGTACTGAAATTTGATAAGATGGAAAGTAATAAACAGTAGGCTTGCAATGTAAGATGCAAAATTTATTGCAGATTTTAATGATGAGATAAACCAACCGGAAGCATCAAGAAGAAGTTGTCACAAACTTAAGAAACTACTATACCAAACCTAATGTAATTCTCTGATTATTTGATTTAGTATTTAGGAGTGGGCTTAAGTGAATCAATAATTGCACAAACAAAACAAATTAAATTCACCACATAATTTGAATGTTATATTAATCTACTGGATTATGGAGATTAATTTCATTCATTAAAGCAGTTTATAATCCACAGGAAAGGATTTAAAGGATTCATTCTTAGAAATAAACTAACGTTTTACCTCTCTAGTAAAAAGCATTCACAATATTATACTGGCTAATGTTATTTTGACGAAGATACAACAATAACATGGAGGGGTTGTTTTAGTAGGGCGGCAGTAAAGGAGGGCACAAGCAAAGAGGCAGCAATGGGTTTAACCCACCAGATCCCTTCGTCTTTCGGTAAATGGCTTTCACCCTTTGACAGAGACAAAACACCAAGGGTGAAGTGTACTTTGCCTAATGACATAAAGAGAATACGTGTCAAACACTTTGTTCATGTATGTACTTTACACATATTTTTACAAGTTACAAAGAAGGATGTTCTCATTGGGATTTAAACAGATAAAGCTAAGTTTTGTTTTTGGTTTTATATCTAAACAAGGTTTACTAATAATAGGGATGATTTTTATTCATAATCGAAGTAATCCATTTAGTTATGTAAACATTGACATTTATGTTATTCTTGCCATATAATCGTGTTCTTAATCATCGTCGAAGTAATCCATTTAGTTATGTAAACATTGACATTTATGTTATTCTTGCCATATAATCGTGTTCTTAATTATCGTCTAAGTAATCCATTTAGTTATGTAAACATTGACATTTATGTTATTCTAGCCATATAATCGTGTTCTTAATCATCGTCGAAGTAATCCATTTAGTTATGTAAACATTGACATTTATGTTATTCTTGCCATATAATCGTGTTCTTAATTATCGTCGAAGTAATCCATTTAGTTATGTAAACATTGACATTTATGTTATTCTAGCCATATAATCGTGTTCTTAATCATCGTCGAAGTAATCCATTTAGTTATGTAAACATTGACATTTATGTTATTCTTGCCATATAATAGTGTTCTTAATTATCGTCTAAGTAATCCATTTAGTTATGTAAACATTGGCATTTATGTTATTCTAGCCATATAATCATGTTCTTAATCATCGTCGAAGTAATCCATTTAGTTATGTAAACATTGACATTTATGTTATTCTTGCCATATAATCGTGTTCGTTTACCTGAATATGAAACGAACAGAAATAACGGAAATATGAAATACAATATGCTTTAAAAACAAGTATGTAAACAGAAATAAACCGAATCATTTACATGATTTTTATGTTTTATACTCAAGCTGTGTATTATCTGAATTTTTTTTAATGTAAATAATTATTTTCAAACTTCAGCATTGGGTGGATTTTGACCTAGTTTATGAAAAATCTGAAATGAAATCAGCTCTTTTATTATACTGAAGGGCCATGTAAAAGTTCAGTGGTAGTGTAATTTCAGCTTAAAATAGGTATTTTATAGGTGTATTACATTGAAGTAATCAGAACACACTTTATATTATATAATAATAGTACGATTATTGTTATTATTATAATAGATAACTAATAATTCCCTAATATACCTATTTTATTTTCACTTTAGCAAAAGAATTGCATAAAAATCAGGAAACAAAGGCAAACATATGTTGGATGGTATTTGATAAAAAAATTTAAATATTACACAGAGACTGAGTAGAAAACATAAAAGTAATATAATTGATTCGGTTTTTTTATTTCTGTTTACTAACTTATTTTTAAAGCATATACGGGGCAATATTATATAACATATTCCCGTTATTTCTGTTCGTTTCATATTCAGGTAAACGAAAACAATTTTATAGATTTAAACTGTAATACATTCATTTATGGTTAGTCACTATAAAGTAACAAGCTACGTTGTGTAATAAACGTTTACAGCGTGGTTGAGAACCGGGTGCTGAATAATTCATGAGAGCCCGGCAAATACATTAAACTGCTACAACAAAATCCACTAAGTACCATCAATACCAACGGGAAGAGATGAACTCAAATGAAGGTGACCCCAGATCATGGAAACTCGGTGGTCAAAGGTTAGCAACTCGATGTAATATACGGATTCCAAGGGTTGCTATCAATACCTACAAGGAGAGATGAACTCGAATGAAGTTGGCCCCAAATCGTGGAGACTCTGTGGTCCCAGGTTAGCAAGTCGATAGTTAGGTGTCGGTTTCAAGGGTTTGCTATCAATACCAACAGGTAGAGATGAACTCGAGTGAAGTTGAACCCAGATCGTGGAGACTCGGTGGTCACAGGTTAGCAACTCGATGTAATATACGGATTCCAAGGGGTTGCCCTCAATACCAACAGGGAGATACGAACTCGAATGAAGTTTACCGCAGAACGTGGGAGCACGGTGGTACCAGTTAGCAACTCGATGTAATAGACGGATACCAAGGGGTTGGCCTCAATACCAACAGGGAGATACGAACTCGAATGACGTTTACCGCAGAACGTGGGAGCACGGTGGTACCAGTTAGCAACTCGATGTAATATACGGATTCCAAGGGGTTGCCCTCAATACCAACAGGGAGATACGAACTCGAATGAAGTTTACCGCAGAACGTGGGAGCAGGGTGGTACCAGTTAGCAACTCGATGTAATAGACGGATACCAAGGGGTTGGCCTCAATACCAACAGGGAGATACGAACTCGAATGAAGTTTACCGCAGAACGTGGGAGCAGGGTGGTACCAGTTAGCAACTCGATGTAATAGACGGATACCTTGTGGTCAGCCAACTTGTCGAACATGGGAAAGTTACAATCCAGGTGATAAATTAGCAAGAAGTCCGGTTAGAAGTGTGAAACCCCACTGCTTAATTTAAAAGTCAAAAAGGTGTTAATAGTATCAGCTGTTTACACGCTGACCATTCGTCAATGACAACAATGTTGAATTTGCCACCCGCAAATAAAATACAAAGCAGTGTAAAACAAAACAAAATCAAATCAAAAAATTATTTATTTTACCATTTCTTTGTACATATACAAATTGTTCAAATACAACTGGAACAGTATCTTTTGGTTGTTTATAAAATTTCTTATCTATCAAAAAACAAAAAGAAACAAATATCTACATGAAAATTACAACTTTTGGTGAAATAAATAAGCACCCCAGAGTAAAAACTGTTTTGGGGTTGCTTTTACTTAAATAAACTGAAACTAAAGGTAGCAAGCTGACTGAAATTCAGATTCCATATTATTAAGAAATAAAATACATATAAAATTTGTTCTACATTTTTCAAGCAATATTGGAGAAAATTTAGTAAATGAAATATTTGTTACTGCTACGAATTAGAAAAATAGATTTAATAAACAAATTAATTATCCGCAAATTAAGCCAAAATGTTTTTAATATTGTGGCAAGACACAAGCCATTTTTAAACATTTGTTTTAAATGTTGTCCTAGAATAAGAGTTTTTTATTTTTGTGGGTAGTACATTAAAAATTCTAGGAGTATTGAAAGAAAAGTATTTCTGGAACCATGTCAGGCTAGGCTGTGCACTGTAACTACTCTAGGATTCCTAAGGCCCATACGATTATATTCTGTATTAACTGTATTTTCTGCATTTTTCTGTTGTAAATTAAACTGATTTTTTAGAAGCTTATAAACATAAAGCATTCTTACTGGTAGAATGTTTAATTGTTCAGCATGTTCAAATCTATTTCTATGCATCATTACTCTGACAATTCTTTTCTGTAAATTTAAAACTGGTCTCAAGTTAGTTATATATGTGCCTCCACAGCAACTGAGTCCATATGCTATTTGAGATTCTACCTTTGCAAAATAAACCATTCTCATTATTTCCAGGTGACAAAGATTTCTTAAATGATACATTTTCCTTGTAGCATTCAGCAATTTTTTTCTTAGGTCGTCTATATGAAATTTCCAACTCAATTTACCATCTAATACTATGCCAAATATTTATAATGTTTAACTTCCTTTACTTGTAGACAATGACAGTTGGAATTTAAATTGCAGTTAATATCATGGTACCTTAATATCATTTCATTGTTGCTATCTCCTGTTAAATTAAAAATCATGTATTTACTTTTTTCATTCAATGTTAAGTAATTTTTATTCATTCAATATCGTATTACCTTAATATTTGATTGCATTTTAATAAATAATAATTCGTTTGTATCAGAAAAGTATGTCAGAGCTGTATCATCGCAAAAGCCGCCAATCTACCTTGAAAAACTCCCTTGCATAGATCATTCGTGCAAATTAAGAACAAAATTGTGCCCAACACTGAGCCTTATGGTACTCCATATTATATTTCATCAGGACCACATTCTTTATTGTTAATATTTACATATTGTTCTCTTTTATTTAAGTAACTCCGAAATCAAGTATGTGCGGTTCCCCTAATAAAACAGAAAATGCTGTATAAATGTTGTCCTAGAGTAAACATTTACATTGGAAATGTATGTCTGCAAATAGTCCCAAACATCGGTAGTTCATGTATGTATAAACCAATTGACTCGTTCGCACCCAGAAGACCACATACATTAATACATTACCAAAAACTCGGAGGCCTTTTAGAGAATACAAATAGGCTTTATTAAATGGAATTTTAATAATGTTTACCATTATTCTAAGTAAAATGTTTTTTTTTATTATAAATTTTTATTGTCTTAAAACTTTAGTTTTTAAAAACAATATACATTGTGAGCTTACAATATTTTGGAAGCTCTTTCGCAACTAGTCTAGTTCACAACTTAACGGTTAATTATTCTTTATGCAACTAAGTCGTAACTGACTGACATGGGAATAATGACTCTCCAACTACGCAAGTCTTACACGAATAAACCCCAAGTGTACCTACCAATGTCTGTAAGAAGGTAGAGTTAGACAAGTTTTTTTGTCACGTTATTGGTTGTATTAGGTTGAACGGTATTGTATTGTTTTTTTTTTTTTTTTTTTTTTTAAATAAATTTTAACCTAAAACTACCATGATACATGCATACTGAGTGTACATAAAGCCCATACCCTTTATAATACTGTAAGTGAGTTATAAAACATTTTTCAAATGTGTATGGCCCCAAAAAATGAGAGTTAGTGGGGTTAACTCAAAATGTTTTATATAAAGCCCCTTTAAGTGATCCCTCATCTTAATGGGTTTATAAAAAATAAAGTTTTCTGTCTCAAATTTATGAAAATTGTGGTATTTATGCGGATCATAATAATCTTATGCAAATCGTCAACACTCATAAAATGTTGATTATCAGCGTGTTACATTTATACTGTAGGCCCCCCTGTTATGTATGGTTACCCATGGCTGTACCAATATATCGACAGTATACACCGGCAACCAAATTCTTATCATTACTTCTGATACTGGCTGTACTTCAGAATATTATCAGCCATATTATAAAAGAATACATGATATACTGTTCAAGTATTAACAGCAAGGAAGCACAATATTTGTCCGACTAAGTGGACGAGACTTAAATGAAGGTTTTTAATTAAAGCGTTTCAGCATAACTAAGCACGGCTGTCATTTTATATGGTTTTGGTTGATATAGTGACGTCTAGTTTTCACCAATATGGTTTTTTTTATACAAATCATTTAAAATGAGGGGTCACTAAACGGGCTTTAATTTTAAAATGTTGAGTTCCCCTTCAACTCCCCTTGTTTGTGGGGACATGCATACTATCAAATATTTACGAAAATATATCATAATAAGTTTATAATATAGCCTGAAAGAAATTGATGTCTTCCAGCTCGTCAGAAAAAGGTGTATTAGGGTATGGCCTTCCTGTATATAAGTATTCATTTGGCAGCAATTCTAATTGCATTTTGCTGTTATATCAATTGTAATTACATATGTTACCTTGCATGGTTGGTGATTACATAGCATATATGTACTTTGATTGGGCCGGACAGTAAGCGACCCCCGAGCAATATTTAGCATATGTAGGGGTTCCACCGCTCACCTGCCTTATTTCACGGGCGTGACTACTTGTCAGAAATCATGAGTAGCCGATTTTGAAACTTATTTACTAAAATACATAAGAGGCCTATGAAAAATCAAATCATATAATTGTTTATCTCGTTATTTTGTAAGTTTTAATTGTTATCCTTATTTTCACTATTTACCAAATCTACATTTTTATTACTAAAAAAATCAACGAATGTATTGCATTTATATTTTAATATTGCAATAAAAACTACAAGACTACACCACCTTTTTCAGATTAAATATTTGGGCACTAACTACCAACTGCACAGTCCCATTCCCAGAATGATGAGAGAAGGGAACAAAATCTGCCATCTTGTTAAATGTTTCAACTTGTCAATGGAATTCTTCAGACGGATAGTTCATTTATCCGCCGTCAATGATATGGTGTAATGCTCTACCTCACTATGCAAAATTTAAAATACTGTATTTGTAAATAAAAGAGTCTCTAATTGAATCATTTTTTATGGCTGCAATAGAGGACCACACCTAAGTCAGTGTGAGGATGGTCTCCACACATATGATTATAATTATTGATAAACATAATTGTATTTTTAATATTGTCATTCTATGTTAATTTTGTTTTGTTGCCATGTTGAACTAGTATTTGTAAACATTTAAAATTGGTATACACAGTACCGTGGGAAATAAAATAAAAGTTTTCTTTGAGTTTTTATTTCAGAATATTATCTTTTCAAGATCTTTAGTTCTTATCAATTTCCAAAAACAACATTTTCTTGGTTTCTAGGGGTAGTTAAATTGATTACTTGCTCATGTTTTAATCCTTATGTAATTTATAGTTACGATGCGTTAATTTTATACGCGGAAGTAAATGCAGTGATATTAATTTAATATTTATGTTATTTTGTTTTCGAATTATTATGTTTACTTCATAATTAACTGTTGTTCTCCTCATTACTAGTAACACAATTTTTACGAATCAACATTCATAAACTATACGGTGTTTCAAAACTATAGTTTCATAAACCTATTCATAAACTATACGTTGTTTCAAAACTATAGTTTCATAAACCTATTCATAAACTATACGTTGAGAGGTACGTATACTATGTTATTATTATTATTATTATTATTTTGCAGCCCCCCTTTTAAGATAACGCTCACAGAGAATTATTTAGTTTAAAATAGTCTAAATTTAAATTTAAGATAGACTACACACTGAACTTTTCCTGACCAGAATAATATATTACTGGTAGTATAGCATTGTTATTTATCCATAAATGATTAAATGCTAAATATTCAGTTATGTATATAACAAGTTAAAAAGAATCAGAACAGCATTATAGGGGGGCAGAACGACGAACTTTTCTATTTTGAATTAAATAAATAATGAATTTATTCCTTGAGATGTATATGAGGAAAGCTTAAAATCCTTCCATGTTTATTTTATCATAAATATAAATACCTATTTGTACTTTCGAAATTGTAAATTTTTAAGTATAATCATGTTGCTGTTTAGTGGGAACGTGTCCTCATTACTGAAACAAACAAGTTGTTAAGATAATGTTAACTGACATTTAAGCTCAAACCGACTCTTAATCTAAAAACTATGTCAAAGAACAATATAACAATATAATAATACTATAGAAATTAAACACTCCATTAATTAACTTGAATCTATGTTTTCCGGTGACAACCACGTCAAGGTGATATTTACAAGGTAAGCAGACGGTTCGCCCATGCTGTGATGTGGCATCGCTGAGACTCCTGATGCACATCATAGCATGGGCGAAATGTCTGGTTACAATGTAAATAGTGTAGATAGCACCTTGACGCAGTTGTCACCGGAAAATATAGATTCTTGTTATAACACCGGCTGATTAAACCTAAGATCTAAGACTCCGTCAATCATTAATTTTTATTTTATAAGGTCTTTCAGAGACAACGATTCCATCTTCAGATAATTCACTAACAAAATTAATGTTTATATATTTAAGTAATCTTAAAAGATGTGGTAAAATAAACAGATGAAATATTTGAAATGTGACAAATGTACTTTATTCATTTAAAATATAACAGTGGCCGGTATTCAAAACTCATGGTTTGTTATTCAAAATAATTAATTTATATTTTCAACGTGGAAGCTTTCATAAGCATCTAGTTGTTATTTATTTGTTCTTAGGAAGATTAAATTTTGAAAAATTATATTGCAGATTTGTACAGTACTTGTCTATATTTTTTTAATATTCACTGTTATCATTTTTAATAAAAATTCATTTAATCTATAGTTTTTTATATTTTTCTATTTAAACTAATTCATTTCTTTATATCACATTATTTGTTTTAACCAATTACGAAAGTAAATATAATTTGGTTGTGTGTGGTTGTCTGATCATAAACCTATTTCTGAAAGGTCCTACAAAATAAAAAATAATAATTACTGGAGTCTTTGATTTCTGTCATACTTTCAAACTATAATCCATATCAATAAGAAGAGATTAAAAATAATAAGAACTATACATTTTGTTATTCCTTCATAATTTATAAGAATATATACGGTAGCTTTTTTATAAATATATGTGGTCCTATTTTTTCACCAGATATTTTTTCTAAATTTTAAATGACTCAGATAAATAAATTTATTAATTATGTTAATTTAAGTTATTTGAATAAAATATTTCCATTAAATATATCATCAGAGTTAATTTTTATTAAACTAAAACATTAGAAACTAAGACCCATTAGACACTAAGGAGAATTAGAAAGCAGAAACTAAGCTGCCAACAGCTGGATCCTTCATGGTATCAGGATAATTGTTACCAGAATAAATATCAAGGACAATATTGATAACCTTGTCACCATGTAATGAGATTGGATCTTAAACTATGAAATATATAACAGAGTTTTAGTGTATGCCTAACTAATGACCCAAACAATAACTTCTATTATTGAAACAATTATTTTAGTTTGAATTAGTAATTTACATTATTTAACAGTTTTTACTAGTTCATAAATCAAACTGAAAGACTTTATTTGTGAAATGAAAAGTGAAGTGTCAAAAATATAAGTGATTGTATTTTTTGTGATTTTTCAGACAGTAACTGTGATTGAACACGTTTTTTTCATAAAAATGTCGCTAATGATATTATATCTCTCATTTTTTGTACTGCGATTCTTTTGTAAAAGCTGTTTTTATTCGGTTTCACCCTAATACATTTAAAATCTAGAATGAAATGTAAATAATTGGTTTAACAGTGACCATTTTAAACAGTATCTTTCATTACCAAGAGTATTTCAAAGAATGCTGCCTGTCAGACGGGTAGAGTAATATCATCCATATTTGAGCAAAAAATTGTCTCCTGACAACGTTCACACGAATGTTACTTTGATTCTTTCAAACCCATTTGAGCCAGGACAAGGATCTCAAAAGAGAATTAACTTTAAAAATATTAAATAAAGTAGCTTTGAAAATTGTATTAACTCTCTTTCCACATTTAGATTAAGTTTATGTTTGTTGAAGGAATATTGTTTATTTTATCTTGTACTTAAAATGTTAGCCAGAACTAATTTTCACCCAAAAAATCATGTTATTCCTTCGTAATTTGAAGTTAGTTCATTTAATAACATCCTTTTTTACCCCTGATTTTATCAAGAGTGTACTGCGAAAACAGTATACTTAACCACACTACTGTATGTACTATTTTTAAATTGTTACTCCTATTTCAAGTTTAAATTATTTACGTTATCATAGGGAAGATGACTGAAAATAAATATACTCAAAAAATTACTGAAAAAAAGGTAAAATAGTCAATATCAAAATAAAAATAAATAATATTTAAACGAAACCACTCATTATTGCAACTATAGTAAAAACCCAGCAAAGTATAATTTTTCTACTTTTATTTACATATCCATGACTATGTTTTAAGTAAATCTCTAAGAAGATAATGCAAGCTACATATGAACCGTGGTAAGAACTTGTGTGTAGTAGGAAACAAATATGATATAATAAAACCACCTGAGAGCTTGAATGAGGTGCGAGATAAGGTCACGTGTACTCCGTATCCTTCATGATAAGCGAGGGCAACCACCTTGCTGGTCCGGGCCTACACTTACACAGACTGACTCGCACTGGCTGACACTGCGCAGCGATGTGGCTGCGCTGTGCAAGCAGAACTGCAGCGCTCCCGGCGGTAGTCGCAGGAATGCCACCATCCTTATCTACGTCCTACAGTAATCACAGTCCTTGCCAAACGTGCTGTGAAATTAACTGTAAAGCTGGCACGTCACATTTCATGCTGTTATATATACACTGCTACATTAAATATCGTTATATCACATAAAATACTGTTACGTTTTTAACTCTCGGTATTTCACGACGTTACGTCCACTGCTGTGTTCATAACACTCGCTTATTTCATGACGTCTCAAACACAGTTACGTTCTTTATATTCGGTTATTTCACGACGTTATATACTCTGTTCCGTTTTTTATACTCGGCTATTTGACGAAGTTATAACTGTTACATTCTTGCAACGTTATATACACTGTTACGTTATTAATACTCGGCAATTTTACAACGTTACTTACACTGTTGCGTTCTTAATAACCAATAATTTCACGACGTTACATACAATGTTAAGTTCTTAATATGCGGCTATTACATGACGTTACATACACTGTTACGTGTACTCGACTATACTCGACTAATTCACGACGTTTTATACACTGTAATATTCTCTTTTCTTCATGAGGTTATGTAGACAGTAAAATTCTTAATTCTTCTCGACATTACATACACTATTATGTTCTTATTTCTATGTATACTGGTTTAATGTATATAACCATTATTATTCTTTATTTGCACTCCCACACAACATCAGGGTAAATCTACTATTTTCCTTTGTGCTTAAAAACTAGAGTAATAGTTAATTGGATCTCTTAGTATCATACCGAAGGTCTAAGCACCAGTGAAGTCCACGTACAGTCTACAATGGGCTTCAGGACGCTGACAATTACGTCAATTACGCATTACGATCGTCAAGAATACTCTTTATATAAACTAGTCACATGAATAATAATTAATAATAAATAGATACACAACAATAATAAATAATATGTATCATTATGATATTACATATTTTGTTAAGCATGTAAAACTTAACAGAGGAATTAAGTTTCGGTTTTGTTAATTTACATCCCATCGACACATCATAAACTCATCAACCATGTACAATACCCTCAACACCAAGAGGTATCTTAGTCGAGTTTTAAATTTTGTTGGGTTATTTATCTGTTTAATGCCTTCAGGAAGTTTATTAATGAACTTGACTCCAGCTTGTGATGGCAGGTGTTCATCAGAATATGCCATTATTTTGTGTTGCCCTGCTCGATATTTATAACTGCCTCTAGTTTCGTACTGGTGTAGCCTGGATCAAATCACACTTGAAACGACAGTATAAGGTGACTTCCAGAATATAAAGGCAGGGAAGGGTCAACAATTTAAGCTCCCTGAAGGCATTTTTACACGACTCTCGTGAATTTAATTTTTAAAGAATTCTGACAGCTTTCTTTTGCATTCTAAACACTCTTTCGAATTTGCATTTAGAGCAGCTGCCCCATAGTCACAGACCATACGACAAATGAGGGTGTATAAGTTCATAATAGGCAGTTTTCAAAACTCCCAAAGAACAAAATGTTGCATACTTACGCAGAGCATATACTCCGGAAGCTACCTTAGAGAAGATATAATCAATGTGGTGGTCCCAGGTTAAACCTCGATCAAGATACATCCCAAGGACCTTGGCAGATTCTGTCTCTTTCAGAGGAGCATCATCAGCCATTACAACAGTTCGATAGTCTTGGTCCTGTTGTCGGAGCCAAAATCTGATCAAATTTAACTTTAAAAAATTAGTTTTCAAGTTAATTTTGGAAAAATACTCAATGCATAAGTTTACCTCCATAAATGCTTAGAATTCAAGTTCATTGATGGTTTTTGATCTGATACAGAGAGTCGTGTAGTCAGAATACTGAATCACCATTCCATTCTGGATCGATGAGTTCAACCTGTTGACATAGATGAGGAAAAGGAACGGACCAAAAATTGATCCCTGAGGGACACCATAGGTAATTTTAATTTTTCCTGACAGAGTATTCGCAGCCTGCACACATTGGTATCTGTCACTAAGGTAGGACGAGAGCCATTTGTGAGGCAGGCCGCGAACACCACATGTCCACAACTGGTGCAGCATTGTTGCATGATGCACGCGGTCAAATGCTTTAGAGAGGTCAAGAAATATGGTATGAATTTTTTCTCGCCTCTCCAAGCCATTGACAACGCAGTCGATAAGATTTGTGATGGCATCTATAGTGGATTTTTTTTCCTAAATCCAAATGTGTGATATTGAAGGACACATAGTATTATTTTTATATTATGAATGAATGGAATAAATATATACTGTCATTAGTTTGTTTTTCTGTTATGTACGTACAAGATTATATACAGATGTAAACACTTCATAAACCCCATTTGAACATTTCAAGTTGAACAGCTGTTACTTTTTTACAGATTTATATCTCTATCCATGTTATTTTAAGGGAAATAAACGTAATTTGAGGGCTTTCCGTGCTCTTCAAGGTAAAAATAATGAAAAATTAAGACCTTATTGCCTAATTTAGAATAAGGTAAAACTTGTTGACACATCAATCATTAAAATTGATCAAGAAATAATGGATGAGTTTTATTGACAAAAAACTGCTCATGAATAATTATATATTATACAAGGGAACACCCCTGCACGCTTCCAGACCCGTCACACTCCATGCTTGTTACATATCTGCCCTCGGTCTCGGCCTGTGACTTTTGACTACAAATAATTTTAGGTAAACTGTGTAACGTAAACTCACAGTATTAATTGCATCTCACTCACATTACCTGCGTTGCTTAGTATTTATTAGTATACACACCTAATGATATTACTTAGCCTGTTTCAAACGAGTTCATATCATATTCTTTTGTTTAACAGCTAAATATCGAATAAATTAAATAACTGCATTAGGTTACCATTGAAACCGTCAAGTCCAGTAGAGTGGACCCCTACAATTGAATGTGAATAAAGCCATTCGTCCAACCCTCCCTGGTTTAACATTATGAAAGGTCTAACCTTCTCTATATTACAAACACTGTTTTGCACATTCCTACAAAACTGTTGAATAGCTGTTACTTTTCTGTTCTTTTAAATCTCTCTCCGTGTTATTCTTATGGCCGAAAAAGTAATTTTAAGGCTTCCCATGCCCTTAAGGGTGAAGATATTGAAGAATGAAGACCTTATTGCATAACTACGAACAGAAACAAATGTTACCTCAACTGTTTAACTTGGTCAAGAAATAAGGGAGGAATTGCGTTGACAAAAACGGCTTCACATATTATATATAGGCCTATAAGTATTAATAGCCAACTGTGTCAAGTAAACTCATCATATATAATGTTCTAGTGTTGCTAGCTGACAACATTTCTTTAATATTTTGAAATATTTTAAATTTAATCAGCTGTTAAATTAAAGCTTTGAGTAAAACAAATCAATGTATCTCCTATTACGAAAACACTACAAATACGCAATTTTTACACCAGCATAAATATTATAAACACATACAGCTATCCTATGTATTAATGTAAATACTTCTGAGAAAATCGTTGGATCCTTTAGGGCCAATGGTGCAGAGCTCGGATAACTGTTTACGTTTCTCATACCTTCCCCACCTTCTCCTTAGCTAGAGAAAATCGTTGGATACTTTAGGGCCAGTGGTGTAGAGCTCGGATAGTTGTTTACGTTTCTCATACCTTCCCCACCTTCTCCTTAGCTAGAGAAAATCGTTGGATACTTTTGGGCCAGTGGTGTAGAGCTCGGATAACTGTTTACGTTTCTCATACCTTCCCCACCTTCTCCTTAGCTAGAGAAAATCGTTGGATAATTTAGGGCCAGTGGTGTAGAGCTCGGATAACTGTTTACGTTTCTGATACCTTCCCCACCTTCTCCTTAGCTAGAGAAAATCGTTTGATACTTAAGGGCCAGTGGTGTAGAGCTCGGATAACTGTTTACGTTTCTCATACCTTCCCCACCTTCTCCTTAGCTTGAGAAAATCGTTGGATACTTTAGGGCCAGTGGTGTAGAGCTCGGATAGTTGTTTACGTTTCTCATACCTTCCCCACCTTCTCCTTAGCTAGAGAAAATCGTTGGATACTTTAGGGCCAGTGGTGTAGAGCTCGGATAACTGTTTACGTTTCTCATACCTTCCCCACCTTCTCCTTAGCTAGAGAAAATCGTTGGATACTTTGGGGCCAGTGGTGTAGAGCTTGGATAACTGTTTACGTTTCTCATACCTTCGCCACCTTCTCCTTAGCTAGAGAAAATCGTTGGATACTTTAGGGCCAGTGATGTAGAGCTCGGATAACTGTTTACGTTTCTCATACCTTCCCCACCTTCTTCTTAGCTTGAGAAAATCGTTGGATACTTTGGGGCCAGTGGTGTAGAGCTCGGATAACTGTTTACGTTTTTCATACCTTCCCCTCCTTCTCCTTAGCTAGAGAAAATCGTTGGATACTTTAGGGCCAGTGGTGTAGAGCTCGGATAGTTGTTTACGTTTCTCATACCTTCCCCACCTTCTCCTTAGCTTGAGAAAATCGTTGGATACTTTAGGGCCAGTGGTGTAGAGCTCGGATAACTGTTTACGTTTCTCATACCTTCCCCACCTTCTCCTTAGCTTGAGAAAATCGTTGGATACTTTAGGGCCAGTGATGTAGAGCTCGGATAACTGTTTACGTTTCTCATACCTTCCCCACCTTCTCCTTAGCTTGAGAAAATATTTGGGTGCCTATTCGCTTACGAAATTAAATATAAAAGATAGTATTGAAATTATAATTTGTACTTTTGTTAAATAATCTATTTTTTAGTAAATATACATTTGTTTGACAAGTTGGTATTTTATATTCCCGTAGTTGACGGAAGACAAATATTGTACTTATCAACTTGTTAGGCGCTGACCACCCGCCCGGCTGTATGTATGATCTAACTAACCCACTTTCTACGTGGAGTCCAACATCTCACCGAACTGGATACATTCAACACTGATACTTTCAACTCTTTGAGAGAAATAAACCTCAATTCACCTTAACGACTGTGTTTTAGATTCCAAATGATTGCTTTTAGTTTATTGCCAATGTGAAGTCACTTTCATATCACTATTCTGAGTCGCACAAACCACTAGTATTTTTTAATATGTGTAAAAGTAAACAATAGCGCAAAATCTAAGCTATGTAGCTTTAAAAGTACTCAATACTTTTCTGTTTATGGTTTAAGTGAAAATTAGTTCTATAAAACATATTTTATACTTTATAAAACGGGGTTTTTATAACAATCGTGGCAGGTTTCTAATGTTGCTGAAAACAGCATATAGCTAGTTCTTGACTGTGTGACTTAACTCACACTCGACCATTTTAGCCCCATTTCTCCAGTGTTACATGTTTGGGCCTCAAGGCTGTTTTGGACATCTGAGAGTTCAACTTGCCTGTGTCATAAAGAATATATAAATACATAAGTTTGGAAGTATAAATTTAATTTACCTTAATTTATTGTCTATTAACGATGGACTGACTCTTCTTTACATGTACAAATATCTGGAATGACCGAAAGTAATTAAATAAAATTTGGAGGGAATTTAGCTGTTGTATCATAGAGACCCACTAAGAAAGTATTTCCCGAAATTCTATTCCTACTGTAAAAACAGCCCCTTACCGTTTCATTTCATCTATAGGAAACATTGACGTAAATTTAATTTAGTAGTTTCTTTCAAATAGCTGATAAAAAACATGAGACAAATGCCTGACTATTTTGGTTTTAATTGTGAAATATTTAAGCTCTTTTCTACTAACTCTGACATGATTGTACCTTAAAGTAGACCCCTATAGGGTTTTTATATTATAAAACATCGTTATCTAGCAGAACGGAGGAGGGTTGGGCTTTTATATTGATGAGATGGTTTATAGAGAACCACGTACGGAAGGGAAAGCAAGCGTAGATAACCACCTCGTAGTGAAGCTTGTATAAAATAAAAATAAGAAGCATTTGCTTTCATGTAAAACTTACCATGCTTTGTCATTATAAATATTAAAGTTTGTCATTTACTTTTTGATTGGTGATAAACTTTATTAAAAACACTATGATGATTAAAATACAATAAGAATACAAATAAAGCGTAGAGTCCAAATTTGTTATATACATATATATATTTGGAATTAACTTTCATATATTGCTACAAGGATTTACTCGTGAACTGTTATAAGATATAAGTTTGTATAATAGCAAGGGATGCAAAGGAAGGACAAAATGATAGGTTGGATAATGATTTGATACCCCATCCTAAAGTAATTTCTTAGGTACAATCGACCTTAGTTAGTAACAATGATTACACTCACAGATTGCTTGGTTAGAAATTAAAACTGAAGGGTAAACCTTGTAAGTGCAAATATATCAAACACAATATGTGTTCCTTTAACAATGGTGCATAGACCATTTTTGTACTCCTTAACGTCAAAGCAGTTTTGGATGTACTTATTTGTAAACAAAGAAAATAATTTGGAAAACTTTTACAGCTCCTAATCTTTAGGTAAAACCGTTCGTTATAAAAGAGATTTCTTAGAATGTGTCTTGTTATCAAAATGAGTTCTCTGATTTACTTATAACATTTTTAACAACTAACATTAAGAAAACTTGTTTTATCAGAAGTATATGATTCATGAAAAATCGTACAGCCCTAAGCAAGGGGAAACTATTGTTACCAAACAGAGTTCTCTGAAGACTACTTGGAAAGCTCCTTCAGCAACTAACTATCTCAAATAATTCTTCTACTTGAGTCAGAATTTTCTGAATATTATTTGGTAAACCAATTTTTTATTTATTTACTTTTTTACCGTCTTTATTCAATCGGGCGAAGTGGGAAATAAGAAGTCCCTTCTTCCACTTTAGAAGTTAATCTTTGGGGGCTAATCTAAAATCATCGGAACTTTTTTAATTACTTTGGAATTCCTTTTAACTGATAAGGTTTTAGAAATCCCCTTTGAATCACGAAGATTTCTTTGAAGATTATTTAAATGACCCTTTTAGTAATTAAAGCTTTAGAAGACTTCTATGTAATCAACATTGTTATAACATTGTTAAAACACCTCTTTAGCATCTACTGAACATAACAAGTTAGCTACAGTTTTGGAAAGTATTTTTACTGTTTTCATTGTTTGCGGATTTTCTCAACATCGTATAGAAGCTATATGCTAGAAATTAAACCCATAAGTGCTTATAAAAAGTATTATCTGAAGTGTTCTATTTCAATGAAAGTTGAACATATCCTTATTTATCTTGGCTATAGATGAGAAGATTTCCTAAAAATGGTAAAGATAAATCCATCTAACAGTAGTATTTTAGTGATGAATTTATGAAATTAATTTCAATAAATAGATATGCGTTACCATGTATTTAGTACATATATACATGGTAACCTACATTCTTTGTTCTAGGTACATTCTAGGCTAGCTGAAATTGCTATTAGTAAAGAAATGAAAAAACTTAATAGTGCTGGTTTGTATTAGTTCTTTTGTGACGACACACTTCATAACAAATGTCATTAATGCGTTCGGAATGCCGGAGACTGGAATGCAAAGCCTGATTTCAAACATGCAAACCCTTTTAAACACTTGCAGCCCACTTTCGGCAAGTTTACTTCCAACATAGAAAAACGGATGTGCATGCTTTTTGTGTGACACAGTATGAAAACTTTCCCATTCATTAGAATTGAATCGAACACCTGTTGTAAAGAGAGAATCAGTGCCTACTCGATTGTCGATGCTAATGGCCGTGGTTTGAAGATCAAGGTCGTGGTCACCGACTAAGGACTTTCCGTTTCTATGGCGTGGCACGCTGCCCGGTATATGACCCACATCGTGTACCGTCACGCTGGTACACACAATTTTCACTTGTACTCGGGCTTCATGTTTGAGCATTACATACCGTGATAATTAACGTCAAATACATCACTGTATTTACAAGCAGCTTCAAATAGGACTCTGAGTATTTATCAGAGTGGAAGTAACGATTCTGATCGCTGATAAGGAGTTAAGATCTTTTAAGGAACACTCGACCAACGTCTTTACTAACTCAGATCACCATAAATCATTAATATTGCAAACCTATTTTCAACGATTTGCAAATACATCAATTTATATAATGTATATTTTATCGAGTCTTGACTGTATTCAAATGTGATAATCTTTTTAAAAAAAAATCAAACTGTAGATTGATACTGTTCACAATCTACAATTCCCCAATGAAATATGATAGTTTATATTTATTTCCATCCGTTTGGCCAAAGTCAAACCAAACATTTTTGAATTTTAACTTTGTATAACTTGTTTGAATAAAAAGTAAATAGATACTAGCTTAAACCATTTAAACACTAATGGTATATATGGCTTTTTAGCATTCCTTTTACTGTGTAAAAGATTTATTTTAATAAAAGCGTTGTAAATCTCTAAATTGTCTCTATTTATTTATGTTTGTATACGCCTGACCTGACATATGGCGTATCATTATTATGACTTTGCCTATATGATGTTAAATTACTGTGGCAATTAAATATGATTTCAAATCATTGAAAATAATATTAGAACAAGATAACTATTGCGTCTTACAATTCACCTTCCTAAAGGCCCCCAACGTTTGACATACTGTACTTGGAGCAATGCTATCAATGATTTGCTAAATTCCGCATTTTACTTACTACGAGTTCTCGTTGATAAGGTTCATGGTGCAGCTTCAGTTAGTGGCCATTAAGTATTATCATGGAATTTTTAACAACTCAAAATCAATTAATTGGAAATTAATAACCTGAACAAGAAATTCCCAAAATATTTATGTACGTGAAATTAACGCCTGTCTCGTCACGATATCTTAAAAACAATATACCAAGTGACTTAAAATTCTGCAGGAATGAAGATTTTGCACCATAAATGTTGACTTGAAAGAGATTTTCGAAATTCATTTGTTAAGAGTAGAAACATATCTTCAAGAAGCCCCCTTTGCTCCAACATTAATCAAGTTGGCAATAATAGTTCAACAGGATATTTTTTATAAGCCGATGAAATGTGGTAAATAATTATTTTTTAGCTTTTACTGGTATATTAGGTACAGTTTACCTAGTAATATCGATGTAGTCCAAGTCACAGACCGAAGTTGAAGGCCAAGGTGTCATGAGCGCATAGAGAGAGACTTTCTTTCAGCCGACATTTCCGAGGCCGAAGGCCTTGTTGACAAAGCTTTCCGAGTGACGAATTGGCACGCGAGTGTTCGAACATGTACCCTAGTTAAATATATGAAGTGACACACTGCAGTGACAGTTGATAAGGACTGATAAGAACATGACTCTTGCATTGCCAAATTGTGCTGGTCATCGTGTACTGGATTAATTATGGTCAGTGATTCCAAACAATTGTAACGTTATTTTGTACACATTTTTGGAGAAATACAATTATTATTATTACTACAATACAGAGTTGGGCAAAAGTCTGGAATATATATATATATATATATATTTATATATATATATATATATATATATATATATATATATTAACCAACCCTCCCACCCATACACGTACAGAGGTATTAACCACCCCTCCCACCCATACAGGTACAGAGGTATTAACCAACCCTCCCACCCATACAGGTACAGAGGTATTAACCAACCCTCCCACCCATACAGGTACAGAGGTATTAACCAACCCTCCCACCCATACACGTACAGAGGTGTAACCCAATCCTCCCACCCATACACGTACAGAGGTATTAACCAACCCTCCCACCCATACACGTACAGAGGTATTAACCAACCCTCCCACCCATACACGTACAGAGGTATTAACCAACCCTCCCACCCATACACGTACAGAGGTATTAACCAACCCTCCCACCCATACACGTACAGAGGTATTAACCAACCCTCCCACCCATACACGTACAGAGGTATTAACCAACCCTCCCACCCATACAGGTCCGGAGGTATTGACCTGTATATTTTTACCTGTATTGACTATAAATTTAAAAACCATTGAAAGAAATGTAATCAAACATTGTAGTCATGTACATGTCCCTATACCAAACGTTTAGACATATTTTACTTGTTTTTCGCATACTCAGGTGATGGATATGAAGGAAGTCTTAAAAATGTTAAATAAAAGCCTACCTCGAGTTATACCTCATTTTAAAGGGCTTTGTTTGTAAAACACAAGAGTTCAAATCCGAGGTTAAAAGAATGACCCAGTCAGAAAATATAGCCACTCGAAGAATTTATTGTCAGGATTGGGTAAAGGTCTGGAGTGTATTTATTAACTTTAAAATTTTAAAAGAAAAGTAATGACACTTTTTAGTTATGTACAAGTCCCTATACCAAACACATGGACATATTTTTCTTGTTTTTTGCATATCCAGGGGATGGCCCATGAAGGAAGTCTTAAAAATGTTACATGTAAGCCTATCTCGAGCTATAACTCATTTTAAAGGTCTTTATTTATAAAACACAAGAGTCCAAACCTGAGGTCAAAAGGATGACCCAGTCAGAACTTATATCCTCTCAAAGAATTTAGTATCATATAGCTAACAAAGATGAAGACAAAGGTAAGATAGTTTTTATCTATTGCTGCCTAGAGCTATAATTTATCTAACTGAATATTAGAAATTAAATTTCACAAAAAATAAGTATCAAATTATTATAATAGTATTCTTAAACTATTTTTAGGTAAACCTACTGTCAAAAGTGTTTTTAATAAATTTGTCTTATTTTTATCTAAGTTAAATAGTATATCTATTTTTATAACGTCGTCGTTTGTTACGATTGTTAACAATCAACAACATACTCAACAGGGACCTTAAACTGTTAAATAAATAGTCATTTAACTGAGAAGAATTAGTAATATGAATTAAATTCTATAAATCGCTGTATTTTGAGAATGGGTCATTCTTTTGACCTCAGATTTGCACTTTTGTATTGTACAAACCTTTAAAATGAGGTATAACTTGAGGTAGGCTTACATTTAAACATTTTAAGACTTCCTTCATGGGCCATTCCCTGGATATGCAAAAAACAAGTAAAATATGTCTAAATGTTTGGTATAGAGACATGTATATAACTACAAAGTTTCATTACATTTCTTTCAAAGGTTTTGATATTAATATATATATTCCAGACTTTTGCCCAACCCTGTATCTACCAAACTAAACCTTCAAAAATTTCAAGCCATTCATTCAAGCCATACATAATGCGAACATATTTCACTCTCATTCTAATATACAAACACAATAAAGTCTACACACATATGTTACACTGTGTACGACCTTGATCATCCACTATGTACGATATTTCACATCTCCGCCCTTTCAATATAATAATTACTCTCAAAATCAGTATACTTTTTATCGAAGAGTTCTTGATCGTGTTTGATTCTTTGAAAGAAACAAAACAGTGCATGGAATATCTTCTTAACAATTCTGGTGGTTCCACAGCCATTTATAAGATCATGACAGAGAATAATTTCAGAATGTCAGTTGAATCAATACCATTGTACGTACATGGGTACGCGGGTGGGTCTCCACCACTGTATGTGTAAGGGTGGGCGGGTGGGTCAATACCACTGTAAGTATATGAGTAGGTGGGTAGGTCTCCACCACTGTAAGTGTAAGTGACACTTCCTAAATATTCTATTAGGTTACAGATTACACTTACAGTGATATTGACCCACCCACCCACCCATACAAGTACGATGATATTGACCCACCCACCCATACACGTATGGTGATATTGGCGTATGGCTTTTTTTTTTTTTTCCCATGCAACATTTGATTCTTGAAAATGTTTGCAATATGTTGAGTTCACCTCTAAATGGTTGAAAGTAATTAATTCTTTCACTATCGTTAGTTAAAACCTTTGAACTAAAAATGTTGAATGTAGGCTTTTTCCTCACCTTTAGCTGTAACAGGTGTAAAATGAATATGACTCAACTTACTTAAAATCCCTCAACAAATCTGTGTTATTGAAATTTGTTCGAGGCTACGTTGGTAATGAGACACCTACTCCATATGCACATATTATGGTGATAACCCACCCACCCAGCCTTACATGTACGATGATGATGACCTACTAACCCACCCCCCATAAACGTACGGTGGTATTGACCCACTCACCCGCCCATACACGTACAGTGATATTGATAGCTAAGAGAGTAATAATTTTAATGCACTGAAGAATTGAGAATCTTCATTTTGTTACAGTAAATAATCTTCAATATAAAAAAACATACTATAATAAATAGCATTTACGTAAACTGGTGGCCTTGAACTTGTAGTTATGTTCTACATCTTGGAACACATAACACGGAGGTATGTTCAATAAGTCCCGAACAGTTTTCACCGGCAAGCCTTGCAAGTTCAGCTGTCCTGGGAAGGATTTATATGTCTGAGTTATATGTAGTAAACGGCGTGAACGTGCGAGTTACAATTTGCATATGACTGGCCTCTGAGAAGAAATAAACGGGAGTGTAACGTACGTCATCGTAAAAATTTGCAAGATAGATACTTATTGAAGTTTTCATTGCACTTATGAAAAATTTTGAAATTTAAAACACTTGCAATTTATTGTAGCATATAATTCTTATCGTATAACCGTTAGATTGCACAACAGTCATTATATATAATTTCATATACAGTGCATTTATATAATTTCATAACCATTATATATAATTTCATAATGCAGTTTATTATCTGTTGCTAGATTTTTATTAACACTATTCATATATTAAGTAATATTTAATTTTTAAATGTTAAAAAAAATTTATTTATGTTAAACTCCCAACAATATTTCACAATTTTTATAAATAACTGGTAGTTTTATGTGAAGTTGATCATAGAGTTTTACGTTTTAAAACATGAAAATCTAAAAAATGACAAACCGTAAAGAAAAATGTCACAAATCTAAAACAACAAAAGTTTAACAACTTGCAAGTATAATTGCAAGGCAAACATGTTGCGGAAAACACAATAATCCAAAACTACTGTTATTTTTCTTCAAAAATAAAAAACCTATTCTTTAAAAAATGCGTATATCCTCATGATTTCAGCTGTATCTTAAAATGTTCTAGATAAACAAGATATATTGTACAACACCAAACTTCTCAAGGATACAGACTCCCTATATAACAAGATATATTGTACACCATACTTCTCAAGGATACAAAGTCCCTATATAACACGATTTATTGTATAACACCATATTTCTCAAGGATACAAACTCCCTATTCCGTAATTACACCATACTGCTCAAGGATACGAACTCCCTATATAACAAGATATATTGTACAACACCATACTTGACAAGTATACGAACTCCCTATATAACAAGATATATTGTACAACACCATACTGCTCAAGGATACGAACTCCCTATATAACAAGATATATTGTACAACACCATACTTGACAAGGATACGAACTCCCTATATAACAAGATATATTGTACAACACCATACTGCTCAAGGATACGAACTCCCTATATACAAGATATATTGTACACACCATACTTGTCAAGGATACGAACTCCCTGTATAACAAGATATATTGTACAACACCATACTTGTCAAGGATACGAACTCCCTATATAACAATATATTGTACAATACCATACTTCTCAAGGATACGAACTCCCTATATAACAAGATATATTGTACAACACCATACTGCTCAAGGATACGAACTCCCTATATAACAAGATATATTGTACAACACCATACTTGTCAAGGATACGAACTCCCTATATAACAATATATTGTACAATACCATACCTCTCAAGGATACGAACTCCCTATATAACAAGATATATTGTACAACACCATACTTCTCAAGGATACAAACTCCCTATGAAGGACTGGAAGAGTAGTTCAACAAATGCTTTTCAACTTCTTATTTTTACTCAATGTCATTTGTTCTGAAAACCACTTAAACTATATAATAATTATATGTGTGAATTTTTAACTAGATTAATAGCAAAATATTTCACAAACAAATTGTATGTGAAAGCAAATGTACAGTCTTTTTTTTATCTTACAATAAGTCACTTTTCATCGATGTTACATATTTATCATTGAAATAATTGCTTCTAAGTGAAAGTACCATATTTAATACAAATTGGAGAAAGCTTCACTAAATACGCATGGCAGTCTTGTCGGAGTCTTGGAGCGTCGTCCGATACAAAGCATTCATTTTCTCCCAGGAGCCATTGAGAATTGAGCATGATAGTCGTGAGCCTTAGATCACTGGTGGGCGATGCTCACTGACCATTGTCTTGTGGCCATGCTGCACCGACCTACTTGAGATCACCAGTGAATGCCACTGATTCTGTCGGTCGATAAAGACTTTCAGACAAATTATGAGAAGGGGTCGTGGACTGGACTTCCGTCCGACCCAGATATGATGGTCGTAATGACCTTGGAGTATCAAGGACATTGTGGTCTGAGAGACCGACTTTCCGTTTCAGTAGCACTTTTAGAAGACCTACTTTAGCACTGTGGTCGACCCGACGTATGGATGGACATTCTTCATGACACTAAAAAGTAATCAGAGGCAGCTCTCGTGATTTACTGGTGACTAGTGGAAGAGGAGAAAGTGGAAAGGATCAACGTGTGATTGATTATATATCGTTCTGGAAGGACTTCAAGCATTACATCTTCTTTGTAAGTGGCTAAGTTGTTTAAAGGTTGAACTGCGCTATAGAGTCCCTCAGACATCTATTCTCAATCAGGTCCTCTTTTTTATTTATGTCACTGACTTAGTATTGGCTTAGTAATGACAGAGTAAGAAGGTCGCGCAGTACGCTGATGATATGACTCTCTGTTTCAGCTCAAAATCACAGTCAAATCTGGAACTTAAAACGTTTTTAGGTCTCAATTTTTGCGTCAAAATTTTGTTCACAGTTTACCTGATACAAAATGTTTAATTTTAGTTAGTAAGTTACATTTGTTGGTAGTTTAATTGGTTAGAGCCCAGCTTTGTTAGCCAATTAATTAATCTGAGTGGTTTGAACGTGAGTGTGAGTGGCAATAAGTGTTATCTTTCGAGTGTTGAACATGAGTGTAGTGTGCAGTGATAGTGACATTTCTTCAACTCCTTAACTCTATTTTACTGTTAGTTTATGTTAGTTTCCATTATTATACGTAATTTTACATATCTTCACAATTTTTGTTAGTTTCATAATGTTTTTAGTTCACATTATAAATTGTTTTAGAATTAAGTATTTATCAACAATTCATAAACTGATTGAACTCAGCCATCACCCACAGGCAGTAGCCCATGTGGTGGCTTTTCTCATATTGTTTGTAAATGATATGTGTATTATTTTCTGAGATCAATAAAGATTATTATTATTATTATTATTCTTAGATCTATGCCATTAAGAATTAAGAAGTATTTGATAGGGACTAGCTGATAACCACCGGCTGTTCATTTATTAGTGAATTAGTACTTTTACTACTACTAGTACTACTGCAAAATTGGGATTTAGAGATTCTTGCAGAAATAGTTTTAAAATGTTAAACATGCTAACACTTCCGTCCCTTTATATGCTTGAAACAGTTCGATACTGTAAAAATAAATATACACTAACAAGGGGAAGGGACGTGCATGATCACAACACCAGGAGGAGGAACATGCTCAGAACCGGACAGCATAGGCTCCAGGCTTACGAAGCACTGTTCGAAGTAGGGGCCAAGCTGATCAACGCGTTACCGGAAGATATAAGAGGCGAGTCCAACGGAACACTGTTTCAGGGGAAATTGCGGCGTTTCTTCGTCAATGCAGCTTTCTATAGCGTATCGGAGTTTTTGGAGATGACTGCGCACTAAAAATCAAACATTTCAACGACTCCTGTGTAGGCTATTACATATATATATATATATATTTGTTTTAACCTATTTATTTGTTTAACTTTACTTAATTGTGACGCATGCTATACAACAATGTATTGTGTTTATGGCAATAAAGATTATTATTATTATTATTATTATTATTATTATTATTACTTTATTTATTAATTGTTCTTTCTAATTTATATGAGCCAAAGACTACATTCACTCATATACACTTATCATAATTATTTGAAATTCATATTGATCCATACCTTATTGGATGGCATCTTAATATTAAATAAATAGAATCATGAATTGTCTGCAAGGAAGGAAAGGTAAAATAAACGAACGATTTCTTAAATGGTAAAACGTAATTAACAAAAAAAGTAATAATACAAATTGTCATTATTTTAACGGAAAATGATTTGGCTATTGATAGAACCATAGCTAAATAAATAATGTTTATATAATTATTTTCAAAAGCTCATATCGATAAATTGACAAGACGGTAATTTTCTCTGTTGGTATTTCCATCTGTATGGAAAAGGTTTCCCAGCTGTGATTGATTACGGTGGTGTAATAGTGTTGTACCATTAAACAGTTATATTGATAGACATCACACCTGAAATTATACCAACTAATTTAACGCAAACAATTTACTAACTTTGTATCAAGCTACATTTGAGGTGGTTGTAAAAATACGTACAGTATTTCCAAAATTAATCAAATTATGTTAGTTGTTCATCTTTATTTTTGTCAATACAAAAGTATTGACGTTACGAAGTGTGTTAAACTAACCCATCAGGTTAAAAGATAAGTCTAATACTATTTAACCTGGCTATTTTTATTTTATAAATGGTGAAGTCATAGAATCCAAAATACAGTAAATTTCTATATTGAAAATAAAAAAATGTCACAATAAAAACAACCCTAATAAATCTTTCATGGTTTACTACGAACTTTAAACACATAATTCTTGCTAAATACATCCAAACTAAATAAGATAATTAGGTGTTTATACTCCTTATATTTCTGGGACTGAAATGTGTTCTTTGTTATAATTTTAGGCATTGCCCCATACCATAGAAACTTCACTGATACTTTGAACGAACAGTTATATCTTGCCATCTAAGATTTTGGAATTAAGTTTTTCAATATTTTCTTTTCAATACCGAACTCATAATGTATAGCCTAATAGTCATGTTTTAATGTATATATATATATGTATATAATATAAATGAATTCCTAGATTTTTTCAACTTCAGAGTTTTGACATCTTAGCAGGGTGGAAAAAATATGTAAACGCTTTCATAATAACGTTATTTTTTCCATAGATAACTTGCATATTTAATCTTTTTAAATACTTGTGTTCCATAAAGTATAATTTTTTATCAGAATAATTTACTTAAAACCGTTAAATAGCAGAGAAATGATATTGTTCAAATTAGTTACTTAGAAATTCAAATGACCACTACTCTGGAAAGGATAAACCTTTCGAAGTCCAGTTTGCGGCAATTAATTTCTCTTGAATAGACCTTTCATTTGATACCACACCCAACCAAGGCTTACGCTGAAGATTTTCGTTCAACTCCTCGTGGGCCGTCTCCCTGAAAACATGAAATGTCACTAATGTATGGCATCAAAAAGTACGTTCTTTGTAACCATGATCATGTCAAAGATTTCACTTTTACAATTGAAGTCGTACAAAAGTTGTGAAAGCGTTTCCATATTTTGTTTCCACCCTGTATACACTTTTTTTGCATTCTGTTATGGGAATAATTTAGAATTTCTCAGTATAAAAGCTTGGCGAGTTAACTGTAATATTGGATTTCAGGATACAACATTGATCTTAGGATTAAGGTTGACTAGCAGACAATCAATCAAATTCGTTTATATTTTTTTTAAGTTCATGTATATTAAAAACTCTGATCATTTTCACTTGGCGATATGCTATACCTAGAACAAGGAGTGAAGAGAAATAAATAGTTTCATTTTTTATATACAATTTTGTTTAATATAGCATTTTAGTATTTTAAGAAACTATATTAAAAATATAATTCGTATCTATGTTTTTGTGTATGGGCTAAGTAAAGGGCTAAATGTAAGATAGTATACATTTTTACTGCCCGATTTCTAAGAAACATATGTACTGTTTAGTCCTTCACTATTAAAATTGGAGAACAATAATGACAGATAAATGCCAAAGATAGTTTAAGTCTGTACCTAAAAAGCTTAAAACAGATAATATATAAGTTATTTATTAGTTTTTTCGTGCTAATATCAATATATTTCAAAACATTCACAAATTTTTTAATTCAAGCTTTCTTATTTATTAGTTTGTTTTAGTGTCGAGATACCTTAAAACCACCAGTGTTCTGGAAAAGACTAATGGAAATAACACAATGAGTAATAATGTAAACAATAAATAGTAATTAAATAAGTGCGTACCTTTATTTTATTAAATACTGTTGGGGTTGAAGGCGGAAGTTAGTCACGCCCGTGAAATAAATTAGCTCAGGAGTGGAACGAATCCCCTTCACTGCTGATATAGATTGAGTTATATTTAGACATAGGGGATATGTGATAATTATAGCTCGCAGATACTGTCCGGCCTAATTAATTATAGTATTTACTTCGTTGATAGAACATTTAAAAGTAAAATTTACCAAAAAGCTGTAAAGAATAGGCTCGTCTAAGCAGGCAAGGAGAACTGTGTTTTAATGGATAATCTCCCTAATGAAATCCATACGAAATGTATTTTTATTTTTTTATTGTTTGGTAAATAAATTAATACATGAAACAGGTACAAAATCCTTGCGTCAATTTATAGCACTACGAATACTTGACCAAATATCCAAAAAAGTTGGCTGTCTTACAATTTTATTTAAATAATAGTGATAATTTAAGTTATATATACAAACTTCATGAATTATGAGGCAATGGACTGGAAGATATTTTTCAACATGTATTACCACTCGTTAACTGGTTTGCCTTCGTCCAGCTATTGTTTATGGCCACGTATCAATGCGATGGCTAGAGTCCAGTTATTGTTTATGGCCACGTATCATTGCGATGGCTAGAGTCCAGTTATAGTTTATGGCCACGTATCATTGCGATGGCTAGAGTCCAGTTATTGTTTATGGCCACGTATCAATGCGATGGCTAGAGTCCAGTTATTGTTTATGGCCACGTATCAATGCGATGGCTAGAGTCCAGTTATAGTTTATGGCCACGTATCATTGCGATGGCTAGAGTCCAGTTATAGTTTATGGCCACGTATCAATGCGATGGCTAGAGTCCAGTTATTGTTTATGGCCACGTATCAATGCGATAGCTAGAGTCCAGTTATTGTTTATGGCCACGTATCATTGCGATGGCTAGAGTCCAGTTATAGTTTATGGCCACGTATCAATGCGATGGCTAGAGTCCAGTTATTGTTTATGGCCACGTATCATTGCGATGGCTAGAGTCCAGTTATAGTTTATGGCCACGTATCAATGCGATGGCTAGAGTCCAGTTATTGTTTATGGCCACGTATCAATGCGATGGATAGAGTCCAGTTATTGTTTATGGCCACGTATCATTGCGATGGCTAGAGTCCAGTTATAGTTTATGGCCACGTATCATTGCGATGGCTAGAGTCCAGTTATTGTTTATGGCCACGTATCATTGCGATGGCTAGAGTCCAGTTATTGTTTATGGCCACGTATCAATGCGATGGCTAGAGTCCAGTTATAGTTTATGGCCACGTATCAATTCGATGGCTAGAGTCCAGTTATTGTTTATGGCCACGTATCAATGCGATGAATAGAGTCCAGTTATTGTTTATGGCCACGTATCATTGCGATGGCTAGAGTCCAGTTATAGTTTATGGCCACGTATCAATGCAATGGATAGAGTCCAGTTATTGTTTATGGCCACGTATCATTGCGATGGATAGAGTCCAGTTATTGTTTATGGCCACGTATCATTGCGATGGCTAGAGTCCAGTTATTGTTTATGGCCACGCATCAATGCGATGGCTAGAGTCCTAGAGTCCAGTTATTGTTTATGGCCACGTATCAATGTGATGGCTAGAGTCCTAGAGTCCAGTTATTGTTTATGGCCACGTATAAATGCGATGGCTAGAGTCCAGTTATTGTTTATGGCCACGTATCAATGTGATGGCTAGAGTCTAGTTATTGTTTATGGCCACGTATCAATGCGATGGCTAGAGTCCTAGAGTCCAGTTATTGTTTATAGCCACGTATCAATGCGATGGCTAGAGTCTATATATTGTTTATGACCACGTATCAATGTGATGGCTAGAGTCCAGCTATTGTTTATGGCCACGTATCAATGTGATGGTTATCTCGTCAACTTTCTATTTCAGTAACAAGAAAGGCGTGTCCTTAATCGATAGTGACTTGGAAGCAGTTCTGATCAGCCCGGCCCACTTAGGCCGGTGTTTAATAGAGACCGGTGCGCGGTCACAGACATGTGGGAGGAGTACACACTGCAACGAGAGTTTTAGTACACTTTCTGTTACAAAATTATCAGGTCGTGGCTCTGGTTCCTCCACTCTCTCCAGAGGGAACACGCGCCTACCTGAGCCGTTTCTCTATCCGATCACGGTATTTAGATGTTGGAAATTCTAACATTTTCATTTTCTTAGTTAGAGGACATATTTAGTTATTTTCTTTTATTATGATGAAGTTTAAATATAAACACTCTATAACTTACAGTAAAATCGTACTAACAGTGTTAACCCTTACCAGCTGTAAGGTTTAGCTGTATTGTGAATGAATATTTTGGAAAAGAGGGTACTAGGGTCAAGTTGCAAATATTTTTTTGAATTTATAAATTTGTTCTAACACTATTATTTCTTTTATTCAATGCAGTATGTAAATGCCTCCAAACAGGCTTTGCCTTGGAGGCCAATACTTTATTTTCTCGGATATTTGGGTTTGTATGTGTAGTATGAATGTTAATTTGCCAAGGTCAGCCAGTACTGATATATTGTATAAGTATATAATATTCTGTTATGTATGTGCTGTATTACTACATTTTATAGATTGCTCTACATTTGTATTATACGTGTTAATATTGTTATTGTTATTGAGAAATAAAGTTTATTCTATTCTATTATTGTAATTATATGTTCTTCAATTCCTAATTTGTATTTATAGCAGTTATATTCATTACGACCAAACATGTATTTATTGGTCATTTTTTTATCAAACTGTACATGAATTTGTTTAAAGTTACCATATGACGTTGTTATGCAATTATGTTAACAACAAATATAAGGAATTTTGATTTGATTAGATAATGGTCCTGTTTTTTCACAACAGTGAACATTCAATCTACATTATTAATCTACTTTATTACTTACTAATCTATTATTATTAATCTACAATAAATCAATGTAGATTTACGTTCAATTCATAGTAACACAAACAAGTCAAGTGAAAATGAGTTACAAACAACGTGATGAGCGTTATTCCAGACACCCCATCAATCAAAAATATTAAATAGGTAGGCTATTCTTAAAATCAGCCTACCTACAAACAAGGTCTCCGTATGATTCATTGTTAATCGTTGGATTGCAATTTTACAACAATTATACTAATGAAAGCTGTAACTGACTAAAATGGATTCCATTTCGTACACTTAAAATGAAACGGAAGTAAGCAAACCATCCGTTCTATTGGAGAACCTATACCTAATTAATATTACGTGGGTTTAAATTATTTTTAAGCAGTGTGTTAAACAATGAAATGTATCAATAACTGCTTCTCATTTAGTAATAATTTGTTATAAATTTATAAACCAAAATCTATTAAATTACGCGTATCTTGTTTCCATCCTACTACAAGAGACGCGGCCGCTCACCAACGTACAAACACACTAATTAATTGTAAGTATTAGATTGTTGAAGTATTGAAGTTATTTTTATAGTTTTGCAAAAGCGTAGTTTATAATTCAATGACAGTGAATGTATCACTTATTGATTATCATAATGTCACACTTTTTTAAATGTTATGACTCTTTAAATGCAAGAAAATAAATCCAATTTTATAATATGTTTTCTTTTTTAGATTTATGACTTACTTAAAACTTAGAAAATATTGAAAAATTATCATCAATGAAATAAGTGAATATTTTAGTACTTGTAACGTAAAAAATAAAAATGGAAACCATACGTCTAAAATGTTTTAATGTTTAAAATGACCAACAAACTCTTTTAAGTCGAAAAGAACTAACATTACGTAATGTCTCATCCTCCAAACATTACATTTCTTCGGACTTTCTAACTTCACACACTACTGTTGTGGCCAGTTCACCAACGCCATCATCTCACACTTATATTTCTTTTAAGCTCACAGTAACAACATACGTTGTTATTGTTTTCAATGCACAACCATCACAGACGACTGTTGATTCCTCAAGATTGTAATTTGCACATAGTAACTTGTAATAGATCTACATCAAACTGTCATAGACATGGCTGTTGATTCCTCAAGATTATAATTTGCACACAATAACTTGTAATATATCTACATCACACCGTCACAGACATGGCTGTTCTTCAAGATTGTAATTTGCACACAGTAACTTGTAATAGATTTACACAAACTGTCAAAGATATGGCTGTTCTTCAAGATTGTAATTTGCACACAGTAACTTGTAATAGCTCTACATCAAACTGTCACAGACATGGCTGTACTTCAAGATTATAATTTGTACACAGTAACTTGTAATATATCTACATTATACTGTCACAGACATGGCTGTTCTTCAAGATTGTAATTTGCACACAGTAACTTGTAATAGCTCTACATCAAACTGTCACAGACATGGCTGTTCATTGCCCAAGATTGTAATATTAGTAGATAAACTTACAAATGCAATGCATAAATACTGATAATCAACATTTTCATATTTTTCAGTTCGAAATCTCTTACGAATTACTTTTGATTGCCTATTTTTCTGGTTACTTCAATCATGAACTTTAGGCTTTACACTTTATACCGAAATTAACCCGAAAAAAAAGAACAGTTCTATTATAGTGACTTTGAGTTGTTTATAAAGCGTAAGGTCCATAGTTTAAGTCCTTGGTTAATCGAACATAAACAGTAACTGGAAGTCCACATTTTCCCCAGTTGCGTGTCAATGGGAGGTAAAGCCACGTTGGAAACTAAGCCAGCTAATTAATAAATGGCCAAACAATGCAGTAATCACTAATGAGGCACAAACAAAGGAGGGCACAATTTATTGTCAGTGATGAACATTATATATGTGTCACACTGCAACTACATTTGGGTTATACAATGTACCATATCGTTCAGTTTGAAAATAATTAACATTAATAGTTAATTTAGTTCTTGTTTTATTTTCTCACTCTATTTTATATTACTTGCATTATGTGAAGATATTTCAACAAACAGTGTTGTTTCTGATAACACGTACATTTATAACACTGTTAAAGGTATTTGTACTGCCTTTGAATTTTACATAAGTCTTTTGGTTAAAATCGTACAACTTCCTATTTATTGTTTTGAATATAACAACTTAAGCAATTTTAAAGGTCTTCTTATTTCTCGTCTGTTACCATTTCATGTATGACATACTAAAATTAAAATAAATTAAGATTGTTTAAATGCTATATTGTCTAGCTCCGTTTTGTAGATACTGTACAATAATTCAATATTTTTAATTATTATCAATAGGAATACTGTGTATATTCAGTAACATTGTAACTAAGGTATTTCAACTTATTGTTTAGAAGATGGTAAACAAAACCTACGATAGTGAGATGTATAGGCCTATTGAATTCTGACAAAATAAATTTAACTGTCTACGATTAATGCGAGATATTAACTATAAGTGTATACTTGGTTTGTTTTGATGTAATGTATTAAATTCAATGTATACGAAGAATTTAACACGGAGTGACTATGTATGCCTAACTATTCAATGATATTTTATGAGCTCTATTTGTGTTATTAATTTGTTTCGACTAGTCATACAAATATATATTAGCTTTGTTAGCTAAATTAAAGTTCTTCATTAACTTTACTCTAAAATACATTTTTAAACCCGTTTTTTAATGAGTCAATCTACCACCTAAGTGACTTCAGGGAGGTTACGGTTGATCTGGAAAGTACGAAACTCCTTCAAGGTGTTAAAAAGTGTTAGCTGTTTCATTGGCCCACATCAGCCCGCCTACAAGTCAACTCGCCGGACCTACAGCAGATCTATTGAGCCTGATGAGCTCTAAGGGACTCTCGAGAGTTCCGTTGATCTAGGAGATATGGCACTCTTTCACTGTGTTATATAATGTTAGATGTCTCATTGACCCACATCAGCCCGCCCACCCGTCAACTCGCCGGACCTACAGCAGATCGATAGAGCCTAATGAGCTCTAAGTGACTCCAGGGAGTTCCGTTGACCTGCCTGGAAGGTGTGACACTCTTTTAATATGTTATTTAATGTTAGATATTACATTTACCTACAGCAGTCCACCCATGGAGCAATAATACCTGATCACTTGAAAATTTTTAATATTCTGATTGGGGTGCGTAAAAGGAAATTAAACTGTCTTGGACAACTTCATGTTCAGCCAATTAACAAAATTAAACTGTATTCATAAAATGTTATATAGTTTTCTCGATACATAAATAAAACTGTCATTAGAAAAACTGTTATGTTCATTACCTCCACAAAACTACCGAGTTCTTTGCTGTGCCCTACTTATGATATTGTTAAGATATAATATGACATTTATCCCTTGTTAAGCCACGATGTTTGCATGTTCTTTCACCCAAAATCCTAATTTATACTCGCAGGCAGACGCTAAGTCCTCGAACTTCTATTCTTAACAAAACGAAAGCGTATTAAACCCGATGAACTGTTCTAACAAGCTGACAGAAAGAGTCGTAGAGAAAAAATACGTGAAAGTTTAAAAATGTAGGCGTGATACGGGTGAACAGAAGTGACACCGTGGGATACGTGTGGGCCAGGACCCCCTCACCCCCCTGACACGAGCACGCTTGGTTGGTTGGATCCTACCGACAAAAAGTGGCCAGATTTGATTGTATTGACACATCGGAGAAAGCTGTGAGACCGGTCGGCCACTTTGACCGCTTTACCCTGACCTCCACACCCGTCTATTACGCCGGAGTGTTGTGTACTCACTGGGTACAGAAGGTAGACCCTGAACCACAAAGTAACATGAGGAGACTAAATTGGAAGCACTTACTTAACTCTCCATGTAATATTCAGATCTCCTATAGGCCTTCCCCAAGTTATATACGAGTCATTTGACAGTATATGTCACCAGTCCATTCCATTTTCGTAAACAGAAGTAATAGCACTTAAACTTACTAAACCTTATACTTGTCCTGTTCATAAACTCATTTCGCACCAAATGTATTTTGGTTGAGGTGGCCATAACGTACTAGAGCCCAAACACATCATACATCATATTCACGCATATGTGATACAAAAACCTAGGAAATGCAGTAAAACTCGTCATGCCTATCTCACCATATACAGTTAAACCCCTAGATTACACATATATTCTAATACTGTATTATAATTCAACAGTGAAGCTCGTTGTAACCATGAGTAAGCTTTGAATAATTCTCCTAAATATGTTTTCATTTTTTTTATAAAATATATAGAATTTGGAAACAATATTTTAGCAAAACAGGTTCATGACAAATTAATATTTTATTTTAAAATAATTTGAATGATATATAAATTTCCAATAAAATTATATGTACAATTTTAAAACAAAACATGTCTAAGTGCTGAATTACTTTGATAATTCTGTTAAATTTACGTTAGTATAGTGTAACTCTTTCATAATAGGGTGTTATTATAAACAAAATGAATAAAAACTTGTTAAAATGAAAAATCCTGGAAAAGTGGTAAGATTCAATTTCTGTATCATTTCAGAACTGTTAAAAGTACAATTTATCAGAGATTTAGTTACTTGAACGAATTTTTTTTTTCAAAATTTTGTGGGATTAAAATGAACATAATTGAAGACTAAGTGTGTAAATAATTAAATGTTCTCCCTTTTGAAAATGTAGTATTGTACTTAAGGAGTTCGACATGACTCATTTGTATGTAGAGAGGTTGTATGGCGTATGATTCATTCGCTCATCTACACTCATCACACTCATTCGAAATCCATATTCGCCCATATCTTGACGATCGGCATCTTATGAATAAATAAAATAATAAATAATAAAATAAATAATATGATATATAACTGAATCAGACGTAGATGTTTAGAAACACTCGGTAAACAAGTTTAGCAATGTTTGTTTATCTGGAGGGACATGCCATATCTGACAAAGCTATCGATCTTACACAGAGATTCACGTCGTGTTACCAACGTTCTCGGAGTTTATCATACTAACGAAACCATTAAAAATAAGATCATATTTCCTCGTTCCTCAGCTATACGTAACGAAGTATTTCATTATATGTTAAATGGATATGTTTATAGCTCCAATAGCAAATGTTCTCAATTTTGTGTTGTTTGGATAAATCGGTCACCAAAGCGCATGTGCAGTAAGATAGCAGATAAATTAGTAATAAACATAAATTTTAAATGATAACAAAATTAAATCAGTGATAAGTTAACTCTTAACTGGTATCTGGTGGTGAAATTAAAAAGGCTTAAGCTCAACTCCTTATTTTGTTGCTTGTTTTATCAACTTTTAAATGCTACAGAACTTTATTTTAAAGACGTTTATCACGTCAATGTTTTTTTTAATTCATTGCCGTGACGTGATTTTTAAAAATATGTCATCTCACCTTTACATTATTTTATAATGCCCTGAACTCACAACTGTGTAAAGAGAAAGTTATGGCTCTTTGAAAAAGAAATTCATATGTTTTTAGTATACATAAACAGGGCTACTTGTACACCACTTTTTATGAAAACACTTACTGAATCGGGTTGATTTCTCCTTATCGAATGCCTGTCAGAGTATCAGCGGTGACGCAAAATGGAATGATCTGAATTCCCAAAGCAATTTTCAAATATATAAATGTTTTCCTTCTGTATAAGGTTGCTTTTCTCCCTTCCTTTTTTTTTAACCAAAAAGAGTGAACTTTGTTTATAGAAGAAACTGAATTTAGAGTAGTTTCTTATGTCCATGTAATTTTATTTTCCTTTATACAATATAAATAATAAATAATAAATTCTTTATTTTTCTCTCAATTAGAGGAATTATTGTTACATTCAAATAACATTTAACTGATGAATTAAACTTATAACAAAATAGTATGTATAGTAATAAATAAACAAACAGTAATAAATAAACACAGTTGTACATTTTTTTTTTTTTTTTTTTTTTTTTATACCTATCCAACAATAGTATGTATAGTAATAAATAGACAAACAGTAATAAATAAACACAGTTGTACATTTTTTTTATACCTATCCAACAATAGTATGTATATGGTTCTGTACAGAGAATGTTCACTTCAAATGTGTACGGATAGACAGACAGGAGAGATATCCATAACTATGGTGAGACATTAAAACATTTAAAACAACTTGAATGTGAAATTTGTGAGTATAACATGCACAGCAATCCAAACAAAATCTTCCACCAAACTGATTCTATAGTTAATTGATAATTCCTACGATCATAATTAATTATAAACTAAAAATTCTCATATTGGCTACGTTATATAAACAACTAAATAAGAGTACTTGGGTTAGATGACATAAAATGATGGTACCTCACTTTTTAAGTATACTTAAGTGTTAACTTTGCCAATTCATACAGACGTACAACACCTCGTCCAGATTATAACATAGGTTGTGTGCTAACTAGTCCAGGTGCGATCTCGTCCAGGACCCAAATTCCTGGAAAAAAGTGTCAACTCGTCCAGGCGGGTTTTACGCATCAGTTAACAGTATTACTGAGTCCACTCCTATGGTTCCACTACCTGCCCAGGTATTGGAGCATGGTTCATTGGTCCTACCTGCTGAAATTGTGACATACCTAAGGGACACAGCGATCATCTGGTTTTTCTGCCACCTGTCTGAGTGAGGGATTAAGAGCTCAACACTTAGCCATCATCATTCATACTAGTGTCCTCAAAGTAAATACTATTCAAGGAATGGAATTCATAACAACGTAAATGGGGCAACAAATATTGTTGTATATGGGCTTTCGGTATACCAAGAAAAGAGAGTACAAGTCTGGTGAAGTGGTGTTGTGTTTCGCGACCACGTGGTGGAAAAGAGATGGTATATGTTCCTTAAATCTTTTACTAAATCTTCTTCCTGTTGGGCCAATGCAATACTGTACTTAGGAAATGTTGAATATGTTATTTTATATATTCCAGAATTATTGTATTTGTTTTCATTATTTGTTGAATAATTATGTTGTAGTATATTTTCGATGCTGTTCTTTGTTTTATGTGTAAGTTTATATCCTTGTTTGGAAAATATATTATGTAATGATTAGTTAACATCGCCATGATAGGTAATAGGAATGTAGTTATATTAATATAAAATATTATTATTTTGTCTTGCACATTTTTTTATATTTATCTTTAATTTTTATTCTTTAAGAGAGCTTATGTTAAAATATTTTTACTGAGCATATAGCAATTTTCAAACTGTTATAAAAAAACTTAACAGTAAGTGCTTCAAATGTGCAGTTAAAAAAGTAAAAACTACGTTAACTTCAGAATACTGATAGCGTAGGAGAATAACATTCGTAGGCACCAGATCTACGTTAGAACTTTCATTAGGTATAAATTAAGGTGTACTCTAATTTATTGGTCTATAATACAAATTTAGACCAGCGCTTTTTGGGCTAAGCAGCTTGGCTACTACTTTACGACGTTTAAAAAAATGTTTACAACATTTAAAAAATAATGTTTGAAAAGTATTTTTCCAAAGAGTTTATTAAACATATTTTTTTAAATCTTTATTATAAATATAATATATATATATGGCTATGAATGTGTGCAAAAAATGTTAGATCTACACCTGTAATAGTTCCTGAGAAAAAGGTAAATAAGTACAACATAACACAAACTTCTGATAATTCCAATTGAAAAAGAAACGTAATTTGAAATATACATTTCTGATAGTCTCCTGGAGCATATGAAGGGTTGTCAACGTCTTCCTCTTCTTTAAATACTTCTTCTAACTAACTTTATAAAAACATAAGTTTACAAAATAGGGTTAAACATATCTTAAATAAATAAACGTATACTTAATTACATAAAATAATATGTAAGTACTGTATTATTGCCAACAATTATGATTCCCTGTCGTGTGTTGAGTCCGAGCTTACACGGCAGGCCCACCTCTGTCTGAAGTGGGCACGCAGTTCTGGCTGGCGCTAACAATGGACCTTAGAGCACTAATTTTATGATATAAAATTTTTATTGATTATTTTGATCAGGACTTTAATATTTATTTTTGTAATATAATATGTAAGTATAGAGTATCAAGGATTTTTTTATTTTTGTTTAAATAGTACTATAGAATATAGAATTTGTCTGAATAGGGCTAAAATACATGTTAAAATCTGTTGGTTATTTTACCACTCTAATACTCTAATAGAAAGCTTGTTGGTCGGGTTTGGACTTTTATTTCTTATAATTTCAAGTAGAATTTAAAGATATTGTTTCATTTATTATTGACTTTAAAAAAAGTTGATAAGTGCAGAACTGTAACTGATAGGCAAGTGATTAATTGTATTCGGCCAGCTCAGCGAGAGGGTATGTAGGGTTAGTTCGGTTCCGAGAAGCCTCCTAAATCCACTGGCCGGCTCCCGAAAGCGACTCACTCAGGTATATGGACCGAATCCTAACCACAATTTCCCGGGACCGTTGAACGAGATAGCACTTGGACGAGTTTGTACTTGGACGAGTTAGTACTTGGACGAGATAGCACTTGGACGAGATAGCACTTAGACGAGTTAGCACTTGGACAAGTTAGCACTTGGACGAGTTAGCACTTGGACGAGATAGCACTTTGACTAGATAGCACTTGGACGAGTTAGCACTTGGACGAGTTAACACTTGGACGAGTTAGTACTTGGACGAGATAGCACTTGGACGAGATAGCACTTGGACGAGTTAGTACTTGGATGAGATAGCACTTGGACGAGATAGCACTTGGACGAGTTAGCACTTGGACGAGTTAGCACTTGGACGAGTTAGCACTTGGACGAGTTAGCACTTGAACGAGATAGCACTTGGACGAGTTAGCACTTGGACGAGTTAGCGCTTGGACGAGACGAGTGTGCACGACACCATAAGATAAACTGTTAGTCCCTACGTTTCACTTAACCACATAAGTGTTTATTATCCACCACAATATTTATTGCTATACCACAGAAGTAAACAATATACAATGTTTATATTACTATCACCTCACGTGTATGGGTTTAATGGTTCATTACCATGGTAGACTATGGTTGGTAGGGTGGGTTCATAGTGTTCATACTAAAAGAAAAATTGGGAAAATAAAATTTGTTTCCTTATTTCAGCATTTATATTAGTTGCCACAGATAAATTGTGCTTCTGAGGATGATGAGTCGGAACGCTGGATGAGTTATACGACAAGAGTTGCGTAATTGCTCATTGTTTTATGTTCTTTTTTCATGTTTTAAATCATAAAAAGTGAGGTACACCGAAAGTAAATTACACATGTAACAATGAGAGCGTTGTGAGAGAGGTTCATTACAAGTAATCGCCACGATAAAAGATTCACTGGAGAAAAGTTCGCCAAGAGACTAGTACTCTGGCCACATTCACTCATTAGTCTCCTGTCCTGCAATCACTGAGCTCATTGTTTTCCTCACACTCTGACCGGACGTATTCTGAGTGGCCTGTCGCGGTTCTAATTACTCGCTGACTAGTTAGGAAATATTCAGAAAGTGGAACGAGTGAGTAGAATGTTCCGCGCCAGTGTCAGGTGGGTCGTGTGGGCAGGTGGGCGTGCGGGGGTGACCATGAGGAAGTCAGGCATCTCATATGGTCATATTTTCTACGTTGTTTATTTGGAAACGATTATCTTGGGAGGTGTTATTTATTATTCATCACCAAGACGGCGATCGTAGAGATATGGACGAATATAAGGGGTGAAGAATGTGATGAGTGTACATGAACGAATGTGGTCATTGTTACTAACTTAAGTCGGCTGTTTCTTAGAAAGAGCTATTTATTGACAATATTTAGACATTATTGGCCCAATACCCAGGGAAACTAAGAGGCCTACCCTTTTACGTGGAATCCGAACTACGTTGTATTGGTCTCATTTTCAGTAAATTGACATACGTGATACTCAGATCTCGTCGCTAAAAAAATCCGGACCCTTACTCCATTCAAACATGGACACCCCAGACTTCTTTAGTATTGTCTATATCGATGGCAACCATTGAGCAGACGTCATTTTGGTATTAATAGGAGAGAGTATATTGGAGTACTCTTTACCAGCCTCAATTAAAATAGCAAGAAAGGTTGAGATGAAATAGGAAATATGGTGTTTCCAATGAAAAAAATTTGCTACTTAAGATTTTTAACAGTTTAAGTAACTATTGGATGGATCATAATCTAGACGTATTAACAAAATGTAATCACTCATAAAATCAGGATGCTTTCGTAATAACTGGTTGATTCTGATTTATGACTATTAAAGAGAGTTGTAAATTTTTTATTATTTTTTTATTAATGCAGGTATGAATAGTTTTAAATATTTTTACTCAATTATAATAAGGACTGCTAACTGATAAGACACCTTACATGTACAATTTGTGTTAACAAATCAAATGTGTCAATCAAGAGATCCGAATTCTCATTCATGACAATTTTTAAATTATAGAATAATTTAAATTATTTTAAAAATAAAAAAATTCCTACTAAACGGATTCCTTAAAATCATAACTAGGATAACGTAAATCAATAAACATGATTTATCATACATCTTGGCCTCTCTGAAGAAATAATTCCACCCAAGACATGGGTTCTTCTGGAGAAAAGAAAGAATTACGCTTGTTAAGTATTGATATAAGATCAAACAGTCAACGATAATGCACGTAAATTACTCTGTGAGTGACAAAGACATAAGCTGTTATGTCAAATCTCTGAGGAGGACATATAAGATCAAAGAGTTAACGATAATGCACGTAAGTTACTCTGTGAGTGACAAAGACATAAGCTGTTAAGTCATATCTCTAAGGAGGAGATATAAGATCAAACAGTCAACGATAATAGTAAGCTACTCTGTGAGTGACAAAGACATAAGCTGTTAAGTCAAATCTCTGAGGAGGAGATATAAGATCAAACAGTCAACGATAATGCACGTAAGTTAATCTGTGAGTGACAAAGACATAAGCTGTTAAGTCATATCTCTGAGGAGAAGATATAAGATCAAACAGTCAACGATAATAGTAAGCTACTCTGTGAGTGACAAAGACATAAGCTGTTAAGTCAAATCTCTGAGGAGGAGATATAAGATCAAACAGTCAACGATAATGCACGTAAGTTAATCTGTGAGTGACAAAGACATAAGCTGTTAAGTCATATCTCTAAGGAGGAGATATAAGATCAAACAGTCAACGATAATAGTAAGCTACTCTGTGAGTGACAAAGACATAAGCTGTTAAGTCAAATCTCTGAGGAGGAGATATAAGATCAAACAGTCAATGATAATGCACGTAAGTTAATCTGTGAGTGACAATGACATCAGCTGTTAAGTCAAATCTCTGAGGAGAAGATATAAGATCAAAGAATCAAAGATAATGCACGTAAGTTACTCTGTGAGTGACAAAGGCATAAGCTGTTAAGTCAAATCTCTGAGGAGGAGATATAAGATCAAAGAGTCAACGATAATGCAAGTAAGTTAATCTGTGAGTGACAAAGACATTATCTGTTAAGTCAAATCTCTCAGGAGGAGATATAAGATCAAAGAGTCAACGATAATATACGTAAGTTACTCTGTGAGTGACAAAGGCATAAGCTGTTATGTCAAATCTCTGAGGAGGAGATTTAAGATCAAACAGTCAACGATAATGCACGTAAGTTACTCTGTGAGTGACAAAGACATAAGCTGTTAAGTCATATCTCTAAGGAGGAGATATAAGATCAAACAGTCAACGATAATAGTAAGCTACTCTGTGAGTGACAAAGACATAAGCTGTTAAGTCATATCTCTAAGGAGGAGATATAAGATCAAACAGTCAACGATAATAGTAAGCTACTCTGTGAGTGACAAAGACATAAGCTGTTAAGTCAAATCTCTGAGGAGGAGATATAAGATCAAACAGTCAACGATAATAGTAAGCTAATCTGTGAGTGACAAAGACATAAGCTGTTAAGTCAAATCTCTGAGGAGGAGATATAAGATCAAAGAGTCAACGATAATATACGTAAGTTACTCTGTGAGTGACAAAGGCATAAGCTGTTATGTCAAATCTCTGAGGAGGAGATTTAAGATCAAACAGTCAACGATAATGCATGTAAGTTACTCTGTGAGTGACAAAGACATAAGTTGTTAAGTCAAATCTCTGAGGAGGAGATATAAGATCAAACAGTCAACGATAATGCACGTAAGTTACTCTGTGAGTGACAAATGCATAAGCTGTTAAGTCAAATCTCTTAGGAGGAGATATAAGATCAAAGAGTTATCGATAATGCACGTAAATTACTCTGTGAGTGACAAAGACATAAGTTGTTAAGTCAAATCTCTTAGGAGGAGATATAAGATCAAAGAGTTAACGATAATGCACGTAAGTTACTCTGTGAGTGACAAAGACATAAGCTGTTATGTCAAATCTCTCAGGAGGAGATATAAGATCAAAGAGTTAACGATAATGCACGTAAGTTACTCTGTGAGTGACAAAGACATAAGCTGTTATGTCAAATCTCTCAGGAGGAGATATAAGATCAAAGAGTCAACGATAATGCACGTAAGATACTCTGTGAGTGACAAAGGCATAAGCTGTTAAGTCAAATCTCTGAGGTGGAGATATAAGATCAAAGAGTCAACGATAATGCAAGTAAGTTAATCTGTGAGTGACAAAGACATTATCTGTTAAGTCAAATCTCTCAGGAGGAGATATAAGATCAAAGAGTCAACGATAATATACGTAAGTTACTCTGTGAGTGACAAAGGCATAAGCTGTTATGTCAAATCTCTGAGGAGGAGATTTAAGATCAAACAGTCAACGATAATGCATGTAAGTTACTCTGTGAGTGACAAAGACATAAGTTGTTAAGTCAAATCTCTGAGGAGGAGATATAAGATCAAACTGTCAACGATAATGCACGTAAGATACTCTGTGAGTGACAAAGACATAAGCTGTTATGTCAAATCTCTCAGGAGGAGATATAAGATCAAACCGTCAACGATAATGCACGTAAGATAATCTGTGAGTGACAAAGACATAAGCTGTTAAGTCAAATCTCTTAGGAAGAGATATAAGATCAAACTGTCAACGATAATGCACGTAAGATACTCTGTGAGTGACAAAGACATAAGCTGTTATGTCAAATCTCTCAGGAGGAGATATAAGATCAAACCGTCAACGATAATGCACGTAAGATAATCTGTGAGTGACAAAGACATAAGCTGTTAAGTCAAATCTCTTAGGAAGAGATATAAGATCAAACTGTTAACGATAATGCACGTAAGTTGCTCTGTGAGTGACAAAGACATAAGCTGTTTAATCATATCTCTGAGGAGGAGTTAGTAGATAATAAAGTCATATATTTCAAGCTTAGCAGCACTAGATAGTAAAGTGAGAAATTAGGTATGATTACAATAACAAAAATAAAAGTCTTTATTTAGAATTAAAGATTATTTAACAAAGGGCGAAATTAGGGCCACTAAGCCCTTTCTTATGATTAACCCTAAAAACACAGCAGAATGTTGTGTTCATATGTCATAGTACCATAGCATTTTCATTTTGAATACATATAGACTAGTTTTACTGTGGATAGTGAGTGTATTAATTAGCATAGAAGAAGGTTTGCATGTATATTTTGAAATCGATTGCAGTTAAGGCATAGAATAAATTACCAATCAAACATTTACACTGTATTCAATCATGGTATCATTTAATTAATTATTAGTCAAACGTGGGTTGTTCTATACTAAGGCTTTATTCATCCCTCGCCGAGCTGAACGTAATTATGTAATCAAGTCAAACACCAGGCTTGTATTACCGGATGTCTGGTAATGACTAACTCATGATTAACTTATTACAGAGTGACAGAATTACTGATCTGCAAATAAATGTATTATGAAAATACAGCTTGTGAAAGTTCATTTTATACATGCATATATTACAACACTTTTTATAAGTGAACTTAGTAACTTAAATGAATGGATTGAAATATAATTAAATCGCATTAGTAAAGTTGAATTTATTAAAATATTCATTACAGTTTTTTAGTGTGGAATGCGCCCCATTCATCATGACCAAGTGGTTATCGTGCCTTTAAAGGTCAATAAGGTACACGAAGTCAGTATACCTGGCATTGGTCATGCAGACGGAATATCGGTTTCATTTTATTTTACTCAATTATTTGAGAATTAACATCAACAGCAGCAACCGAAACAGCTTTCCGAAAAGTGTGTTAGTCAATGTGATTTAAAAATATTTTTAATACATCATGAACCTTGAACGAATTGTAATAGTGTGTTGGTGTATCAATAAACCATACCGCCTTACAATATAGTGTGATATAAGTATAAATAAAGAAAACGTTCTTAACACTCAGAGTTGTGATAGAAGCAATAAACACAACGCCCTTATAACATTTGTAATGTTAGTATAAAAAACATTACGACGGTCTTTTATCTTAAAAATTTTAATTATTAGCAATAAACGTACTAAGTAGTTCTGTAATAACCTTCCGATTAAATTTTAGCTTATTTTCATGTGAATTGTGGGAGGGTGGGTTAATACCACTGTACGTGTAATGGTGGGTGGGTGGGTCAATACCACTGTACATTAGAGTAGGAAGAAATTAAATTTAACAATTCACAATTAAAACCAAACTAGACAACCTTTTTTATCATATTATGTTTTTTGTATTTCAAGTAAGATTTTCCTTACTTTTCCTTACTTCAAGTAAGAATTTCCTCCAGTCATGGTCCAGGAGGAAGTTTTAAACAATCAAACAATCTATTGCTATGAATTCCAAAATAAAATGAACATTAGGACTACCGATATTAAAAAATTTACATTTTTGAAAAAAATTGGTATTTATAGTAAATAACGAATGTTATTCGATTTCCTTTGACTATGTTTCCTTGGTGCATATTGATTTGTTTATTTATTTTTGTTTTGTTTGTTTTTACTTTAAGATTATCTATATATTAAAGATATTTTATTATGAACAAATTACAGTAGTTGATCTCTCAAATAGCTATATGCTAGAGAGATAAAGTGAGACTTTTTCTCTAAGAAGAGAGGAAGGTGACAAAAATGAATGCTAAAATAATAAGGGATGATTAGTAATATCAAATTGTGTACACATTAGGATACAATTATTACGGTGGATCTGGAAGTAAGGGAATACTGTTTAGGGAATGTATTTAAATATGGCAATTCCATTTCAAGAATGAGATCCATACATTATAGTATTTATACTAATGAAAAAGAAAAATTCGAATAAAACTTGTTCGACAAAACTCAATTAATTTCATGTGAAAGATTTTTTCTTGAGACTTTTTTTAGTTTTAAAGGTATATTTTATCTAACTCATTAATGTAAATATTTATAACAAGTTTATAGTATTTCAATGCAAATACACTTATCAAAATAAATATTTTTATTTAATTCCAGGACTAATTTTGTGTGTAATTTTCAGCGATCATCTAAGTATTTGATAGTTTACAGTGGACGGCAACAGTTACATTCACTTGATCAGTGCAATGATTTTTGCTGATAATGTTATTTAATAACACATTTTGGGATCAACAAAATATTTCTACTGAGAAGAATAATAAATGTTGTTGATTGGCTTGATATGTGGACCGCAAGGGTGGAATGGGGTTTAGAGATAACTCAATAGCAGTGTAAACAATCAGCCTCTAATTTTCTTTCCCCAAGATCGTGATCCGCCTTAGTACGTGACTTTGGTCCCAACTTCCACTAAATTATCTCCCATATACTCAAAAAACATGTACCATGTTATTTTTTTTTTATATAAGAAGTCAATATGTTTGATATATCATCATTATGAATGATTTGTTACCCACAAACTTAAACTGTTTGGAATAAGAGTTTATAAGAATAATGTTATTTTTTAGCGAGTTTATTAAATATCATAAGTCAGGAAATAATAATAATAAGTACTTTAAAATTATTTGAGAATTCCAATTCTTTGAGTGTTTCAAGGAAGAAACACAACGTTTCGACGAATATACAAACTCCCGTCGTCTTCATGTGTTACTACCATGAGGGTTAAAGAGAAGAAAAAATACCTAGTTACAAATCTAGTATAAAGGTACGTTTTTACTTGAGTGTTTGATGCGACTGCTTGTAAAGTATTGCTGGATATGGAATACTGTTTGTAGATGACTTCATTTCTTTTTATTTTTTTTTTTAACTTAACACAAAATTAAAATTAAGTTTTTTTTGTAAACGGAGGATTGCGAAAACTTAACCTCTTCTCCTAGTAAATGATTGTTTATTAAAATTTTTAAGATGTACCTTCTTCTTGTCTTCTTTTAAATATTGCATGTTTTCCTAATCTTGGAGCATTTTTTGACGTTTCTTCGTCGTCGATTTCTTCTGCTAGCAGATATTTAGCAGACAGTTTTCTTTTACCCATTGCTGCAACAAAACCACTAATTCAGTAGACAACGGAAAATAACTCCCTAATCATCGCTTCAGCAAAAACACCCTCCTTGTTATCATCGCTAGGCGATTATCATTCAGCAATGATCGCTACAGACGCTCCAGTAAAAACGTACCTTAAGGTAAAAAGTGCCTGCAGACGACAACAGGAGTTTTTATACTTGTCGAAACATTGTGAATTTTCTTTAAAACACTTGAAGCTTTAGAAATCTCCAATAATTGTTCAACTAATCATGAACAATCCAATGCCAACAAATACATATTACTCTTTCCAATATCAACACATTACAATATATTTATTTGAAATTCTCTAATATATTAACTGCATCCAACAGCCTATATTATGCTGAAGGTAATATAGAATTTATATTTAAACATTAACATTATATTTTAATAATAGTATATCATCTTTATATTCACCATTATCATTATAATTAACTTGTTAGAAATCATCATTATGTAAATTACCATTATACCTAAATTAATTTAACGTAGTATTTGATATCTTTGATATATTTGATATCTTGCTTTTTGACGCGCCCTGAAAAAAATTGCGTGTGATCAATGTTGAGATACTGCAGTGAATCACTCGTAAACCCCTTTCTGAGGCCTCCCAATTCCTTCTTTCATTGTACTCTCAATGTTGTATTCATCCACTGTATGATATAAAAAAATAAAATTATTATATTTTTTTAGATTATTTATATTTCTGTTTAAGATGAATTAATTCTAATAATCAATAAAATGAACAAATGATTCTATAATCCGGAGTATCAATGATATTCTCATTAAAGCTCAACTTTTCAACGGAAAAATTGTAAGATTTGTTGAACAATACATTGGCTTTCATTTAATGGAATCCAAATAAATGAAATTTGTTGGAATGAAAAAATCCCAACATAACTCAAAACATATTTTGTTATAGATGTGAGTCCAATTAAGTTTACAGTGAATTATTATTTAATGTTCTGTTTATACCTTACTGTTGGGCTGATATTGTAGTTACTGATTAAAATTAAAACTTGTTTTAATGTATTTTTCTATTATTATTATTATTTGTTGTTCCCTGTCTCCCTTTATATCTTCTTATACAGATTTTTTTTCAAGACGAAATATACATTTAATATTTAATCATTTTGTTGTCTGTGTTATTGCATGCAATTCTACTAAGATAAGCTAATTTACAACATAGTACTCATGTGTATAATACAACAGAATACCAACAAAATAATCATGATATTTATAGTTATAATTTACCCAAATCAAAGTTAAATTACCATTTTCTACCTAATTAAATTTCACCTGAATCGGGGCCTACGTGAACTATCGGACCTGCATGGTATTGGCGCGACGTCACAGGGACAGGCGGTCGGCAGTCTCCGCGCTCCGTTAGTAGCTTCCACAGTGTTTCCTATTAAATTGTAATGTTTACTTGTAGGCATAAGAACGATAAACTGAAACGTACATAGTTACTGACTCGGGTTTAATTATTAATTTTAGTTTTGATTTGTATTTATTATGAGTTTGCATTCATATGAGTTTGAGGAAATTAATAAACATCTTTGTAATTGGACGCTATCATGAAAGTTTGCACTGTTTGAGCGACTTCAGATTTTCCTTCTTTTATTGTCATTCCTTAAATTTGTCCACGTTTTTAAGTTACGTCAGATCTCACCAAATAAAATATTTACACACAATTGACTGTTTTTTTGTTTTTTGTTTTTTTGTTTTTTTTTTTTTGTCTTTTTTTGACTTTATTTAATGAGTGAAGTACCGACCATTGGCCCAGTGGGGATTCGAACCTTGGCCCTTGCTCTCTGCAGTACAAAGCCTACTGAGCCACCACGTTTTCTATTAGAGCTGTCTTTGTCTTGAGGTAAGCACATGCTGTTTGCTTATTCCTGATGTCCCAGCGCCTAATTTTACTTCGAAACTATCTAAATACCTGTGGTGAGGCACAGTTAGAAGTTGACTGCTGCGTAAAGCTATATAACCTTCAGGGCAAGTAAAACAAAATGTACATGCCCATATTAACAACTTTGTTGAATATCGGGGTGATTTTGTGATAATGAGTCTAAGTTGTTCCTGGAGGAATTCGAGTTTTAATTTATCATTGTTGTTAATATTTTCCAAAAATTTACATTCATGTAATATTTCTTGGGACATTTTTATAAGAGATGAAAAAATGTATTCTTCATTTTGTTGCTCTTGAGAGAACAATTTATTTAACGCATCCAGAATCAATATTAACTTGGACCACAAGTTACAAGTTACGTCATTAGTTGAGCCTACTATTCTAAAAACATGTTCACTTATTTATTTCATCTACCTTCTTATAGTATACTTTAGTTTGCATCAGTTTATTCACACATACATCAATTAAAACTGTAGGCGACCCTTCCTCAGGAACGTTTAACTTTATAAAATGTTACTTTGTTTTCATTACTTAATATCAAATATCCTAATTTATTCGGATAGTATTTCATAGCATTCAATATAATTTCAGCAAAGTTTAGCATATTATCTTTCCTAGCATTTTCTAAATTTTTATGTTTTTTATATTATCAATTTCGTTCCATTCTCTTCCATTTCTTTCTTTTTTCAGCAAGGTTTTAGTTGAGTATGAAGATAGACCTTTGAAAATGGTGGGATATGCACCATTTTTTTATTTAGGTTTCTCTCTTTTATAAGTTAAAATTTATTCGTCTGGCCTTTTAATGGAATCTTCTCTAATAATGTCCAATTCCGTAAAATGATCTTCACATACGACAGAATATGTTGGGGGACCCAACTTTTGGAAATTTAAATACCGATTTAATACTACTTGATTCGTAGTTGGATTTACATCCAGGAACAGAACATTTTAATGGCATTTTATATTCAAATGAATAATAAACAGTACTTACACAATTTTAAAACTCGTAGAATAGACAAAATAGTCAGCATTTTATTAATTTTAGCACACTCGTACACCAATCACTGTACACTGTAGCAGTAATAGTAACACAGTTAAACTGTAGTACGTGAACTATCAATATAGTTGAACACATATTTATAAGGCAGTGAATGAAGGAAGCTCGTCTTACGTTCGTGAGTGACAGACAGGGCAGTACAGATCCGCCGCTCAACCCACCAGTGGTGGGGGAACACCTAAAGGCACGATAGTTTACGTAGGCCCCGTCTGATTCCCTTAATGTGTGAATATTGACTGTAAATCATGTTTTCTTATAACTCTTTGTTTATTACAGTTGGCTTTGCTCCCGACCAAAGGCCACTTGTCCAGTTGTGTTGCATGTTCGTTTACTGTTGCAATATTCAACTGTATAAGTCTAAGCAATTAAACAGATTTTATGTTTGAAAAAATAACACCGCTTTTACAAAGAGTAATAAAAATACCAAGCCACGTCAAGAAATATACTGAAAAAGACTTTTTTTGTTTTGTGTATTAAAACCGTATACACAGGGAAAATGCGAGAGGTTCGTTCGCATTTTCATATCAGCGTAATATTTTCCAGCGAGACCGTGTAACAGGGCACCGCGCACAATGAATAATAGATTGAATGACGCAGCTACAGTGGTGAACTGTGTCAGAGGTGGGGGTTGGGGGTGACATCTCACCCGCTGGCGGCGCCTTTGACAGTACATATGTAAATCTCAATCCGTGGCCTACTTCACTGACTCGTTCCTTCTTAATGCAATTTCTTGGGTCCTGTCGTACAAGTTTGGGGTTCATGTTAAATTCAATTTTGAGAAAATCACTTTAATTATTATATGAATAGACCTTGCTTATCTATATATTAAAGCTTTAAGCAATAATATGTTTGAAACAATCTTTATTTTATTTCCTAAGAAATGTGTTGTTTATAAAGTTAACGTATTGTAAAAAGAAATTAATTTTTTAAAGTATCGATGTTTGGTTTGAAGTATTGGGAAAAATAATGTTACATATTGAAACCATTTTGTATTCTTTACTAGGTAAATTTCAATAGCAATAGCAATACTTATGATGTGTTTAGGTTTTATTTAGACACAACTCCTGTTTCTTCTTTTTAATTTAAACTTAAGTCTGCTTTGGTTTGATTAAAATCTCTACTTTTTTTATTTAAACACAACCCCCAGTTTTTGCCTTACAGATACATGCAAACTATCTGTATCTGTGGCCCTTCAAATATCATATTTACGTTTTGGAATGGGTATTTCTTAAAAATAATAAAAATGTAAGCATTTATGTTAAGTATTATTTATTATTATCATTATGAAATTATTTTATATCATTTTTTCGTATCGAGTCAAACTGTTATGAATTGATTTCATGATTAATTTTATTTTAAAATGTATCATTTTCTAACATTCCTATTCATATCATAAATACGAAATAAAAAGATAAAAAATGAAAATAATAAATTAGCTGACTGACCACCTACGATGGATTTCCTACCGTGCCAATTACAATTTGAAATAAGAACCAAATGACTTTTTCAAAATTTCCTGGCAATCTATTCCAAGCCTCATATTAGAATGTTGTGTCATAAACCTTAAAGCAAAACAGGGAGGAGCACCCATAAACTTTACAAGGATCACTTGTTTTCAAGTGTTTTTTACAAATATAAATATTGTTTGGCTTAAAAAACACAACAACAAGGGAATTAATATTTGTTACTAAATATCCTAAGCCCAGAAACATTGTTCTCTGTTGGTTTTATAAGAGATGAGGTTGTAATATAAATTATAAGGGAAGTATGAACTACCAACTACCAACTACCAAGTCACAAAAACTGCCATTGGAATGGCATGCACATTAGAGTGGTTTTATGTAAAAGTCACTTCTAGTTCTGGACATTAACTTGACAAGAAACAAGTCTTTAATTACATTCAGCTGTCGATAGTATATAGATCATTAGCGCAACGGGGTCATGATCCAGTATAACAATTAAATAGAAACCAGGAAGCCCACAGATGTTTCTTACTCTCGATGACAATTGCTGATTGTAAATGACGCTGAAAACTGCTTTAAACACGTAGGTGAAAGGTGGGCTTCTATTATGAAATATGTGTCAATAATTCTGGGTCCCAAATATTCATAATCTGGAAATAAAAAATCATTAAAATTATTCGAAAAAGTACTCCGAGTGATTTTTATCGCATCCTTAACCTTTGATGAATCAATTATTTACGTTATCAATTAATTACAGCTTTTAAGTCTACAAGAACTATTTAGACCAAAAGCGAACCATCTGATTCCGTAAAATTAGAGAGTTAATGATTTCTTTTGTGATTCTCTCTGATCTGAGGAAGGGGAGAGTGGTTCGCCGAAATCGATCACCATAATATTTGTGCATTTTGTACTTGTATTGTAATATATTTCTGCATTTTGTGCTTATATTGTAATAAATTTGTGTTCTGTGACGTTTACTTACACTGAATTATTTTCATTCCTCCGTAAAACAGATTTTGAATTGTTTGAAGTAATATATTTGTATGTATTTGAACCACTCAGTGTGTGAGAAGTGCATGTAGCTGAGGTAGTATGTTTGTAGTGACACTATGTCAGCTCAAGTTGGAGATATGTCCTGAGATAAACATCCCCTATGTAGTTTGAGTACGTATTCCTTTCATACACGGGAAGTAATACTGGGGGAAGTATTTATAAAATTAATAGTTACTTCCTTGTTTATACTAAATATATAAATTCTATAGATGGGCATAGTAAATAAAAGCTTTTATTTCATAAAACGTTTAACATGTTTGAAAATATATCAGTACATTAACATATCTGAAGTTACAGTACTTGACTGATATAAATTCAATGTAAATATAATCGTATATTTAAAAAGGGGTAGTGATTGAAATAATTTCTCCATTATGCCAATGTCAAACTGATAAGCCATCTTTTTATGTGTTTTCTATGAATTGTCCTTGATATGTTATTTTGTACATGTATAGAAATAAAAGAGAAATACTCGTTTGACACCTAGAAGCATCGGTCCACCTATATTTTAATAATAATGTTGATTTGTTGACTAATTTTAACTATTGATTTACTATTTGTGATAAAGATATTTAAAATTATAATCTTGATCTAAAAAAAATGATTTGAAACAAAAACACCGAAAAATTTGAAAAACAAATAAGCAATGAAAATTAAGCATTCATTAAACATTTTTCAAAATTAGAAAAATTAGAATCCTTAAAATTGACAGTAAATCTATGGTTTTGCTTGATTTAAGAATATTTAACGTTGACATTATGGAGAGCAGATTCGTGTTCGCTGGAAAATACTGTATTTGTACTCACTCCCACTTGCCTTTGATTAAATTTGATATATGATCGTGCAAATGGAACACACGCATTAAAGTTGCAGATTGCAGGTTAAATTGATTATTTTTATACAAAATACTGTTATTTCAGTTAGTATTTGTTCCTGCAGAATCATGGAACATCAGCATCGATTCACCAGTAGTGTGTTTTGACAATTGACTTCCGTAATTGGCGTTGTGTTTACAAGACCGGATTCCGTATTACTGTAATGATACTTTCCCTCCCATTCATGTGTGATTTAATCTGTTTCCCAGTCGCAGACGGAAGTGCCACACCCGGAAGCTGTACAGTAGTACCAACTCTGGCAGTGTCGCACAATGGGAAATGTATTGTCCCCGTTCTCTGGTGCACATACTCTAACTAATTACTTTACATCCTTACACTCCATTGTCCTCCTTACAATTAGTTATGAGCTTTCACAACACCACCATTTTCTTTTCATAATCTTATAAGAACATCAGCACAAGACATCTCAACTATTATTATTGAGTTTTAAAACAACTGAAAATCGGAAATTTTCCATGGGAAAATCATAAAACGTAAACCAATTTTGGCTTTTGTTTAAAAAACCTCTCTACTCTGACTGTTTTAACCATAATAATTAGTATTTCATAATTTTTCATAATTCTTAACTAAATAATTGAAATATAATTTAACTTGTATTTTGCTTGTGTTTCCATATCAAACCAATTTATTTTTCTAAAAATGTACAAATTATAATGTATAACTTAATACGGAAAATACTATTTCTGGATTAAAAATCGTGTTTTTTACAACAAACTCAAAAAGAATTAATAGGTTGTTTGGTATTTATTAAATATGACATTTGGGTTAGATTATATGTTAACCTCTATTATGTTAAAATTAAAATGTTACACTTCAGTTAGGTTATATTAAATGCCCAACGTGTATGGAAAATGTAAGGGAATATGTACATTACAATTTACATAATATTACAGAATTAACATAAATATCACTTCCCTAAACCATTATCTTGAATAGCTAATTTACTTGAACAAAGACAACCATATAATAAAGCTGGGTTATTTTCATTTAACAATTAAATTGAAAATTTATTAAAATTTGCAAATTAGTTATCCTGCTCAGATACACATATCTGGCGTTAAATTGATATTGTGTAAGCTAAGATAACTTAAATATTATGTTAATATGCGCAGATGGCTGCGTTCTTTAGTCATAAAATACGAGTAAAAGTGAAACAACAAAATGTATCTAATTATAAATAAAAAAGGACTTACATTATGGTAATCAATATTTTCAAACCGTTTTTTCCATCATCATACCACATTAGTCCACAAAGTAATCGGTTAACATGGTTTATCAAATTGATCACTGTATTATGTAAATTTTGGGTACCTATATTGCAATAAATTTGTGTTGTGTGATGTTCGCTTGTTTTGTATACTTACTAAGTCAAATAATTCAACCAATAAATTATTTTTTATTTATTAGAAGGCATGACAGATGTAGTTACGGTAATAAAAACTAATAAATAATCGTACGCTTTTAGCTGCAACAAAAATTTACAAATAAATAAGTTTATAAAGCAGCCAAGCCCGCTGGGAAGTTGACAGTTAATCTTACCATCAGTGGGCCAACTGTACGGTTCGTGTTTATCATTATAATGAGTTATAGTGAAGACTGTATGATTAATAAAGGCTAATTCTAGTGGGTTATAAGTTGATATTATGACATTTAAAATAGTCAAGAATTATGTGTAGAGTTTCACATATTTAACTGCAAAAATTATAAAAAGACTAATGTTTTTGCAAAAATCATCTTATGATGAACTAGAACAGGTCTTCACCTGTCAAGTTATACCTTAATTGTTATGATACTATCATTATCACGGATAGAATCGTTGAAATAGAAATCCTTGTTTTGCGCGGTTTTCGAGGAGTGAAACAGCCCCCTTAAACTGCGTGTTTTAATCATGTGTCCTCCAGCAAGTAATTGGTCTTTATTATTCAAACACAAAATTAAAATCCTAATAAAATATGAATTTTTGGACTTCATAGATAATTATTTTGTAACAGCCAGTCAATCGTTTTGAGCCAAACAAGATAACATCAGGTGAGTCAACTCAAGGTGAAAGTCAACTGGGGCTGGCCAGACGTTATGTCGACACTCCCCACCCCAACACATTTCTTCCGACAGACCAGGATGACTAAGTCGGTTACCCAGGTACATTAGGAGTAAGAGGACATTTTATTTCGGAATTCACAATGGAATGTAAACTAAAAGAAGTTTAAAATCTACATCTTAACTAATACGTTCTTAATATAGTGATGTGACTTAAAGCTACTATATAAAATGGAAAATTGTTTTATTGATAAACAGATTTAAAAATTTTGTGAATTTAGAAAAAAATTCCTCTCTTACACCTAACTATTATCAATTGTGTGATAGCAACAAACGTTTCAGAACCAGAGAAGACTATCTTCATATCACATGATATGACTTTAACCTGATTACACCCTTTCTACACTTCGTAAGAACTCTTTTGTCTATAGTTGATAGTATACTTTTTTCTATAGTACACAATTTAATACATTGGTATTTAATACATGTGTACTAGTGAGAATAAATTAGATGTTTTGTAGTCAGAATCATATTTATGATATCTTTTATATTCTTTTAATATGAAACACGTTCGGGAAACAAACTCTGAACCTTTAGCCGGAAGGAAACCGTAACCTCAGATTTGCCCACGAGTACATATTCAGGTGGCTGTGGTAAGTCAGTGTGTTGCCTGTGGCTGTGGTGTCTGGAATAGCATGCTATATAAGTCAGAGTGACTAGTGTCACATTTAGTATATACTTATTTGTAATCCATTTGTGATTTTGTCATGTAAATATTTCAATAACATCTATAAAGGTAATGAGTAAGTATCGAGAGTAATTAATAGCGTAAATGTTTTGGATTTTTTACTCTTGGGCCAGATTACTTGTTAAAAATATTGTTAGGTATTTTTTGTTCAATAAGATTATTTATTTGGCGATTGTCAACTCGAACGAAATAAAATTCATGTTAAGGAGCTAAATTTTATATGTTATTTTTATATTAATATATAAGTATTTCACTAATTCAACATACAAATTCACGAGATATTGAGGTATTAAAACCATTTTGAAATCATAATTAACTGCATTCTTATGAACTACAAACGTATAAGTCCCATTCCTAACAGTTCAGGCAATATGAACTTCCACTAAAGGAGATGAAGTAGCGTCTCTGTGATACCGCTCCCTGCTATGGATAACTAGTGATTTTGACCTTAACGCTTTCAGCCTCAACTGGTGATCGATAATTGACCATGTGGAAAAGTGTAAAGGATTGGAGACCGCTTATCTCACACTCACCTTTGGAACCAGTAACAGCTGATACTACAGCTGGTTTACAATTATAGCCGGGTCATTCTACCGAAAATATCTTAGATGGGAAAAAAATCCTGAAAATATGAAAACTGTCATATAGTTAAAAAGAAAACAGCTGCGGATTCATTTATTTATCCTTTATTCATACCCTTGGTGGGGCCAATCTTTCTCTATTTGTTTTTGAGATATTATGGCTTTTTTTGCCTAGCATCGAAAAAATCTCACGACCGTCACCTGTAAAATAAAATATTTTTTAAATACATATCCATGAATATATTAATGTTTTATTGACTTAGAAGTAATCTACATGCAAAAGTATGTAATTTTCATAATAAAAATAACAGTCAAGTGATAACATTATTAATAAAAAAATTAATTTTCTCGTCTTCTTGCGAGACGAATCAAAAATGTACATTTGTTTTACATTTTATTTGCTACCCCAGGGTTTTAAGAAATTATAAACAATAACTTATTGAAGCGCTTGTTTTAATCAACATAACTAAAAGACAGTTTATTTTTTGTGCCTTTAACTTCCGTGTTTTTAGCAAATATTCAGTGTGTGACGGTCATGAACGTTGCGTGACGGTCGTGAATGTTGCGTGACGGTCGTCAGATTACAATGTTAAGCAGACAATATTTGCTAGGAATTTGAGGAATAAAATAGGCTTTTTGTGCATCATATATATATATATATATATATATATATATATATATATATATATATATATATATATATATATATATATATATATATATATATATATATATATATATATATATATATATATATATATATAAATATATATATATATATATTTTATATATATATAATATGAATATATATATTCATATTATATATATATATATATATATATATATATATATATATATATATGTATGTATATATATATATAATATGAACTTCGTATCAAAAAAATTTAGACTACTTAAAGATAAATAAGTATTACTTGTTTACTTTTACTGTTTAGATTTCTCTTAATATTACCATGTCAACATCAACACTGACACAAATTTAAATTGATTATTCCACTTGAGTCATTTTTAAAAGAAAAAGCACCACGATGAGTTTGGGGTGGCGCTAATATTTGAACGATATCACTGCAATTGACTGTTGCAATATCTTCTACTGGAGGAAAGACGAATTTTCCTCCTCCTGTTTTTCTGCAAAACTTGACATCTGCGTCGCCATCACCGTACACTTTGCAAACTTGGCCAACGTAATGTTTGAAATTGTTCTTGGTTGCCAATCTTATTAGCACAAAATCATCTTGAGCTATTTCGTTAGGTGAATCCGGTGAATCTTCACTTTCACTCTCAGAGTATACTTCGCAGTACCTTATTCTTTGAGGAGTTTTATTTGGATCTAAAGTTTAAGTTAAGGAAGGTTTTTAATTGAACAAAATTATTAATTGTACGCTTATTAAAAGGTTTTCGTAACTTAAACTATCTTTTAAATCAGTTTGTCTGTAAACCCTTTATGGATTTAGATAGTTACAAAATATGATATAAATTATATGTAATTGTGCATGAACGTAGATCATTTTTATCATAGTTTTTAGTATATTTTGTGACTTTGTGAAGTGTGTATGAACTTGTAAACGATTACCAAAACACATCAAGGCATAAACATGAAAATACATTAAAAAACACCATGAAAGAGTAACGTTTCCTCCACTCAGACCTTTGTTTCCTTTTTCCTCTTTCACTCAAATCATTGATGATTTTAATTTTCTTTGATTCCCTTCGTTTCCTACTTCACTCCCTTTCTTTTTCTTTCATCAAAGCATACTTCTCATGGTCTTGGCGGATTCTTTCTCTTTCTTTCCTCTTCCTTTCAGCAGCAGCTTTTCTTATCTTTTCAACTGAACCAGGTGGCTTAAGTTTGTCTCTTTTATTTTTAATTCTTTTATCATTTAGTTTGTTCATGTTTGTGGTGTCTGTATCTGTAAATTCTTACCTGCAAATATATCAAATGCAGAGATTTTTTGTATTTAAAGCACTTAAAAGTAAATTTTCTTTAGCCCATATATTACTTCCAACAGTTTGTATAAATAGTTACGTTTATTTATTTATTCTTTTAACAAAGAAACTAATGAGTTAGGTATGGGCCTAGAATTTTTCAATATTAAAAATGCAGTTTTTAGATTTAATTAAAAAAAATAACTCTTCATAAGGGATTGAGAGATATTATCGAAATAAAAAATATTTATAGCTAAGTTATTTGTAGATTATTCAAAGCCCTAACCAAGAATAACACTTTATTTCACGACCGTCACAACTACCTCACGACCGTCACAAGTTCAGTGAGACGGTCTTGTGACGGTCGTGAGTGTGACGGTCGTGAGGAATGTCAGATAAACCCCTTTTTTGCCCAAGAGTAAACATAACCTTAAAAAACTCAGCCGACCATGCGGTAGTCTGAACCAAAACACACAAAGATAGGTTAACCAATCATCTGTATAAAAACGATTTCCACCTGATTTATGCGTGACGGTCGTGAGTAACACAACAAACCAAAGTCCTGTGGCTTACCTTTACAGCAGAATACATACGTTGAATTCAATAAAAACTAGATAAAAACACACTATTAAAGTAAAACACTATCGTCATTGTCAACTGTCTGTTCACACTGCCACTAGCGCACTCTGGTGATCAACAGGTCAACTAATTTTATCCTGTGACGGTCGTGAGTCCAAACTCAGTTACAAATGAATATCTAATAATATGCGGAAAAATACTCGCTTGTATTTGTTTTTATTTTATGGGATGTAATTACATGGGTTTATATATGTAATAATATACTAGCAAAGTAAAAACCTAATTATTTAATAGTTCAAAATTGTGAATATATCTTGGTATGGGTACCGGTTACAAGTGACGGTCGTGAGTTTGGGGGTGTCTTTTAGTATATAAACTATTGGAAAAACTCCTTTATCGAAACTTTAATGATGTTAATATATAATTTAAGAACTGTTAAATAGAAAATAGTTGCTTAAATTATTACAATACACATTTTTCTAGACTAAATTATTAGATTACAAGGATTTCAGTCTCTCGGTAGAATGACCCAGCCTTTCTAAAAGAAAAAAGATATGATCACTATACAAGTAAAACTGATGGACTCATTTCGAGATATCCAAAACTACAAGGCTGATTGACATGACATTTCAAAAGAATGTAAATGTTGTATTACAGAGATACTCTAAGAAAGAAAATTTTAAATTACCATTCTTAAAGAGCATAAAGAGCCCTAAAAGATATATTTTCAATTACAATTAAAGAGCAAGGTATAAGGTAAATTATTTTTTTAACTTAGAGTCATAGAATGATTATTGAAAAATTTTATAAAATTCACACTCTAAACAGGTTCTTAATTCTTGCGTTAAAAAAGTCTTATATAAAGTGTAGAGGCCGGATTCTGTTAAATGTTTAAAGTACGGACTTTAGATCTTGGCTTTTATAACTTTAAAACTAATAATTTTCATATCGGGTATTAGGTATATTTTTCACACTAAGCATGTAATATAAATTACCAAATAAAAAATGTTAATATATTTCAGTATGCTGGACAAAACGCATAACAATGCCCAGTAAAAAAAGAGAATAAAGCCTACAATAAATAAATAAAGCTTGTAGTTTGTTTATTCTATGCATGTATATTTACGTTTAATATATAATGGTCCATACTTAATAATTTATTGCTTAGTTCGGGTAGTAGATGTTTGGTTTGGTCAACATATATTTACAACCCAAGCTAAAACTCATCACATGTAGTCAGTGTAAGATTAGTACAGACTCACGACTTAAGTCATTGTGTCTCATCAGGCACAGATTGACAGTGGTTTTCCAAACTGTCACTACACTGTACTACACAGTATTCTGAGTAACACATCATTATAATTATCTTAATTTTCTCAAGAACTATCCAGGTTCAGTTCCAATAGAAGCAGGAGACTAAACTCACTTCCTCAACTGTTACTAAGATCGTACAACGTTACAGGTTGTTGTTACAACGTTACCGATGCCGTCTCAAAAGGTAATGCTTGTTGAATTAAATGTTTTGAATCTTTTGGTTAATGAAAGCAGGTTTGTAAAATATTATATGGAGATGAATAAAAGTCTGTTTTACATGAAAACCTAAACTTAAGCAACGTAACTTAACGATACGTAACTGACGTACCCTACTTAGTGAAACGTAACATAACAAAACGATACGTAATTGACCTATCCAACTTAGTGAAACGTAACTTAACTAAACGATACGTAACCGAACTATCCAACTTAGTGAAACGTAACCTAACTAAACGATACGTAACTGACCTATCCAACTTACTGAAACGTAACCTAACCAAACGATACTTAACTGATGTACCCAACTTACTGAAACGTAACCTAAACGATACGTAACTGACCTATCCAACTTACTGAAACGTAACCTAACTAAACGATACTTAACTGACGTACCCAACTTAGTGAAACGTAACCTAACCAAACGATACGTAACTGACCTACCCAACTTAGTGAAACGTAACCTAACTAAACGATACGTAACTGACCTATCCAACTTAGTGAAACGTAACCTAACTAAACGATACGTAACTGACCTATCCAACTTAGTGAAACGTAACCTAACTAAACGATACGTAACCGAACTATCCAACTTAGTGAAACGTAACCTAACTAAACGATACGTATCTGACCTATACAACGTACTGAAACGTAACCTAACTAAACGATACTTAACTGACGTACCCAACTTAGTGAAACGTAACCTAACTAAACGATACGTAACTGACCTATACAACTTACTGAAACGTAACCTAACTAAACGATACGTAACTGACCTATCCAACTTAGTGAAACGTAGCCTAACTAAACGATACGTAACTGACCTACCCAACTTATTCAAACGTAACCTATCCTAACATAACCAAGACATATTCGAACAAATGTCGCAAGATATTCTCGTATATTGCCCTGCTGCATGAACATTACAAGCTTGTATTTATCTTCGTCTTAATTGAATATTTTTCTGGGAATGCTGACGTAGAGAAAAAATATCCATTTAAAAAAATATAAACATTAAATATCTGATCAAAGCTCAAACTACATTTCCTTTAACTAATGGTACGTCAGTGGACAGCAAAGCAACAAAACTCAATGTTATTTTTTTACACAAAAGCCATTTTTGCCATATGTAGAATTTATATAGGGTGGGTTTTAAGCCAGTTACCCTATAATTGCTTCCACAAGTTTATAAAATATTTGCTTTTTTAATATACCACTAAACTAATAGTAATCATACTGTATTTAGAGCGTTCCAATGTTAAAAGGGATCCCTTGGTGTTCAAAATCTAGGTGTCAATTTCAACATTTGAAATATAAACGTAGTCATGTTGTGACATGTCGTCATTTAACACCACCATTTCAATCTGAAAACTATTTTGCAATCACAATTTAAAAAGGGTGTGTCGTTCTTTAGTTATTAATTATAGTGTTATTTTATTTAATTGGTAATCGTTTATGTATTTTCCTAATAAAAACTGATGTGTCACTGCTACAAAAAAAAACAGATATGTGTTTTTATTGTGTTTTAGGGGACCTCGAACAAGGGAAGTAATTTTGAGAGTATTTTTATATTGGTAGATCATAACAAACAATTAAAAACAATTGTTGTTGTTCTAGTAACAAAACGATTAAAAACTAAAGAAATATACATTTTATTAAATTCTGATTACGCTATCGTTTTCAGTTTGAGATGGTGGTGTTAAATAGCATATCAAATAACCGTGATCCTGTTAACATCTTGAAGCTGATTCCTAGATCTTGGACTCCCATTGGTTCTTACTAGAATTGATGGTATATTGAAAAATCAAATCTGTTACAAACTGTGTACAAAATTTAGGGGTTACTAATTCAAAACAAACGCTGTATAAATGTTTGTGAACAAATTTTTATGCTTTTGAACATGACTTCCTCTGGGATGGGAGGAGAGTGGCGCCGGAAGAAGTGTTGTAACAACCTTGGCACCGATGACGGCGGCGAAAGTGACCGGCCCACAATGTCGTTATGCAGATTCCGTTGCCAAGTCGCTATTTGCAATTGTAATATCGCTCTTGTGATTATGACATTCACATCTTTTGTTATCAGCTCGTCCTGACCTACAATAACACAATGCCTCCTGTCAAACCCACCCAGTGTTGAACAATACTTCGTAACGATGAAGGCGGACTTCTCCGTACGGTTAAACATTGGTTGACACATATTTACGCGTACAGTGGATTTAAAAAATCTAATATTCGAAAAGGTTAACGATCGTAAAAAAAATAAAATATTTTTATTGTGTACATAAATACACTTTTAGTGGTAAATAATAGGAAAAAAATAAATAAAACCATATAGACCAACAAACTATTTCCAGAAACGTAGAACTTAACTGTAATTTGTTGAAAGAACAGTTAACTAAATATACATAGACTTCTCATGGTATAGGGAAAATTACCCGTTGTTCGCGTGGAACAGCCACTATCGGCAGGTTCGTGCATGTGGCGTTTCCATAAGAACGAAGTGACGGAAGGAGACAATTCCAACCATTTGTATTCCTCTATGGATTAGTGCAGTCTGATATCTGCGTTCAGTCCACAAACGCTCATTGTGCTGCCCACTGGACAGTCCACAAACTACTGTAAACAGCGTGGCTCTTTTCAGCATATAGGTTACCAATATGCATAGTTAGTTTATCTGTATTTGTAAGGTAATGAAATCTAACGTCCGTAGCGAATTCTTCCCAATACAGTATGGCCACTGCATAAATGGTCGAACCTACAATTTGAACGAAAAATTTAGTAGATTGCAATATAATAGCAAGACAACAGGATCGCAATATTACCCCAGGAGTGTGTAGTTTACGATTCGAATGTTTCTAGCCTTTTAATAAAACTATCTGTGGTCTTGATGCTATTATATTCAGATCATCTTCACACCATCGATCTTGGTAGCTGAATGAAAGACCCAGAGAATCGGAACCTTGTCTAAACTGACTCAACCATAATCTATGTAGAGCCAAAATTATAATACTTAAAGACTTTAAATGACAAGTTCATCTGAGACGTCATATGTGAAACAACGATAGTTTTGTTTCGAAAAACACTCTTAAGGATAAGGAATACCTCTTAAAAGTTTTTTTTTTTTTTTTTTTTTTTTTTTTTTTTTTTTTTTTTTTTTTTTTTGGAATAGCGTTAGGGTTTTCAATTATTTTTTTTAATCAGCTGAAGAAAACAGAAGTAATACAATACATACTATTAAAGTAAATTCAGGATTTTAATTGTGTTTGTGGTTATTTTGTCCTTTTAATAATTTTAAATCAATGCGGGACAACAAGCTTTAATGGGAAAAGTTAGTACAGTATTTTTTTTTTTTTTATCGTTTTATATATGTGTAATAATATAAATGGAAATTATTGTTGTAGGACTAGTAGTATTTTCCCCTGAGATCACGTAATTTATTAATTTATGTCGTTAACTATATAAAAATAAATTATTTAAAACAATAAAACCTACTAAGTGACAGTTCGATGTAAAGATCATCCCAGGAGATATAGGAGAGAATTGCTGTTATATTTATTACATACTGAGCCTTGCGGCTACAAATTCTTCCTTATTCTGACAGGTAGTAATCTGGGAAGGTTTAGCACTAAATCAACGATCTCGCACGCCTCAGACGCGAGTCACTCAAATTGGGTATTCACGTTTTCTTGCCAGTCTTGAATACTTATGATAAAATAAAATTATCATAAATTGTATTTAGAATTTAGTAAAAATATCGTGTGTTTTTTTATAAAAGAGTAATTTCTCTCAAAATATGTTCTATACTAATAAATGTTAATTTTAGGAAACCCCTAATTACCCTAATTAATAAGGTAAAATTAAGGTAGGTTAGATTGTTTTAGGTTAAGTTAAGTTATGATCAATTTACTTTAGGTTACGTAAGATGGGATACGTCTGAGTAGTAGTATACTGAGTAGTAAAATACGTTAAGGCGAAATTACTAAAAAATGTTAAATTTATGCTAATTAAGTGACTCCAGAAGTAAATTAATAAATAGGAAAATACAGACGGTTAAAGCACTTTAGTTTCAAATGATCGTTCACAATATAACCATGTATATTGAGAAACAGTTGTTAAAGGGTGGAGAAACTTCAAAACGACCTTGACACCTTCATCTTCTGTCTGTCGATTACTCAGCAGGTCCTTTGGTTGGCAAATCCCAGTCGCCCACAGAGCTGGGGTTCCGGCTGACTTCAATATAGACAGTTGCATAAGGAAAGTGACACGTAAACATCCGTGAAGAAGGGCGAAAGGAGCGCAGTAATATGTCTCTCTTGAACGATATAAATACTCTGAGCTTAGGTGATTAGCCAACCCCCTTCTACTAACAAGGATCGTTTGTAATTAGTCACAATGATAGTCAAACTTTACCACGTCCCACAAATATTAATACAAAATGAGATTCTATCTACTCACACAACAGCAACATTCAAAGCCCGTAAATTTACGTGAAATTGTTATCAACATGTTTGTGTATTTTCGTATTATCACCGGAGCACCATTCGCATGACCTGGTAGTCCACCTTTCATTCTAAATTCCAAATCATGGCATGAAAGCCCTCCTCTATTCGTTTTAATAAGCCTTCTGTATACAGGAGAAAAACTAGAATTATATTCCTAAAACAATAATATTCTCTTCAATATCAGACAGGAAAGTCAAATACTCCAAAAGTTTAACAATACCAGTTTATAAGAACCTTAAATAAACTATGAATACATGGGTAATGAAATGCTTTAAATGAAAATACGAAATATAATTTCAAATTTAAGTTTTAAATAATTAGTAGATATTATTGAGTATTTTGTAATCATTAATATGTGCAAAGTAATGAATAATCTAATTACTAGTAGAAAGTCAAACATATTAGTGTATTAAAGTTAAAGAAATATATGTATGTGATGAAAAAATAACACTCCCTTGTTCCTTTGATCGTGTTACAACAAATTCAAACAAAGATGTTTATTACGAAATAAAACATAACTTTAAATGTTTGCATTTTATTTGTTTATTTTTGTAGTGCTTCTCCAGTTTCCCACGCAACAATGAAAGACAGTGAAAGAGTGTTATCGGTCTGTAAAACTCATTCCGGTAAGTCACGTTTAAGACCTTAGCGTAAAACGAAATGTAGCTTCTTTGTTTTTAGCTCAGTTTCGCGTGATATTTCTTTATATTTTAAAGTAATTATATAATAAAAATTTATCATTTATGGTTAATTTCTTGTTTTACTGTGCGGCTTATTCAGAAGCAGGCTTGGTTTGTTTTGTCCTAATTGTAAATGCTATTTAACACTTAAAGGTTCAACTACCCCCATTGATAACCAAGTAATAATAAATAGACCGAAAAAATTACTGAACTTCTTCCTACCCAGTTTTTAATTACAAATTCAATTTTTGTTTTATAAAATTAAGTTGATATTTTTTCTTTTAGCCAAAATAGAATAACCGTTACCTTAAAACAAACAATACTGGAACATTAATGCATATATTAAGGAATATTTTTAAATTTGTAAACTATTTCTGTTTTCTATTCTTAAATTTTTTTTTAAATTTTGACTTTATTGACATCTCTATAAAATAAACAAAATAACTTTCATAATTTATGGATAACTAAAATTTTTAGTTATTGAATCACTACATAATTAAGACTTAAGAATATTTTTAAAGTTTATATACTAAGCGAATTTTTCTCAACAAAATTCTGCTATGGTAAATAAAAAAATATTTACTTATATAGAAAACATGCTATTTTAAAATAATACTTTGAATTGTAAACTGTTTTCATAGTGACTGTTTCACTTCCTTTATCGTTGTACAGGACAAACATATATATAGGTTACTTGTTGCGCTTGGTGAAAAAAGGAGAAATCGATGGTAACATTCGTTCCACTATAAAAATGAAATGATGGCGAAACAATGGAGAAATGACCGAAGGCGAGGGAACAATAAAGGTGGAGAGTCACACGTGAGGCTAACGACGAGGTGCAGCACTTACTGACAGAACAATTAGAAATGTGTGCCGATGTGCATTTAATGTGTGGTCCACAATGTGGGTTACTGTACATGCCCCGGGCTGGCCAGTCACCACACACTACATCTCCACTCTAGAGACTCTTATGGCTACAACATTAGCCCCGGGCTAGCTAGTCACCTCACACTACATCTCCAATCTAGAGACTCTTATGGCTACAACGTTAGCCCTGGGCTGTTTAGTCACCACACACTACATCTCCACTCTAGAGACTCTTATGGCTACAACGTTAGCCCCGGGCTGTCTAGTCACCACACACTACATCTCCACTCTAGAGACTCTTATGGCTACAACGTTATCCACGGGCTAGCTAGTCACCTCACACTACATCTCCACTCTAGAGACCCTTATGGCCACATCGTTAGCCTCGGGCTGGCTAGTCACCACACACTACTGCTCCACTCTAGAGACCCTTATGGCCACAACGTTAGCCCCGGGCTGGCTAGTTACCACACACTACTGCTCCACTCTAGAGACCCTTATGGCCACAACGTTAGCCCTGGGCTGGCTAGTCACCACACACTACTGCTCCACTCTAGAGACCCTTATGGCTACAACGTTAGCCCCGGGATGGCCAGTCACCGCACACTACTGCTCCACTCTAGAGACCCTTATGACTACAATGTTAGCCTCGAGCTGGCCAGCCACGACACACTACTTCTTCACTCTAGAGACCCTTATGGCTACACCGTTAGCCCCGAATTATCTAGTCACCATACACAACTTCTCCACTCTAGAGACCCTTATGGCTACAACGTTAGCCCCGGGCTAGCTAGTCACCTCACACTACATCTCCACTCTAGAGACCCTTATGGCCACAACGTTAGCCCCGGGCTGGCTAGTCACCACACACTACTGCTCCACTCTAGAGACCCTTATGGCCACAACGTTAGCCCCGGGCTGGCTAGTTACCACACACTACTGCTCCACTCTAGAGACCCTTATGGCCACAACGTTAGCCCTGGGCTGGCTAGTCACCACACACTACTGCTCCACTCTAGAGACCCTTATGGCTACAACGTTAGCCCCGGGATGGCCAGTCACCACACACTACTGCTCCACTCTAGAGACCCTTATGGCTACAACGTTAGCCTCGAGCTGGCCAGCCACGACACACTACTTCTTCACTCTAGAGACCCTTATGGCTACAACGTTAGCCCCTGGCTGGCTAGTCACCACACACTACTTCTCCAGTCTAGATACCTGTATGGCTAAAACGTTAGTCCCTGGCTGGCTAGTCACCACACACTACCTCTCCACTCTAGAGACCCTTATGGCTACAACGTTAGCCCCGGGATACCCAGTCATCACAGACTACTTCTCCAATCTAGTGACTCTTATGGCCACAAATTTAGCTCACCATTACAAAAAAACAGAATAACAATAACATTATCAACATTGTAGATATGGTTGTGTTTGAATTCTGATCTGGACTGGAACTTTTTTTCAGTAACGTTTACCTTGTTATGTACAGTTACTTCTTCTCCACACTTTTACTCAATAAGTTCCCCACAGAGATCGATAGCTTATGAGGAATAGGCAGAGTAATGTTTTAGAGGAGATCTGCCGTTTGTTCTATTAAAAAATAGACACCTGTTGATACAAAAACAAAATGGCTCATCCTTAAAATAATTTGTTTCTTCTACTCTAAAATCAGTGTTTATAAATCTATGCCACTTCCACTAAACCCATGTAAAACCTGACTGGCAAATAAGCCAGTTGTATGTTAACTGCATGTACATTGACCTTCCCTCCTAAAGGAGAAGTGGTCAACGAACATAAAAAACAAGTCATTCTCCTATTTCCGAGTGCAAAATCCAGCTTGAAAGCAGCTTAGAAGCAACTGCCCTGTTACAGGTGGACGCTGTTGGACTGGTCAGTCTTATCTGTAAACAGAGAGACAGACAGATAGCTGAGATGGCGTTGATAAGGGCACGACACGAGCTGGCACACTTGTGCTGAAACCGATAGTGGTCTGACACGCGCTTGTTAGACTACCGACCGACCATGATGTACCGACCTCAATTAAGTCCCATACCACCTGTTGTATCCATTCAGGTCACTTTCCCCTCGGCACATCCATCCCTGATCCATCCTAACGAGCCTTTCCGCTAGTAAATCTTTGTTTCCCCACGATACCCTGAGAATTCGATTCCTAGCGATGCCCTAGATGTTAATTTAATTTATCGGTAAAAGCATTCGGTGAAATTTCCTGTCTGTTGGTTTTGACTGATGTTGTTCCTGTACGCATCGAACGTATTTCATCCATGGCATTATTTATTTGGGTCAGAAAATATCTTAAACGATTTTTAAATGAGCCGCTTTTTTACAAACAAAACTAAACTGAAACTTGTTGGCACACTAAGGAAACTAAAACATCCAATGATTTAGTGCTCCTTTGCTGAATCTCGTTTGCTGGACATGCTGGTAGATTTTTAATAAACTAAATGTTTTGGGTCATACTTATAATTTAAAAACTTTGAAAACGAAATGCACACACTCCTCTCATTGATAATAAAAAATGTTCCTAGACAAGCTTCCTTGAATATATCCTCAATAATCCGTATAGCAGGCCCATGTAGAGTTTTACTAGATTAAATCTACCCAGTGAAAAAAAATGTCAATTACTTTTACTGTTAGTCTAGTACTAGTAACTAATAAGCCGACTTGAGTTATACTTATGAAATAGGACAAACTTACGTTTTTTTGTACCGAGATAACATGGAATCATACTTAATACGGCAAGCCCACAAATATATGTATATAATTTCACAAAGACAAACCACCTAATTTATATATTACCTAGGCTACAAACATAATATATTCTTCTTTAACAGCAAGCTTATATATTGTACTGTATACTTATTTAGCAAAGTTGGTGACCGTAATATATTCTCACCTAGGAGGGCAAGTCCACATGAAATAGATTTATTTAACAGCCAAGCAACCAAGGCCACATAGTCTGTTGACACTTCCGTTTTCTACATTTTGGATACTTATCACATAATAGATAGTGTGGTAAGTAACACACACTAAAGGCAAGGATAGCTACAGAACTGTAAACCACAGGACGTTAGCTTTCGAGCATTTGTGCTCACAGGCGGCACTCTTATTGTCAATAAATTGTCGAATTGGATCAAAAGTGCCCAGTCGCTGAAGGTGTTAAAAGCTCCTCTGAAAGCAACCTTGATATCGGAGGTGTTTTACAGCACAGACGAATTTTGGGCACAAGAGTGGGAGACCCCGCAATTGGCTAACAGACACAGTTGATGAAGTAGATAATGTTCAATGAAACTTATACATGCTTGGCTTAATTTAGGAACTAAGCAAATTACTATTTCATTTCAGTGGATATTGTTAAATAAAATGAAACAAATAAGTAATGAAATAAACTGTTTGAAATAAATCAATAAAAATAAAAGTACCGTGTCAGTCCGTTGGTATAGGCTTCAGACAGCGGAGTCCTAGCTCCACGGTCTCAATTACCAAGTGATAGGATGGTCACTCGTTGAATAAACTTCACACACAGGCTTGAACCAAGTGCATAAAACTTAAAAAATAGAAAGTTAAAAACGAATTTACTTGACAAGCTCAACTACCAATTTATTGATTTAATCAAGGGAAGATGTATACTTACTGACTAACGCTTATAATTGGTAGTTCATTATTTATCTCCGTATTTACCTGAAACAAATGAGATTTATTTTAGTTTATAGTTGAGGCAAAATATTGCAACATACTATTTATTAAGGAATTAAGAAAATTGTATTTGATGAAACATGTTGTATTAGAGTTTAGAGTAAAACAAACAAATTCTAAATTTAACCTTAGAAAAACCTTTAAATAATGCTCGTACAGATAGAGATTTTGTGTTGTTACTGTGATGCAATCCTATTACATGTGAGTTTTTGTGATATTGAATTACTCATCACGAATAATCCTCTTACAGCAACCTCTATAGAGAGGATTTGACCTACATTCGTAATTAAGTACGTTTGTTTTATGGAAACTCCAGATTATGAATATTATCATTCAAGGCGGAACAATTACTTTAGATCAGATTAAACAGAGTCAGTAGTTGACTAACGTGTACTAGTACTTATTTAGGTAAACTTGTTTTGTTGGAGCTGGTAAAACCCATTCTTCAGTATACAGTAAGGTTTAATGTTTACAAACTAATCATTTTATAATAAGCCCATGATTGGTAAGTGGGTGACCTTCATCACCACCATGTAGGTGGGAGTGGTGGGACTGCATCACCACACTTTTATGACTAGGTGGGCTTTTATGAATATGTGTATATATTGTGTGAGTGATTCCTCGACTCCATAAATGTATAGGTGGGCAGATGGGTCATCTCATCCGAGTGTAAGTGGGCAGTTGGGTCATCACTTCCATACGAGTATAAGTGGGCAGGTGGGTCATCACCTCCATACGTGTATAGGTGGGCATGAGCTCCGTACATGAATAAGTGGGCACAAGGGTAATCACTACGCTCATGTATGGGTGGGCAGGTAAGTCACCATCTTCGCACGTGTATAGGTGGGCAGGGAGGTTATCACCATCACACGTGTGTGTGTGGGCAGGGAGGTTATCACCACCACACGTGTGTGTGTAGGCAGGTAAGTTACCATCATCGCACTTGTATAGATGGGAAAGTAGCTCATCACCACCACACGTGTGTATGTGGGCTGGTAGGTCATCACCACCACACGTGTGTATGTGGGCTGGTAGGTCATCACCACCATACGTGTGTATGTGGGCTGGTAGGTCATCACCACCATACGTGTATAGGTGGGTCATGAGCTCCGTACATGAATAAGTGGGCACAAGGATCATCACCTCCATACGTGTATAAGTGGGCAGGTTGGTCATCACCAACGCTCATGTATGGGTGGGCAGGTAGTTCATTACCACCGCACGAGTATGGGTGACAGGAGGCCCATCACCTCAATTCGTTTATAAGTGGGCAGGTAAGTCACCATCATCGCACGTGTATAGGTGGGTAAGTAGGTCATCACCACCACACGTGTATGTGTTGGCAGGTAACTCATCACCACCACACGTGTATAAGTGGGTAGGTGAGTCAGTACCACCCTACGTGTATAGGTAGCAGATGGGTCATCACCTCCATTCGTGTATAAGTGGGCAAGTAAGCCATCATCTCCACATATGAAAAGTTGGGCAGTTGGATCATGTTATTCTTATAATTTTATATAATTTATATACTAACATTTTTGAGGTTTTGACGCTATTTTTAATATCGTAATTGTTCCAGTGATGTTGGGATTAACCTCTAGCCTAATTAGGCTAGACATCTAAATAACCACTAATTTGTAATGTAAATATGTATTCGAATCAAATAAATGAATTTAAATTCGTATAAAATTCGTTTCATTGAATGTTTACTAAGAGATAACGAAGAACGAGAGGCACACACATTTACAAAATCATTTTTCTAAACGTTTCATATGGCAAATTATCCGTTTACTCATCCTTGTGAATGCTCAGATTGTGCTGTATCTTTATATAGAATTAAAATTAATATTTTCGTATATCTAAATTTGAACTGTCCATAACGGAATGCAAAATGCAATATCTAATATTTATTATTTTAAATACAACAAAATGTATTAATTATGGCCTCCAAAACAAAGCAATACGAAAACGAATAACATGGTAACTTTTAGTAACCTTCTCAAGGTCATAGAGGACCAAACTTTTTCGTGTTATGAGAACAACATAAGCGTCACCGACTTACAGACAGAATTTATGGTAAGGCTCATTTATTTTTCTCTGTATGAAATGAGAATAATATATGTAAACGTGACTAGTGTTTAACTTTACAAAAAAAAAAAAAAAAAAACAATTATTTTATTTACATAAGTTACACAGCTCGTGTATATAAACCATGGGATATAAAAGTCATTCAGTGTGACCGCGTTCAAAATAAACGTAGAAAAATACGCCAGATTGCGTGAGAGGTTGGACCTGTTTTTTAAAGGTAAGGTTATAAACGTATGGTTGTGTAAGGATGCCATTTCGACGGTTATACTGCGTAACTAATTTCGGCCTCAACAGGACACATTTAACAAATAAGTTTTTTAATGATTTTTACTAAATAAAACAATACTCAAGATAAATCGAAAACTTGAAAATATTATTTATTACTGTTGATTCTCAAAAAATGTGATGTAATTATCGGTGTGTCTAATTAAATAAGCATTAATATTAATCCAAACAGGTTCAACCTCACAGGAATAATAATAGCTTTTTTCACGTTAATTCTTAATGTGGTCAGACTGGATGTGATTTGAGAAGAGTTTATTAATAAATCTCCTGTTATAAATAAGAAGCGTTCTTGAGGAAGTCTGTTGGTTAGGGCATATTACCACAATACGCTAAGATTCTGAAACAAGACCATTCAAATTTCAAAAGTTGTCAAAACTTGTGATACAAGAAAGCGATATTTGAATCCCTTGCAGCTGGAGGCTGCTCCGAGTTGAGATATAACTCAGCCCACCAGTCCTTATCCAAGATAAACTCGATATTAACATACTTTCTCTCCAGACGGGCTTTTTGTCAGTAATCTGTTATGACCGCCAAATTGCTCTTATTACCCGACAATCTCTAGTACATCTTGGACTGAATGATTGGCGAGAGTTTATTGCAGATATTGTAATTTTGTATGCAAATTGATTGGTTGCTGTTTTCCTAGGTAGGTACTTTGCGTACATTTCTAAATGGGTTCTGACGATGACTTCAACTTGTTAGCGATGTAATCAGTTGTACTTTAGTTTTTCGTTTAATCCATACGATTTATAAAGGATTTTTTACTATAAAAATATCAAAATTGTGTTTAATGAAATGGTCATCGAATGATTTATGAGTGTTTAGCATAAGAGGGATTCATATAAAATGTGCCACTACTCCATGGTTCATGAGTCTAAGGATGGAGAACAGGCCATCGTATGTATAATAAATGGAAGTTATATCATAGGTACTGATGTGTTTTACTAACTGTTACGTCAATTAAAGATCGGAATTACATTTGAGCCTGGATATCTTTATTTAAACACTAAAATTATTAAAATAAAAATTATAATATACAAAACAATAATACGAAAACAGCTGTTACATATATAATTAATTAATTCAAATCATAGAGATCGAAACTTTACTTCACCTTCTCACTGAGTGATTAATATTTAGTTTCTCGGATATCAAATATTTTCTTAACTGGTCAGCATGTTTTTAAAGACTTTACCATTTGGTTCTATTTTCCAAATATTCAACCCAATCTTTTTATAATCGACCCATTCCTCCAAACTATACTACCATTTTCAACTTCTGACCAAAATATAGGCTTATTTATTTTGAAATCTTTTACAGCTGGTATTTTCATCTACCTTTTCCATCTACTTTATTTTCTTCGATGTCCTTGGTCTCAGGGCATACTAGATCTAATTGACACCTAAGGCGGCGTCCAATGAAAAGTTCCGCAGGAGATATTCCTGTAGTTATGTGGTTTTACTCTATACTTAAAAAGAAAATGTTGTAGATCGGCATCAAGTTCTTTTGGTGACTCCTCTTGACAACGTTTCCTTAACGCGTTTTTCATAGTTCCAACGTGTTTCTCGACTGTCCCATTAGAAGGTGATAAGTTGTTGTCGTAATATGTTTCATATTAAATTGTTTACAAAAATATTCGAACTCTCCAGATGCGAAATAAGAAGCGTTATCTGTTATTAATGTTTTAGGAATTCCGTATATCTATATTAACAACTTCAATTGTTTCACTGTTACAGCTGTTGATGTTGAATTTATATTTATTATTTCTGTCCACCCAGATTATGCATGAACGACTAAGAGAAAATATGAGTTCATAAAGGGTCCTGCAAAATCAACAGTTCTCTGTTCCAAGGTTCATCACTTTTTGGCTAGCAGCATATGTTACATAAACTACAAGTTTGAGATAACCGTTCTTTTGCTCCATCCATTCCTGACCAACATACGTAAGACCGTGTTAATGCTTTCATTTTAACCGTTCCTACGGTAAGTGCGTGTCATGCAAATATAGTAGAATATTTTGCCTCAATTTTAAAGGAATAACTGTTCTTACTCCTCAAAAAACACACCAATCATGTACAGATAGTTCTTTCTGTTTGGAATAAATAGATGTCAGGTCAGGAGAAACGATCTTGTTTGACCCACCATTTATCACATATTTCTTAACTTCATTGAGAACTGTGTCTTTTTCGGTTTCTGCTCTAAATTCTTTAGTTGTAATAGGTAGTTTGTTAATATTTTCTTAGAAAATCAGTCCTACCACTGTGTTTTAGCCCTCATCATTTTCGTCATATTCACTATCTTCACCAACAAGTAACCGGCTTGTAGATTATCTACTTTTCCAAAATGTTTTGTAGGTACTCAATCTCACATACTCAATCTCAAATGTGAAGTTGGATAGATACAATGCCCACCGTTGTAGTCTGCATGAAGTGTCCGAGGGACTTCCTTTCATGGATGCGAATATGGACAGCAATGGTCGATGATCAGTTTGAATAAAAAATGAGAACCCCACAAGTATATACGATTTTTTTCAGTGCAAACTATGGACGATGCTTCTCGTTCGATTTGACAATAATTTAGTTCTGCTGAAGTAAGTATTTTGGATGCGAATGCTATTGGTTTGTCTTGGCCATTTGAGAAACGGTGGAAAATTGCGAAACCAATCCCTACTGAAGATGCATCAGCTGCTACAATTATTTTGTCTTTATTATTGAAAGGTACTAATATTGGGGCTGTTAGCAGTGCTCTCTTAATATTTCCCACAGCTTCACTAAAATCCTGTGACCAGTTCCATGGTATGGTACATTTGCATTTAGTGGTGCAAATAAATCTGAAAAATTATTAAGGAACTTATTATAATAGTTGATCATTCCAATAAATGTCTCTAGGTGTTTCAAATCCATTGGTTCAGGCATTTCTATAATTGATTTAACCTTTTTTTCACTGGTAGATATGCATTCTTTGGCGACGGTCATTCCTAGATAGTTTACTTTATCTTTCATGAATTTAGTCTCTCTGTTAAGACAAAATCCATCCTCTCTAATATGATTTAAAACTTGTTTGATAGTTTCGAAGTGTTCTAAATAATTTTACCTATAATGATAATGTCATCCAGAAGGAAAGCCACGCCTTTAATATTAGACAACATAGAATGCATCCTTTTTTTGAAAGATCGCTGTTGCAGGAGCTACGCCAAAAAAAAGTCTCTTTTATCTCATTAATACGAAAATTGTATTTATTACAAGAAGTTTTTTGTATTCTTCTTCCATTGAAATAGACAGGTATGCATCAGACAAGTCTAATGTAGTCACTTCCACCTAATTTCAAAAATAATTCATCTTGTGTAGGTAAGGGAAATGTTTGTGCTTCTAACGCTTTATTAAGTCCAGAGAAGAAGTATAAACATAACCTAAGAGTTCAGTTAGGTTTTTTTTACTATGACACATAGTGCTGCCCATTTGGAGTATTCAATTTCTTCAAGTATACCATTCTTTACTAAGCGGTCAAGTTCTTGTCTAATCTTTTCCCTGATAGCGAGAGGGATTTTGATGAATTTTTAATACTAATTTATTTGATCGTATATTTATATCTGAGACTTGGCTGAAACCACACATTAAAAATAAATCAGTCGAATTACCAGGCTATTTTCTTTATCGAAACGATCGTCTACACAAAGGGGGTGGAGTTGTTGCCATCTACGTCAAGTATCACTTGTCTAGTTACATATTGCATGCCTCCGACACTTCTAGAGAAGGAAGGCCTGAATATATGTTCTTAGATATCAGCGTTAAAGGAACGCATATCCTTGCTAGTGTTTCCTACAGAGCTCCAAATATTCGTTATCTTTCTGAATATAAGGAATCTCTTCAAGCCCACATGGCTCGCTACAGTTATGTCTTAGTGATGGGGGACCTGAACTTTGACTTGGACATGTTACTTACGATCAACCATACTTAACTACTGTGTTACTTTCCTGTAACATGACTGGACGCCACTCACCATACTGCCACTGCTGACACTGGCCCGACCCTAGTTGCACACCACGGACAACTCACTGCTCCTGGTCTTTCAAAACACGACCTTATCTTTCTTGTTTATAAACTTTGCTCACCAAAGTCTAAGCCTGAATTCATTCAATATCGGTTTAATAAACCATCAAGCTCTATTGTCGGATGCGGCAGCGCTGCCCTGGAGTGAAGTTTGATCATCTAACAACATTAACTTAATGGTGCATAAATGTAACTTTCTTTACTCCAACTTTTTGATGATCACGCCCCAATGATTAAAAAGCGAGTTACTAAAGGACCAGCTCCTTGGCTTACTGATCATATTCACCTTTTGCAAAAGGAAAGAGACTTAGCTTTTCGTCGTGCTAGAAGAATAATCACTCTAGAGGGCAGAGTTGAGGGTTATTTCTACACTCGTTTCTCGTTAAATATACGTTATTTCTACACTATAACTTTTATTTAATACCCTCCATACACGTACAGTGATATTGACCCACCACCCACCCATACACGCAAAGAGGTATTGACCCACCCATACACGCACAGAGATATTGACCCACCCACCCACCCATACACGCACAGAGGTATTGACCCACCACCGACCCATACACGCAAAGAGGTATTGACCCACCCATACACGCACAGAGGTATTGACCTACCCACCCACCCATACACGCACAGAGGTATTGACCCACCAACCCACCCATTCACGCACAGTGGTATTGACCCACCCACCCACCCATACACGCACAGTGGTATTGACCCACCCGCCTGCCCATACACATACAATGGTATTGACCCACCCGCCCACCCATACACGTGCAGCCCACCCTAGAAAGAAGTAGTGTGCTGTTGTGATACGAGAAGCAAGAGGAACCAAATAGCACGTATAAAGAGGAATACCACCGTGCGTGTATGGACGGTTGAGTCAATACCACCGTACGTGTATGGTTGGAAAGTTGGCGATATCAAAAGTGTACAATGGATTACCGCCAATTACCCAATCACCTTTGTTGTAGAGCCATGGAAAGATTTTTAAGATCATCTTTGTTGTAGTTCATTATAACATATAAGTTATAAGAACGGTCCAGTATGTCTTGGCTTACAGTATAATGAACTGTCTAAACCTTCATTATAGTCAATTAAAAACCTTAAATCAGAACGGTGGTTAGTGAACGATTGCCTGTGAAGGTATTTTATTCGTCAATAGGCAGCCAAACCCGATTTAAAATGTCTGTATACCTGGATGGGATTTTAAACCCACCTGAAAAACGTTAATCAAAGAATCCTTTTACAACTCTGACGAGTTTATGGCGCATTATTAGGAGACTGCGCAAAAACAGTATACTGAAAAGGGCTAGAGGATAAAATCTGAATAAATGAGGAAGGAGTGAATGAAACAATTCTGTATGTGTTTATGTGACCTTTATGTGTGAATGTTGAGTTTTAACTACCAGACGGGCTATTGCAATACATGTAAAATGTCTGATCAATAACAAACATTATTATAGGACATTCAACGATGATTCATAAGATACTTTTTAACGATGAATTCTAATCTCATTTTTAATTTCTAAAATATTTCCTCGAAACATCTTTATCAAATATTAATTCAGAATCTCGCACCATCTAAGTTAAAAATGACAATAAATTGTGTACTTTTCTAAACAAAAATATGTTAAATGTCCTAGTATCCTTCATTATATCATGGTAAAACTTCAACTACTACTGGGACTACTGGGATATCGAAGTATCGAACTTTAAGGAATGTATGGTAACAAGAAAAAAATTTGTTTTATAAATAAATCGTCTTGTATTTACTTCATGAACAATATAAAAACTATGAAAACTAAGCCATAAGCATGCTCCGTTTTATCACAAAACAGTATGTGGTATTACTTCAGCAATGTGTGTCCTACTGAATTAGTATAGAGTTATGGTACAGAGTTGCCAAAGTATGAGCAGTACTTAGAATGTACAGTAAATTATTGTCTGAACAATTGGTAATTTTGAACTGTTTTTCACTTCCGCACTGTTTATTTCGTTGGCGGTTTGGACCATACACAGCCTGCCACAGACAATCATTCTGCCACATCCCGTTGCCATTGCTGGTGTCGAAGTATAAGAACTGTTAAACTATGTAAAAAGCCAATACTTGTTTATAGACTTGTACTAACATTCTTATTAGAACTGCAAGTATTTTCTTATATACTAAGGCTTATGCGGACGTTTCCAAAACTACCAAGCTACCGCTGGGAAGCAGACAACCCCATAATAGATATACATTCCTACCGTCAGCAGCCAAGCTACCGCTGGGAAGCAGACAACCCCTTAATAAAAGAATAAATATTTGATGCTATCGTGTTTTTGTTATGAAAACGTTTAGGTTGTGGCTCTCTTGTCTAAACTATTATTTTCTTTATTAAAAAAACCCCTTTTATGTAAATACATTCCTACCGTCAGCAGCCAAGCTACCGCTGGGATGCAGACAACCCCATAATAGATATACACTCCTACCGTCAGCAGCCAAGCTACCGCTGGGATGCAGACAACCCCATAATGGATATACACTCCTACCGTCAGCAGCCAAGCTACCGCTGGGATGCAGACAACCCCATAATAGATATACACTCCTACCGTCAGCAGCCAAGCTACCGCTGGGATGCAGACAACCCCATAATGGATATACACTCCTACCGTCAGCAGCCAAGCTACCGCTGGGATGCAGACAACCCCATAATGGATATACATTCCTACCGTCAGCAGCCAAGCTACCGCTGGAATGCAGACAACCCCATAATGGATATACACTCCTAACGTCAGCAGCCAAGCTACCGCTGGAATGCAGACAACCCCATAATGGATATACATTCCTACCGTCAGCAGCCAAGCTACCGCTGGAATGCAGACAACCCCATAATGGATATACATTCCTACCGTCAGCTGGCTCAACCACGCCGTTCTATTTCAACGTGCTTATTATTTTAATAAGTTTTAATGAGCACAGTAGGCTGTATAATTATTAATGGTCCAATCTAGGGGACCATCAGTTTATATATGAGAGTCTTTTTTATTTAAAATTGTCTAGGAGTAGGTGTAATGTTACACGTATTTAACTGTAAAAAAATATAAAATTCTAAATAACATACAAAATTAAACTTATGTACTCTTCACCAGTTCTTCCCCTACTAAATTACACTTCAAGTGTTGCGATACGATCATTATTAATGACAGAATCCTGGAAATAGAAACCCATTTTTATGGTGGTTTTCATGGAACAAAACAGCCCCTTGAACATTTTTGACAGAATGTAAATTATTGATAAATTTCTTAACAATTAGTACTAAATCTATCACAGTGCTTTTTCCAGTCTACAAACCGGACTAACACTTTGGTTCACCCGTCATGGCGACAAGCCCAGCCAGACAGAGCGGAAGTGTCAGCTGTGCGTGGGTTGAGCCCGTTCCTTACTTAATTAGTATCAAGACCACACCAGCTCACAGAGAGGTCGCAGCAGCATTGTTTCCTGACGAGAGAAAGTGCGGACACAGTTCTCAATTTCCGCTAATACTTGCGGTTATCATCCACCACCATCCGCAGTTTCTGTCACTCTGGAGCACTTCTTCCCAATTAACTGCACTAACTTTCTCGCCAGTTAAATAAAGGATTACTCCGTGTAGAAAGTGCTCAGTTAAATGGGCTAATGAGCAAACCCGGCTTTTTAGTTTAATTCCAGTTCCACAAACCACCGGCAATTGTTATTTGTGTTTAGTTATTATGTTTCTCTTCCCTGATCATCAGACAACCTGGATTCCAAGGACGTCCCGAAAATGAGCTTTACCGTCCAGAATCTGGCAAACGTTCTGTCAATTTGGTTGGATATAAAAGAGAAGAGAATAAAAATATGATAATACTCGCGAATAAGATATAAGATCAAAAAGCATTTCATTGAGAATTAAATAAGGTAAAGTATATTATGAATGTCGGGTTGGTTTAATTTATGTTCGGTTTATCGAGGTAAGTTAACGTTAGGTTTGATTAGGTTAGGTTGGAGTACGTCATGTGAGATAAGAACAGATTAGGGTGTGTAAGGTTAGGTTAGATCAAGTGAAGTTAGGTTATGTGGGATTTGTTTCAATTGCGTTAGTTTAATTTATGTTCGGTTTATCGAGGTAGTTAACGTTAGGTTTGATTAGGTTAGGTTGGAATACGGCATATGAGATAAGATCAGATTAGGGTGTGTAAGGTTAGGTTATGTAAAGTGAAGTTAGGTTATGTGGGGTTTGTTTAAGTTACGTTATCTAGTAAATAACTATTCGCTAGCATATTCTCAATTCGTAAGAATAAATATTTGATGCTATCGTGTTTTTGTTATGAAAACGTTTAGGTAGTGGCTCTCTTGTCTAAACTATTATTTTCTTTATAAAAAAACCCCCTTTCATCATGAGCACTTACACACGGGATATAAATGTTCAGTTATCTTTGAAAAGGCAGCATTCATAACTTCTTTTCAAATTCAGTCACAAAAAGATTTAAACCTTTATATTTTGATATATATTTAGGTATGTACACCAGCTACATATTTATAAATATATATTTGATTGTATCATTTTATCTTATAAGATATCATCTAATGCTTCTATTTAACATCACACTTTAACTAACCTGATAAATAAACAGTTTTATCATATCAGTTTAAGGTATAGTTGTTCTTCTACTTTTAAAAAACCCAGAAATTTGTCTGTTTGAATCGAGAATTCTAAAATGTAACTAATCAATTGGACTTTACAGTTTAAGTCAGTTTCTAGTCATGAGTTTTGGACGGAAATAACTCGCTTATATAGATTTGTATGGACAAGACTGATCGCTCTTCCCTATCCGTGCTTTGCACTGTGTTACATTAAGCCTCTTATTTGCAGGCGTCACTTCATCCACTACGCTTACGGCAGATTCCCACTTCCTCATATGCAGAATATCCATTTATATTTTATTACTTCAATCCACCCGTTTTACAAACAATTGTTCTTTTCATTATAGTTTTATACATTATACATATCTTCATAAGGATTCAACACTTGGCTAAACCGAACATTTATTACTAAGATTTAAATTGAATCTTCTTGTTTTTTTATTTCCTTCTCTTCTTTTGAAACTGTATAAATGCTATAGTACTGAAAAAATGCATTGTCAAAAATTTTATCATTTATACAGTTCAATCATTCATTCGTTATTAATACGCTGTTCGTCAATATATGGGCGGATATGAGGGTCGAATGAGTGTGATGAGTGAAGATGAACGAATGTAGTCATTGTTACTAACTAAGGATGACTGTTCCTCAGAAAGAGCTATTTATTAATAGCCCAATAGCTAGTGCAACTAAGGATCCTACAGCTTTACGTAGAATCCGAACCACGTAGTGTTGGTCTTATTTTCAGGTAACTGATAACCCTTACACTCAGTTCTCTTGCCTACACACCTGAACCTTGAATACCATCCAACATGGACACCCCAGATTTCTCAAGTAGAGTCCCCGTCGATGGCAGCCATTGAGCGGACACCGTATCAGTATTAAGGGAACCGAGAATTTAACATATCGCCTACTATCTATCTCCTCAACATGTTGTCTCCAAATAGCTGCGCCACCAATTATGACAATTAATTAAATGTCAATAAACCAAAAGAGGAATATGTTTAGGAAATGTTTAACTTATTTTATGAAAAATTACGTTTGATAGATGTAATATTTCTTTTTAATTAATTATTCCCCATCAGTTTTCTAGGATAGAAAAAGAAAAGGCTGTGCCTCATTTTATACCATTTCGACGAGAAAATTTGAAAGTTCTGTCCAAAGACAAGTTGACATGTTGGTGATTAAAAATAAATTTGATTTTTTTGTGAAATAAAAAAATAATCCGATAAAAGTTATATATTTTAAGTCAGACATTTATACTGTGTTAGTAGTATGTTGTACTGACTATTAAATTCACAATTGTTATGCAGTTTCTTTTTTTTCTGTCTTATGTTTAAACATTTATTTTTCACCTATTACTTTGTGCAGACTGTTATTGCTTCAACAATCAAGAGCACAGATGTGCGTATCAATGGAACAGTGGCTAGTGTGCAACATCTTGCTTTTTTCTATTAACTGGATTTTAGGTACGATTATTTAACAGTCATATTCATTCATACATTTTCATAAATCAATTGTTCATTTTTGTTTATCAAATATTGGCCTCTTATCGTTTTCTCCAATATTCTTTCATCCTTTCAGTTGTGGACTTTTTTCTTCTTCAGACATTTTTATTTCAGTTTTGTGTTTAGATTTTCTTGGAACCACAAATGTCGGTTATATAGCTTGTTTCTAAGGTTATTTCACTCTCTAATTATTCTTCCAAAAATATTTAATTTATGTAAGTCTTCTTAAACATTCCAATTGTTTTTTCTTTTGTGTTAAAGTTTTATAACCCTTCTAAAACTAAAAAAGTTTTTAATTTTAGAATTCCACAGCATATACCTCTATTCATTGTTTTATTTTAAAATAATAAAATAAAAGTAGTTTTTTAGTTATCATGATACGTGATGATAAAATGTACCGAGTATTAAAATTGTATGACGTTCAATTAGTAAACAAACAAAAAATAGACCAAACATATTATCAACTTAAGTGTTACACTCTAAGATTAAAGCGGTGAAGGAAAATCATATTTAGTATGAGCCATTGAAAACTTCAATATGGTCAAGTTAGTACATAAAATGTTTATTCAGCACTTTATATTTATAACGAGTTCCCCTCTAAGTCAAGCACTCATTTGCCTTTAACCTAGCAACTGGCAATTGACGAAGCTGGGTAGTTGCGATAAGAAAGTCAGGATTAACCCGTTATAACAGAGGGCAGGCAAGGAGAGTAACATTTTAGGATGATCATAAGCAAGACTGGAACTGTTATGGCGGGGTCTAATCTAAATTGTTTTAGCTTAACAGGACCAAGCCGTGAAGTTATGCCAACGACGTGGGGCTTTTGTAACTTAACCTCTACAGTAAATGATTCTTAGTGTAATGCCTAAATAGTTGGCCCTCTAGACAAGAACCTTTTAGAACATTAGTGTAGTAACAAAATATGGTGTTTAGTCGGTTCTATAACACAACTGCAGTAATATTTTACATATTGTCACCACTTTAACAATGCATAAAATGTATAACAATAGTAAAAACTGTTACTAATCAAAATAAACAAAAAATATTGGTTTAAGAATTTTTAGGGGGATTTGACATGGCAGAAAAAATAATCAAACCGTGAAGAACCTGATACATATTTGAAAAAGCCAAAATCAAAAGTTTAAAGAAAAGCCTAAACATAAGGCAAGGTTAAAAGGAACAGCATACGAATGACGAAATATCATATAAAACGGAAAAAGCTAACACTTTTCAAAAATAAGTTACTTTATCATTATATGACTGGTTATTACAAAACATTTGTATATTGTAATCAATAATAAGTGGCATATTTATACATTTGCCTATACTGTATTTAAGATATTGAATAAGTGCCTGCCCTAAACCACCTATATATTGTATATTACTTTTTAAATATTATAATCATACGTTCGACATTTGTAACACCTTGTAAACTTTAAATAAATAAAATACACAAAATAAACACTTTTTTTGACTAAAATAGGTTAAAAAAGTAATTATACATAAAAATGAGATTTTTAAGAATCAGTATAACATGCTAATAACGCAGTGTACATTTATGACTTTAAAAAATAACTTCTATCGGTTAACTTTTTTACTAAATAGAAAAATGAAATTGTTCAGTAATCATCAATATGTCAACTTGTAATTATGGAACCAATAATTAATCGAAAAGAAATATTATCTTTATCAACCATCAATTTGGCTAATGTAAGTCGAACATTTCACAAACATATTCCTCTTAGTTTAATTAAAATTCATAGTAAATAAAATTTATTTTAACAATATAGTGGTAGATCACAGTTTTACACGTTCATTTAAGAAATAAGAATTTACCTTATCCAAAAAAGGTGGCAAAAACGTTTTATATGGAATATAACCACAATTCATTTGTTGATTTTAAAACCCTACACCGATGCATGACCAATAACATTTTAATGACCATCAAACAATAGTTAATGGATATTTAACTGCAAGATGTATGCTCCGATAATGAATTTCGCATACTATGCTAATCAGCTCAGCATTATTTATCTGTCGATCGTGACGCTCTAACAGAAATATTTATCGTACAAAATGCGTATTCTCTCCCAAGTGAGGGATAAAATGTACCTTTTCCATTTAGCTGTTTACTTAACAATATAAAATACACGTATAATATAAAATAATTCTTTAATCTTCCTCTTACACTATCAATTATTTTGTAACAGATATATGATCTTAAATCCAGATAAACGAATACAACACCATTATTTTTTTAATCAAAAACTAAATGCCTAATAGGTAAAAATAGATTAAACTTTCCACCTAAGAATATAAGATGTAACACAGAGAAAGAATAAACAGAGTAAATGATTGTAGTGTAGGCCAACCCACACTTGTACAGTGGTAACAGTGGTATTGGCCCACCCGCCCACCCCTACACGTAAAGTGGTACTGACCCACCTGCCCGCCCCTACACGTACAGTGGCACTGACCCACTCGCCTGCCCCTACACGTACAGTGGTATTGACCCACCCACCCATACACGTACAGTGGTATTGACCTACCCGCCCACCCATACACGTACAGTGGCACTGACCGACCCGCCCGCCCCTACACGTACAGTGGCACTGACCCACCCGCCCGCACCTACACGTAGAGTGTTATTGACCCTACCGCACGCCCGTACACGTACAGTGGTATTGTCCCACCCGCCCGCCTGTACACGTACAGTGGTACCATCGTTGGAACATCATCAAACTATCAAGTATCATCGTTGAGAACCATCAAACCATGAAATATCATAGTTGAGTACATTATCAAACTATCATCGGTGAGTACATCGTGAAAGTATCGAGTATTATAATGGAAAACATCATCCGACCATGAATTATCATCGCTGAGAGCATCGTCAAACTATCAAGTATTATCGTCAAGTGATTCACCAAACAATAAAGTATCGAGTTTCACCCTTATTGAATTGTACAGTTTAATTGAAGTGCACTTGTTAATTGGGTTGAACTAGTGATTTTAAACACTCTTTTACAAATTATAACTACATATAATAAAAAATTCTTGCTATTGACCCACCCGCCCACCCATACACGTACAGTGCTATTGAGTCAATACCACTGTACATGTATGGGCGCAGAGTTCAATATTAGATGGGGTAGATCTCTTTCATACTCCCACCCAACCATACACGTATTGTGGTACTAACCCACTCACCCGTCCATACACGTACAATGGTACTGACCCGCCCATACATGTACAGTGGTATTGACTCACCCGCCCACCCATACATGTACAGTGGTATTGACCCACCCATACATGTACAGGTAAAGCTTTAATATAGACATACAATAGTGTGTCGAGTTGGTGTCGAGTAGTTATTTCCCCAATATAATATGTAATGGAAGGCAAAGCATCTTGTCATCATCTCCCTTATTTCTTTCAGCTCTAATAGGATAAACGTAGCAAATATTACTACAAATGTATAAAGATGTAGACGACATTAGTTGTAATCTTTATATAACACCCACTGAAGCGTTCGCTGTGGCCGTAAGAGAACCTCTGTTTCTTTTTTCTCTGTGGATGTAACAATTATTATTTATCTTAGTATATTTTCTCTATGATAGTACTTCTCTCCAATTACGTAACAGTTCGATAAATTGTAAAGGTCATAATTTGCTGTGCTACATTGATACTGTATCAGTGAATACTTACTACATTACGCATAATCTTGCTATTTTCAGCATCCTTCTCACTTCTCCCAAGACCCCTAACCCTGAACTTAGAATAGAATTTGTAAAAGATGCTTTCATTAATTTAGATAAATTAATACAAAACAAAATGATTATTATGAGGGCCTTAGAAAATGTATAAAATGCATAAGTATTAATAATTATATTTATCATTAGTTTTACTTCAAATGTTACTTTACATTTAATTGAGTGTTTAATTTATATAATTAATGCAAGGATATGCAATATTTTAGAGATAAAATGTTTTACTGCACATTTAAAATTTAATTTGTATTTATTTCACTGTTAATGCTAAATCTGCCCACTCTTTATTGATTATTTTCAGTCAACAATCGAACCTAACATCTCCAATCAGCTGATTGGTGCAACAATAATCAAGTTGGTACCACTGTGACTGTGCTGCCAACCGCAGCCAGTTAAATTGCAAACCGGGAACTTCCTGAATCCATTACTCGGTCGATTGAGCTGACACAGTTTCTGTCGGCGCTAAATTGGCAAATAGTTGGTGTGGCTTATCAGATGGCTATCTAGCTATCAACTTTGGCTACCGAAGAGTCGGGTTTCAGATACTATCGACACTGCGCGTGTCGCAGTGTTAGCTACAAACGTCCCTTCTCTGTGGAATGCTGCTCCGATGCATCAATGTTTGTATTCCCAGGCGCTAGAGTAGAAAGCTGACCTAAGATGAAAAATGTCTCTTTCTATGAATATAAAGATGGCTTTTCATTTTGGGTACCAATTTGCATACGACATAAGGATAAATGGCTGGGAACAAGATATTTCTACATAAAATCATCCATAACTTACATGTTTGTACTGACGGATGAAAGAATAATTTGCCCAATTTAAATAGAGAGGAGGTTTGTTTGGTCTGAGGTCCATGCTCAATATTCGAAGATTGAAAACTAATTTTAAACTGTTAGAGTTAATATAATACTAACAATTATAATGTTAATCACTTACTTTATTGATAGTGTTATTTTTGTTATTAAACTATCTAAACTTACTTTTATACTTCTAACAATAGTATTAATATTGAAGAGGGAGAGATATAATTTTTATGAAAAATCAAAAGTTGTTAAGAATTTTTTTCATTTTGTTGGTTCCAATTTAATACTTGTTAAATATTAAACATGTTATAATTGTTCATCACAGGCGCAAGCTACATTAAACGAAGATTGATTCAAAAATGTGTTAAAGATGACCTTAAAATCAATATGTTTACTAGCAGTACTACTAGAAATAACTATCTTTAACTTTTGACATAACTTATTAGCTGACTCAATTTAGAGTGTAGATCTTTTATATTAGTAGTTTATTTTAATTTACTAACAAAATTAAAATCAAAGAGACTTTTAGATGTAAAAAAGAACATTTAATATTTCTTAGAACAAATACTACTGTATATGTAATTCTACATAGTATTTAGGTTGGGTGATTTACGAACAATAAATATCATATGTGGAAGTATTGAAAAAAAACATTGTTCAACTATATGACCATGTGAATTTAAAAAAATGTACATACAACATTTTTAAAATTAATCTATTTTTGTTTTAATTTGCAATTACTTGATGAAGGTTTTTACATAGAATATAGCCCATATTTCTCGTTAATTAGTTTTTGTTCAGAAGTTAGAAGCTTTAATTGTCCACAAAAATGGTTAAGGATCTGTGTCCTTAAAATGTTTGTATATGGAAGTAGGTGACGACAGCGGAGAAATGTAGTACAAACTGCACCACCAGGTTGCAGCACGAGTAAGGTCCCAGCTCCTCGCTCGTCCTAAGTAAATATTGTTGGAAAACATGAACCCGATACCACACTGACTGATTGCTTTGCTCTTCGGTCCACAAACGTTGTTCACGGCTTTTAGTTACAGACGATGTGATTCCATACAACTTTTCATGGAGTCTTTTCTTTTTTTTATTCTTGTCACTATGAGTATAACCCACACAGCATACGAAGGAGTTGACTGCTACTTAGCCAAGCCCTCTTCAATAATTGTTTTGCTAGATTATTTATTAATTGGTCCTACTTTTTTATATAGTATAATGGTTTAGATACAGGCACTTAAAATAAGGTAAAGAATGTTTTCGAATAACTTTAAAATACAAGTAAAAAACAATAGTAGTACAGCAATTAATACACTAATATGTAATTTTTTTTAATGAAACTTCTACAGAACATTTTTGGATAAACTTACCGAGTCAATCTAGATTTTATTTGAACAACTTTAAACGTACATAAACAAACTTTTTAGACCTCAACTGTTGTACAGTCAAATCTCCTTACTCAGCCAATGTTCATAATTATTTGAAATGCCCAGGAAGTTATATTAAAATGTAAATACATGATATTTAGAGTAGACAATGTATATATTTAGGTATAATCAATTTCACATGTAATATTGACCATTTTTGCTATTCTCAGACCATTAGGATTAACAAAAGAATGTCTTAATAATTGATAAATTCGCTTTCTCTGTGAATCTCTTCTCTGTGAACTTGGTTGGATTGAAAACTCATAAATAGTTTATAATTTGTATTATGAATTTAACAAACATAACATAAATTGTAAAGAATGGGCCCCACTATACAGGGTGTCCCGTAAGTAACCAGCCAAACTTCTGGAGGTCATTCCTTGGGTTAAAACAAACCAAAAATTTCATGTGTACAAATCGTCTATCTCGCTCCATTATCCGGCTATCTGTCTGTATGTGTTTTTTACTAAAAACTTAATATCTCAAAGGTTATTTAAGATAAAACCATGAAAATTGGTATGAATGTTGATCTTTACAGTATGCATGTACTATTTGAGTTTCATTTTTTTACAACAATATTTTTCAAAATGGCGGCCATTTTAAATTTTTAAAGCCAAATATCTTAATAACCTTAAATTTTACTAAAAACGTGTAAGTTACAAAAAAGTTTAAGAATTTATGTCTATAAATAATTATATAAAAAGTTTTAAGATTGAACAACTATTAACTGAGAAATTACAATTCTATCAAATAAAAATATGCTTGATATTAATAAAATTGAAAACTTTAGTGTTCAAATTCGATAAAAATTGTAATTTCTCAGTTAATAGTTGTTCAATATTAAAACTTTTTATATAATTATTTATAGAAATAAATTCTTAAAATTTTTTGTAACTTATAAGTTTTTAGTAAAATTGAAGGTTATTAAGATATTTGGCTTTAAAAATTTAAAATGGCCGCCATTTTGAAAATATTGTTGTAAAAAAATGAAATTTAAATAGTACATGCATACTGTAAAGATCAACATTCATACCAATTTTTATGGTTTTATCTTAAATAACCTTTGAGATATTAAGTTTTTAGTAAAAAACACATACAGATAGCCGGATAATGGAGCGAGATAGACGATTTGTACACATGAAATTTTTTGTTTGTTTTAACCCAAGGAATGACCTCCAGAAGTTTTGCTGGTTACTTACGGGACACCCTGTATAGGCCCATACGTACCTACCTACTTGCATGAAATAAATTTAAAATGTGTCTTAGTACAGATTTCATAATTATCTCTATATAAAAACTTATTTATATTTGGTAATTTAAGACTAAGTAGTGCCATTACGATTTAGTTTTGTACATGCCTATATTTAAACTAGATTCATTAGTTTATGGTTCAACTATTTATTCTTGTCAAAAATTTGGGTAATAAACAGAGGTTCTCTTACGGCCACAGTGAACGCTTCAGTGGGTGTTATATAAAGATTACAACTAATGTCGTCTACATCTTTATACATAGGTAGTAATAATTACTACATTTATCCTCGTAGAGTTGGGAAGGATAAAAATTCTTATCAAATATTCTCTTTCTAAATATCTTTGTAACACATTATTTTTGTAAAGTCATAGTTGTTTCAGCTCATACTTTATAAAACTTGATCCTTGAAAGTATCACAATAAAGAGACTTACAATGTGACTCCAATAAGGAGCGACAAACCCTCATACATAGATCCCAGTATGTTAAAAATATCGTATGATATAAACCATATAAGCAGAATACATTCCTGAATATGAAATGTGAGTGAATATGTTTTCTCAAATACCTTTGTTATATTGATACATTGTACAAAATAACAAGTAGACATCAGTATTCTCTCTCATTCCGAGGATAGGTGGGCCATAATAATATAAGGTTGATGATGATTTGATTGGCCAGCAACAGTCCTATTTAGGGAGAGTTAGCAAGCCAGCAATAATTGTATTTAGGGAGAGTTGGAAGGCCAGCAACAGTCGTATTTAGGGAGAGTTGGAAGGCCAGCAATAATTGTATTTAGGGAGAGTTGGAAGGCCAGCAATAATTGCATTTAGGGAAAGTAGGCAGGCCAGTAATAATTTGATTTAGGGAGAGTTGGCAGGCCAGCAATAATTGCATTTAGGAGAAGTAGGCAGGCCAGTAATAATTTTTTTTAGGGAGAGATGGAAGGCCAGTAATAATCGTATTTAGGGAGAGTTGGCAGGCCAGCAATAATCGTATTTAGGGAGAGTTAGAAGGCCAGCAATAATTGCATTTAGGGAAAGTAGGCAGGCAAGTAATAATTTTATTTATGGAGAGTTGGCAGGCCAACAATAATTGCATTTAGGAGAAGTAGGCTGGCCAGTAATAATTTTTTTTAGGGAGAGATGGAAGGCCAGCAATAATTGTATTTAGGGAGAGTTGGAAGGCCAGCAATATTTGTATTTAGGGAGAGTTGGCAGAACAGCAATAATCGTATTTAGGGACAGTTGGAAGGCTAGCAATAATTTCATTTAGGGAGAGTTAGCAAGCCAACAACGTTCGCATGTATGGAGTGTTAGCAGCCAGCAACGGTTATATTTTGGAAGAGTTAACATGCCAGCAAAAATTGTTGTTATAAAGAGTTAGTAGGCCAGCAACAGTTGTATTTTGGAAGAGTTAGCTGAGCAGTATAAGTCGTGCTTGGAAAATTGTGTTATCTATTTTTCCAATATGGGTAATATTCAGGCTTCGGAATGCTGAGCTAGGTAGGCCAGTAGTAGTTGTGTAAGATTTGGTGTAGTTGGTTAGTAAATGTAACTGATTATATTTTGAGATATTTAAATTAAATATCTCAAAGTTGTCTTTTCTCTTTTAAATATATATATATATATACTCGATTATAACTTATATTTATGTATTAAATTAAATTCCTATATATTTATATTTTTAATTAGTCCCCGCCTTTTACTTCTGATTTACTTCTGATTACCACTTCAAACCACTAACGAAGGACACCCACTGGAAGCACATTAGTTGCCGCCATCAAGATACTTTCACTTTATCTTAAAGAAAAGCAATGCCTATATACCAAACACTTAGCATTTATTTTTATGAATTGAATATTTAATTTAAGTGTATCATTGCAATACTTTATCAATGGTATAGTTAGACAAAAAATAAAAATTATATGTAATGGGCTAAACCCTTTTTGCCTGTAATATATATATATATAATATATATATATATATATATATATATATATATATATATATATATATATTTCCTAAACATTCCTTTTTAAATTATTAGAAAACTACCAACAAAAAAGGAGTTTTAGTATTTCAACTCCAAGCTACGTATCTAGTCACGATAAATTTTTAATGACTTTACCAATTTCAACGTATCCTAGATAATTGGATTCTTGAATTTACCATAATCATCGTAAGCTATAAAAGGTTAGTAATTAAATACATCCTAACATACAGGGTGTCTTAAAAGTCCCACCCCCCCCCCCCTATTAACTTTCTTATGAATACAGATAAAGTGATTTACTTCTGGGAATGTTTATATAACCAACTAAGGAGTTTTTTATGTATGCAAATTTTTTACACCCCCTCTGAAAAGGGGGTAGTTTGGGGGTATGTCAAAATTTTTAAATAGGAACTCCTATCAAATGATACATCATTTTAAAGGTAATATTAAAAGAAGAAGAATGGCGGAAACTAGAGGTCTCTAACATTAGTCTATCAAATTTGGTGGCAGTTTAAAGTTGGAATTATTTCATAAAACCCCCGCAGCTTGTTACATTTAAAATTGTTGGAAGGCAGACAAAACATTCACCCACCAGTTAGTTTTGAGAACTGATTACACCTAATCGTAAAACAAGTCATTACAAGAATCAAGAAACACCAAAAACCACAAATAACATAGCATTTATTTGGTTTTGGTTTGTCTGACCAAAGTCCAGTAGGACAACATGGGACTTTGGTCAGACAAACCAAAACCAAATAAATGCTATGTTATTTGTGGTTTTCGGTGTTTGTTGATTCTTGTAATAACTTGCTTGACGATTAGGTGTCATCAGTTCTCAAAACTAACTGGTGGGTGAATGTTTTGTCTGCCTTACAACAATTTTAAATGTAACAAGCTGCGGGGGTTTTATGGAATAATTCCAACTTTAAACTGCCACCAAATTTGATAGACTAATGTTAGAGACCTCTAGTTTCCACCATTCTTCTTCTTTTAATATTACCTTTAAAAGGATGTGTCATTTGATAGGGGTTCCTATTTAAAAATTTCGACGTACCCCCAAACTACCCCCTTTTGAGAGGGGGTGTAAAAAATTTGCATACATAACAAAACTCCTTAGTTGGTCATATAAACATTCCCAGAAGTAAATCACTTTATCTGTATTCATAAGAAAGTTAATAGGGGGGGGGGGGGGGTGGGACTTTTAAGACACCCTGTATATTGTATTAAAAGTAATAATATGGCTGAAGTCAAAAATATAATATATCATTAACGGCCTGGCGTTTACCTAAAGTAAATAATCGAACTACTTAACTTTTGTTTTAAGATAACTAAAATTAAATATTTCCTTTAATAGTTCACAAGATTACATATTTGTATATTATAGCAAACGTTACTAACTGTTGGAAGAGCTTTAAGTCCTCCCGCTAACGGGAGTAGGTCATACGGTCTTCATATGGGAGTGGAATACCTCCCAGCTTTTATTTAAAGTAAGTAACTTTACGACCAATAATTTCTGGAAACGTTTCTCTGATTTACTGCTTGCGTTAGCATTTTATCTCGCGGGTATTCGGAGATAGCGTCCATCTCAATTCGTGAAACTGGTTGTATCGGGACTGGGTCTCGTACAGTACATTGACACACGTGCCGGCACTGAGGGGGAAAGTAAGCCGGAAGCGTGGGAACTCGGATACCCAATGTAAATAATTCACGTTGGACTTTTCTTCCTTTTAACGACTCATTCTCGTACAGAGCGAGAGAGAGAGAAGTCGCGACATCTGTCTGGAGAGATTTAGAGTTCGTGATCCTCCAGGCAGTGACTGAACATCGTTTTAAAGGGCATCACTTAATTCTCTCTTTATCTTTTAGCTCTAGAAGGCATTTCCATTAACTGGTTACGAATTTACTCTCTATTTTTACTCAGTGTAGACCATAATTCAAGGATACTACTGTACGTGTAGGGTAGGTAGGTCAATACCACTGTGCGAGTTTGGTGAGGGGGGGTTCATACTACTGTAAATGTATGGGTAGGTGGGTGAGGTTGTAAGTCTTATATCAATACAACTGCTTGTGTATACATATTTTAAAATATTATATAGGAAAAATTCAAGGTCATGTTCTCTTCTTTACTCTAGCTTTGAATTTAACTCTTCGTACGTGTAAGGGTGGGCGGGTGGATGGGTAGGTGCGTCAATACCACTGTACGTATATGGTTGGAGGGGGGGGGGACACTAATGAATGTGTATGGGTACTTGGACGGGGATGTATATCAATACCAATGCTTTGTATATATACAGGATGTCTCACGAAAGGTGTTTCAAACGCATTGTGGACGCACCATTTAAACAAGAACATTGCTGTAAAGTCCCCCCCCCCCCAAATCATATGCTTAGAATCAAATAAAAATATTTTCATTATTGTTAGGCTTCAGCATTGAGGGTCCAGGGTTCACATCTTAAAATATTTCAATGCAAACATATAGCATAAGGCATATCATATTAAAGGTATTAACGTCTTGAGTAATTTGGTGTAATCAGATTAGAGTTTTACTTATTCCTTTTAAAATGGCGGCCAAAATTAGCAATTCTTTGTTTTTATCGCTAAATGCACAGATTAATCTTAATATGAAATAAAAAAAACAGTTCTGAATTCCTAAGAAAATTCACTTTAAAATGATACCCAATGTGGCTCAATTTTACAATATTATATCCATTTTTTTTTTTTTGACAATTTTGAAACCCCCAAAAATCAAAAATCTTAAATAGGAAGCCTTTGTATCATACCTAATAAAAGAGCGTAAAAAACTGAAAAACTGTTATATTTCAACAATAGGTTTATCTTGAATTATAACAAAATTGTGGCTAAAAACCTTTAAATTTGTTGTTACTATATGTTTTAACCAAGCAAGCTGATTCATGTGTCCTCTTCACTGTAGTAGGTGCTCAAAGAGTTTTCGCCACCTACGTCAATACACTTTTCAATCCTTGTAGGGAAAGCTTCAATATCATGGATTACTTCTTCCCTACTTATTTGAGCACATGCTTCTCTTATTCTATAATTCATGTTCTCTTTGATGTAGGAGCAGCTTGATAAACAATATCCTTGATTCTACCCCACAGGTATAATAGTCTATGCAAGTAGGATCTGGAGGTTTCTCCGGCCAGGGTACTGGACCCCTCTCCCAATCCAATGTTCTTCAAACATAGCAGTGAGAGTGAATCTTACGTCACGGTGGTAATGTGCTGGACACTCATCTTGCATGAACCACATTTGTCGCTGTCTTTTTATGGTAATATCATCATTATTTAGGAACTTGTTGTACAATTCCCCTGTTAAATGTCCATAAAAAAAGTAAGGACCAATTATTCGCCCATCCAGACTGTCACACCATAATTTCAGTGACCATTGCTTTTGGTTATTCACCTCCTTAACCCAACAGTAGGACTCCAATAGTGCATGTTATGTCTATTAATTTATCCATTATTTTTAAATGTGGCCTCATCAGTCATAAAAACATTAAAATGAAATTCTGGATAATTGTTAATCATTTGTTGGGCCCATAGTGAGAAGTTAATGCGGTGCTTGGTGGGGTGAAATGTGATACGGGTGGAAACTATTATCTTTAAGGATCCTGCTGATAGTACTCGTATATATCCGGCTGCTCCAGAGTCTCTTTCAAGGCGCCAAGTAGACAGCTGAGGATCAATCGTTACCGCAGCTAAAATATCAGGTGACCTCTGTTGTTTTACTAAATAATTTTCTTAGGAATTCAGAACAATTTTTGGATTTCATATTAAGATGTATTAAACATAGTTAGAGTTTCTATATTTCGTCTTTTATGATTAGAGACCTAAACTTGTCCTGTTGTCTTTAAACTCTATTGGCTAATCACTCAAAATTCTTATAACGTTGATAGTTTCTGTCATGGTATCGTTCAGAATAAAGCCTTTCAGAAGCACTGAAATTGGTAAGACACCCACCCAAAACCATTAACACGCTGAATGCTTCTTCATTCTCTTGTGTATAGCATTTCACAAAAGAAATAAGGTTTACATAAACAGTAAAAAAAATGAAATTCAAAACTAAAAAATGTAAAAAAAAGAGTAAACATAAATCAATGAAAAAACGGAAACTAAAACAAAACCATAATAAATTGCTAATAAAAAATATTACCTAACAATTCTTTACAAATTAATTGTAACTTTCATTATATACATATATTTAGAATACACGTTCAGTGGTATTGGCCCACCTGCCCTCCCATATACGTTCAGTGGTGTTGGCCCACCCACTCTCCCATAACCCACCCGCCCACCCATACACGTACAGAGGTATTGACCCACCCGCCCACCCATACACATACAGAGGTATTGAAAATTCTATAACCACAACTGTAATGTTTGTATAAAATATGTTTTGTTACAAGCAACAAACGTAATAGAGAACACATACTTTGTAGCAATAATGTGCAAAATCAGCTGATCGCTTTAATCAGCTGATAATAAGTGGGATAATAAGCACCGTATGACTAAACGCCAACAAATTTAAAGTTTGTAGTCACAATTTTGTTATTATTCAAGATAGACCAATTGTTTGAATGTCATCGTTGTTTGGTTTTTTACGCTCCTTTATTCGGTATGCAACAAGCCTGATCTTCCTATTTAAGATTTTTGACTTTTAGGGTTTTCAAAATTGTGAAAAACAAAAAAATGGATATAATATTGTAAAATTGAAACATGTTGCGTATAATTTTAAAGAAAATTTTCTTAGGAATTCAGAACTATTTTATGGATTTCATATTAAGATTAATCTGTGTCTGTGGATTTAGCGATAAAAACAAAACATTGCTACTTTTGAAATACTTTTGGTCACCATTTTAAAACGAATAAGTAAAACTTAAATCTGATTACACCAAATTACTCAGGGCATTAATACCTTTAATATGATACGCCACATGCTATATGTTTGCATTAAACAATTTTAAGATTCGAACCCTGGAAACTCAATTCTGAAGTCTAACAATAATGAAAATATTTTTATTTGATTCTACGCATATGGTTTGGGGGGGTGGAGAGAGGAAACTTTACAGCAATGTTCTTGATCAAATGGTTCGTCCACGATTCGTTTGAGAGAGCCTGTATATATAGTTTGGAATATATGTATATTGTGTACAATATACATGTATGTGCCTTTACATATAGGAATAAATTTAAGGTCATGTTCTCTTCTTTAATTCCAATAGCAGTAGCAGTGATTATTCCAAGCCTTTCTTTCGTTTATGATGCGTTCAATCTTCAAACGTTCAAACAATTATTCCTGTTCTAAACATGTTCTATGCGCACATAAAGTATCAATATAGAGTTGTTAGTGGAGCGTAAGTTAATATTATGAGTTTTTTTTACTTAAACTAGTGAAGAATGACATTTGTAATTTCACTTATTTAACTGAAAATAATTATGAAAATATTCAAACGTTTAATTTAAGCTACTTATAATCCACTATAAAAGGTGTTTGCCAATCAAATTACACACATAAATTTTGCTATATGATCTTGGTTATAACATATTGAATCCTATATTCCAAATAAAATAACTTTGGTACTGGCAGAACGGCCATGCGACACTGGTCTGAAATGACAAAACTCTGAGATTTAATTTGCTGTAAAACCTAAAATACATAAGCAATAATTTTCAAACTAGTTGTATAGTGTCTACCATATTATATTATTTCAGAAAAAAATATTCTGGAGATTTTTTAAAAACTAATTTGCCTTTTATAGTGATATATGTGTTTTTATGAATGAAATTGCACGTGAGTCGTTTTTAACCTGTCAATGTAGCGAGAATGATGATAATAAAATAATTTCTTGTGAATAGATGACAGTTTGATTCATTGTGATTAGTTTGGTGTAAAATTCATTTAATAATTCAAACAAATTATTGAGAAATTAATTTTTTAACCCTTGTAAACTCGGTAACGACAAACGCTAGGAAAGATTTCTTTAAACCTAAATTAATTTTGTTATTTAAGTGACACTAAAATCGTACTCTGTAACGTGGCACTAAAATTGTGTGACAACGCTTCATAAACTAAACTTGTTATTTTTATTTAAAAAAACGAATAAATGAAGATTTGCCGATATGCATTCAGTCGAGGCTGACTGCGGATTACCTGGTGTAAGACACCTGTAAATATGCTTCTGGAGACAAAACAATTGCATTTTTTATTGGATTTGTAGCAACAGTATAAAAAAGAATATGGTTTACATACGCAATTTTGTTTAATATACTAATAACTAAATCTTCCGGTAACGACCGCGTCAAGGTGTTATTTTTTTTTATTTATTTATTTATTTTTTTATTTATTTATTCATAAGACGCCGATCGTCAAGATATGGGCGAATATGGATTTCGAATGAGTGTGATGAGTGTAGATGAGCGAATGTAGTCATTGTTACAAACTAAGGCTGACTATTCCTTAGAAAGTGTCATTAATTAATAGCCCAATGACAAATGAACAGCCGGTGATTATCAGCTGATCCTTCTCAAAATGTATTGACTCTGATTGGGATCGAACTGAGAACCTTTAGCACATGAAGCTGGGATTGAACCAACTACGCTACCGACCAATTTTACAATATTTACATCACCAAACGTTTCTCCCATGCTGTGATGTGGCATCCTCAGTGGTATCTATGAGTCTCGAAGATGCTCAGAAAGGCTAAATGAGTCTCACAGATACCATTGAGGATACCACATCACAGCATGGGAGAAACGTTTGGTGATGTAAATATTGTAGATAACACCTTGACGCAGTCGTTACCGGAAGCTTTAGTTATCATAATTAATTTTGTTTTGATTCTGATCTTGTTGGGCACAATCTTGTCTTGATTCTGTTCTTGTTGAAGGCAGAATCTTGTTTGTTTCTGATCTTGTTTAAGATAGAATCTTGGTTATTTCTGAAATCGTTGAGGTCATTGTTTGATTTAAAAATGAGTCTCTAGTTCATTGCCCATTCATTAAGTCAAATGATACAACGATAAATCAGTCCATCTCACCACTTTAAAAAAACATCATTCCACCCTTAACCATCATTCAGGAACGTAGGCACAACAAGGATGGATACGTCACTGCTAGTGATTTTTCACGAGTATATTCATTGTATTTAAAGATATATTAAAGATTATCACCCTACAGCACACGGCTGCTAAACGGATTCAGAGCGACCAATTATTCAAGCCTAAGCTTTAAGCTTGATTCATGTTGGTTGGGCCATTTGTCCGGAATACCCGAAAATAAAAGGATTCTGGGCGTAAAATACTAGCTGAATTTTCATTGTAGTGATTTATCATACCTACTATTTTTTTGAGGAGCGAATCATACCAGATGAAATATAATCTTAACAAACCATTTTTTAAATAAAACAAATAAACTATGGATTTACTGAATCGTTTTCATACGTTACGATGATTAATTTCATGGTTATGATACAGACTAGATAATAAATTTTTATTCAAGTAAAATTTTACTTCGTCTCAGATATCTTTTACAAGTTTTTAATTTCCCCTTGAGGATTCCAATTGGGTTAGATGTTTTTTTAGTATTGTTACAGAAAAGGGGCCTTCATTCATTTGGAGAAGGTGTTGAATGCTTTGGACTTAGCTCTGTGATATAAAATAAACATTTTAAAATAAAACTTTAATAATTTGTAAAAATTATTTCATTGGTTTTTACTTTGTAAAGAAGCTCGACACTAGTGGCGCAGTGCTTTAACCTATCTACTTGGGTACAAAGTTCTGTGGATATTGTAAGCTAAGCCGTCTTAATACAGAAATGTCGTTCGCACAATGGTTGCCATCGACGTGGACACTACTAGCCTGTGTGTCGGTGTTGGCCTGGGGATATGTAGTCAGAGTTCAGATGTTGTGTATCGAAGTGAAGTAAGTATCAGGCTTGTCACTTTGCTGAGAATAGTTCCAATAACTGTAGGTCCTTAGTTGTCCTGGCTCTTGTTCTATTAATAAATTGACCTTCCTGCACTACGTTGAGCTCGGTTAGAAACAAGACTACATGCACACTCAAGAATCATATATGCCTTACAATAGGCACAAGATGTGCCAGCACCTTACATACATGCCTTACAATAGGCACAAGATGTGCCAGTACCTTACATACATGCCTTACAATAGGCACAAGATGTGCCAGCACCTTACATACATGCCTTACAATAGGCACAAGATGTGCCAGCACCTTACATACATGCCTTACAATCAGCACCTTACATATATGCCTTACAATAGGCACAAGATGTGCCAGCACCTTACATACATGCCTTACAATAGGCACAAGATGTGTCAGCACCTTACATACATGCCTTACAATAGGCACAAGATGTGCCAGCACCTTACATACATGCCTTACAATAGGCACAAGATGTGTCAGCACCTTACATATATGCCTTACAATAGGCACAAGATGTGCCAGCACCTTACATACATGCCTTACAATAGGCACAAGATGTGCCAGCACCTTACATACATGCCTTACAATAGGCACAAGATGTGCCAGCACCTTACATACATGCCTTACAATAGGCACAAGATGTGCCAGCACCTTACATACATGCCTTACAATAGGCACAAGATGTGTCAGCACCTTACATATATGCCTTACAATAGGCACAAGATGTGTCAGCACCTTACATATATGCCTTACAATAGGCACAAGATGTGCCAGCACCTTACATACATGCCTTACAATAGGCACAAGATGTGCCAGCACCTTACATACATGCCTTACAATAGGCACAAGATGTGCCAGCACCTTACATATGAACAGAAACAGTTCTGTATTTTAACTTCTTTATCACTGCTTTTTCATCTTTTAATTTTATCAGCAGGAAATCCATAAGGTAGATTTAGGTTAACATATGGTGAGTTGTTGTGAAATATATAGAATAGAATAGACGTAATAGAAATGACGTAAGCTAATCATCTTTAGTACACACTGTGATTGAGCCCAAAACATTCATTGTGCGTCGAGGTTGCTGCTCACTGCTGAGGCTGATGAACCAGCTTGCTGCTACTTAATAGCTCAATCACCGACAATTATCCACTCAGCACAACTGACGTGGCATAGTCGAGAGGTAGCTTTCTATCTTGACAGGAAACGCAACTCCTCTGCAATTATCAATGCCCGATGTTGTCATTTACACTTTGAAAGACAATAATGTAAATCTCAGAAAAAAATGTGGTCACTTTAATATTAAAAAACATTTCCTCGGTTAAATAATGTATTATAAAACATACTTTTAAAAACTATTTCTTCCTAAATTTAATATGAAACGATCCATATCAAACTATAAATGTTATTTAAAATTATTGAAATATTTAAATTATATATTTAAACGCCAATCTGAATTAGCACGTATATATTTTTATAAGAGGAGAATTCAATTTGATCTAGTCAAATAAATTCCAGGGAACGTATTGTTCACCCTCCACTTGTGGATACTTTTGGATCTTTACATATTTAAGCTTTCTAGAACCTTGAAAATGTTGATCAGTGCTACCATCCCTACTTAGGTCAACCTTAGTTTCAACTTCATGGTAGATACATTACAGTGTGTACAGCTTAGTATTTATATAGTATATTATATAACTTCATATAAATCAGACGTTCACCAGATAGCTTCGGCTATTTGGCATATTCCCACTCACCCTTAATACATTGATGTTTGTTTAGCTCTCCCACTCACCAGCTAGGAATGGTCGTAGCTAGGAGGTAAGGCTCTTGTCAAGCGGCAAACCAGTGTTCCTCTACTCATCTGCCATTCCAGGGGTTCATAAGCTCATTCCAGGTTAAAAGTAAGAGATGTTCAGCTGTAACTTCATCTAAGTGAAGAAATTCATTACTATACTTTTTACTCACACAGACACAATATACAGGAAGGGTTGGCAGTATTTAGCCATTTAGCCAAGTAGGAAACTTTTAGTGTGTTTTTTCTGTTGTATACATTTTTTTAAGATTTGTACCCCTCGGAATGATACTAAAATATTTGTTATTAAGTGGAAAGTTCAAATTTGACGTTCAATCAAAGTTTGGAAACGTTTTCGTCATATATCAGAAATCGTGAACAATTTTCTACAGAGACACAATAGGGTAAACAAATGAGTGTTTATTGAAAGGATACGTAAAACATGGCTGACCTAACATACAAAGTGTAATGTAATGTAACTTATCTAATAAAATGAGGTGTTTGAACAAAATTGTCACAAGTTCATCTCCCATTGCCCTTCTAAATAAAAGTTCTAATTTTCATTGTGCTTAATAAAAACTGCTTAAGATTACTAACACGAGATCGAGGATATCCCAAATATGTTGTACTTGGTAATTAAATTTCATGAATTACAATTAATAGTATAATTCATTAATTCCTAGACTATTTAAAATCCATTAACTCAATGTCAAAATATATATAAACTTAATTATAAGAAAATATAAAACAATCAAACAAATAATCATTATAGATTGTTTTATGTTTTGAGTTGACAAAATGTTATCTATAAAATCAAAGTTCTTTCCCAAAAGAGGATCCTTACTGTGTCAAGTCAAAATCAAGCGTCAAGATGGTACTTTACGTCAATGCGGCAAATCGGTCAGGTACGGCAAGTAGGACACTTTCTTACGTCCTTCGATTGCTCATATCGCTTTCATAGCCGCTGGATACCATTTCGGATATGGTTAGTCGGTAAACATATGATTGGAGTCATTACAAGAACGGTTGGGTGGCGAGTCTAGACTCTACGTCACCCATCTAGAAGTAGGTACTTTGTGTTAAGACATATCATATATTTCATTGTGTCTGTGTACCAAGGTTTTCTATTTTCTTGTACTACAGGCTTAACGTTTTCTTGATCTAGATAGCAAACATAGTCAATAAATATTTTCCTTCTTACAAACTGTATCAGTCTAGTTTTAATATATATGTTTCCGTGTCTGTATGTGGATAACAATATACTATTGGAGTATATGATATTATAAAACATTCACATGACACCTTTAACCATAATTGTATTGTATATACTAAAATACTGAAGAAGTATCTGGAATGCTTCAAGGTTCTATATTTATAAATGATACATGAGGAAAATAGTATTTTTAGAAACAGAGCTACATCAGAGATCCCAGAAAACGAAGGAATGCGAGGAAAGAATAAAGTCAAATAACAACAAAAGACATTCAAAAATACTAAAGTTATCCTATAATGATCTTTAAATTTTTTTAATTATGCGTGAAAAATCAATACCTTCCTTGTAGATGCAGATGATGTACTTCAATTTTAACAATAGTTGATTCTAATTAAGAATTAAACAGCACACCAAACATTTGTTAAAAATAAAACAAAAATCATAATATTCAGTGGTTTTTAGTCGAAATGTCAGTTACATGATCTTCTGTTTACAACATTCATCATTTCAATAGCAATTGAAAAATGAGAAATATTTCAATTTACAGCACTTAGAATAAGAAACGACTCAAAATTATATTCTTCGCCAATTTTTTAAAACATAAACTTTCTACAATTGCCACAAAATCTAAAAAGTGAAAAATATATGAACAAAGTAGGTAAGGTTATAATAGTGAAGACTTTAAAATAAAAATAGTAATCGTTCAATATATTATAGTTAAGAAAAATTCAACATTACATCAATTATCAGTAGTCATTAAAGATGTTCTTCTCTACTATTATATAAAAGTTAAATATTGTAATATAATTATATAATTTGCTGACACAAATATATTTATCTGTGACTGATTGCAACGTTGTAACTTAAATGGTAAGTTAGTTATTTGTGGTAGATTAAAAACTTGTAAATATATCATAGGTTTTATCATAAACTTTATAATACAAATAAAGTTGTGCCAGATAATGAAAGCTGCAAAAATAAAATTTCCTAAAAGTAAAGTTGATAAAAATGTCAAGACTTCAGGCCACCAAATTTAATTTTCATTTTAGTTGGCAAATTTTACCATCCAAAGTAGTTTTCACCTAAAAGTTTTTCAACTTGTATTTTTTATTAAATTTATACCTGCCAAAAAAGCAAAATAAGGTAAACCATTAATATTATATATCGCTTGACTTTCGCAGTTTTAATAAGTATAAAACCATCACATTTCCTTTAGTTAGTTTACGCTGTATGAATGATAAAGTTGAATATGTTTTGTCACAGTTCTCATAACGTTATAAAAGGAACATTATTTGTTACGGTGCCGTAAGGAAAAGCCAGTTGAAGCCTCTTGCAACTTAGAGCCTCTCACGCTTTTAATCTTTTCCTAGCTGATTGCCTTCATTTAATCCGAAGAGCGTAAATTGAACCCGGTTTCATTTTAGCCTTAATAAATCTTTATTGCCTCTTGCCACTCACCAGGATACAAAATCAATAATCATGCATTTATTGTGTCTTTTTGAATAAGCATCGGTTCATTTAACATCTATTATATGAAATAAGTTGATTTACTTACATAAATTAGATTATTTCAAAGTATTTATCCTGGGCTATGCGAACAGCCATAGACAAATGTTGCTTAGATTACACAAAAGGAAATAAACAATATATTGATTAGTAATACACTTTAATCAACATTTCTTTTGATTTCATTTACTTTGCATACTTTTCAATCGATTGTTTTGCTAATCAATCATAATTGCCTTTACTTCAACTAGTTATGATGTCCACATTCCATGACCCTGGAATCGGTTTGTATGTATGCTTGGGTCGGTTTGGAGTCATGTGCTTGTGTTGGTTTTGGAGTTGAATGAACATTGGTTAGAAGGGCTTTACTGGATTCGAGTGTTTGTTAGGGTATGGGTTGGTCAATTAATGAAAGACTATAACTATCAAAAGACCTAACATCGAATAGATCAAAATGATTAATTAGTGCAGAGTTTACAACACCTCAAATACCAATAAATAGTCCACACTGGTCATAATTGAAGAGGACATAGCCAATAACTTTGCCACACTGCCGTTAAGTTCAGAGAACATAATTAATAAATATGCCACACTGGTCATAATTGCAGAGCACATAGCCAATCAGTAAATATACCACACTAGCAATAATTACAGAACAGGCACCCGTTAGCTATGCCACATTAGCGATAAGTACAGAAGATACAGCAAGTAACTATGCCACACTAGTAATAGTTACAGAGAACACATCCAGTAAATATACCACACTTGCAATAATTACAGAACAGGCACCCATTAGCTATGCCACATTAGCGATAAGTACAGAAGACACAGCAAGTAACTATGCCACACTAGTAATAGTTACAGAGAACACATCCAGTAAATATACCACACTTGCAATAATTACAGAGATCACTTCCAACAACTATGCTACGAGCATATTAGCATATAACAACAACTCGTACATTAGCAATAAGTACAGAGCACACAGCCAGTAACTATGACACACTAGCAATAAGCAGTGCACACAGTCAGTAACTATGACTCACTGGCAATAATACAGAACGCATAGCCAATAACTATGCCACACAAGCAATAATAATAGAGGATATAACCGTAACTATACCTCAGTAGCAATAATATAGAGCACATAACCAATAACCATGCCACACAAGCAATAATAATAATAGAGGATATAATCGTAACTATGCCTCAGTAGTAATAATACAGAGCACATAGCCAATAACCATGCCACAGAAGCAATAATAATAATAGAGGATATAACCGTAACTACGCCTCAGTAGTAATAATACAGAGCACATAACCAATAACCATGCCACACAAGCAATAATAATAATAGAGGATATAACCGTAACTATGCCTCAGTAGTAATAATACAGAGCACATAGCCAATAATCATGCTACACAAGCAATAATATTAGATGATATAACCGTAACTATGCCTCAGTAGCAATAATACAGAGCCTTTAGCCCATATCTTTGACATATTAACAATGGGTTTGTAACACTAGTAATGGGTACAAAAAACATTTTTAATGGTAATACACTAACTCTCATAGAAACAAAATTCCATTATAAGAAGAAAAGAAATTGTGAAGTTAGTCTTCTGTTAACAGCTTGTTTCATACAACTTTTAGAAAGTGTCTTTTGCTGTTGCCCAATAATAAATGGACGGTCGGTTCAATTCGTCAACTTTCTATTTGTAAGGCAATCATGTAATATAATTTTGGAAACCAAACAAAAGACAGTCGGCTGGCCAGAGCATGTCAACTGAATTCTGCGGAATGTAACACATTATAAACTAAGGACATTTTCATTTACGACTAGTCGAAGCGGATAGTTTCCTGTTTATAAGTGCCACCAGCCACCTACGCTGTTATCTGTTTACAGTTGTGAGGTAACTTAGACGATCAAAGAGAACAGTAACTGAACTAGTCTACTGTGCCTCATAGAGTTACGTAACTAACTTAACTATTACACTGTGCGTAAACGTGTGTATTTGGAAATAAAGTTATTCTTTTATTACACAGGAAATGTGTTTTTTTTAAGCTGTTAAGTGATTAGGTGTGAGAGAAAGTTGTTTGTACAAAGACATCCGAGGTACAAATTCAATAAAAATTGCTGATAGACTTTAATGAGGTACTATGTTGTAAACTTACAAGTTTTAATTAGTTGAATTTTATTTATTTTAGTTTTATTTAATTTATTTTCCTGCTATTATTAACAATCAGTTTGTTGTTCTTTTCATTGCTGTGCTATAACTGAAATATGCAAAGGACAAGACATTATTTTAATATAAGATAAAAGGCCAGCTTTAGTTAAAACAGATATAAGAATAAGTTTCTTATGAAATGTTTATAGTTAAAGTGGATAGAAAAATAGAATGAAATAATTATAAAATAGTACTTATAGAAAACTTTACTTATTATTAAAATTACTAACATTGTGTAACTCAAATGATATTAGTATGTTTATTTCACATACGTAAAACTATGTAAATGTAATTGAAAAAAAGAAAGAAAAAAGAACTAGACCAGTACTTTGGGTAGCAGTAAACTTTAAGACTCCTATATGATTACTGTGTATGGTTTACTGTAAATATATAATTTTGTATATAATGGCATCTCATTGCACATGACCCTTTAGTTTTACAATAAACACCGAAGTGAATTTTATTTATTTAATCTTTAGACGAAGATAACTAGAATCTATTTATACCGGTGACAACCGTGTCAAAGTGTTATCTACACTATACATACCGGTGACAACCGTATCAAAGTGTTATCTACACTATATATACTGGTGACAACCATGTCAAAATGATATCTACATTATATATTCTGGTGACAACCGTGTCAAAGTGTTATCTACACTATATATACCGGTGACAACAGTATCAAAGTGTTATCTACACTATTTATACCGGTGACAACAGTGTCAAAGTGTTATCTACACTATATATACCGGTGACAACCGTGTCAAAGTGTTATCTACACTATATATACCGGTGACAACCGTGTCAAAGTGTTATCTACACTATTTATACCGGTGACAACAGTGTCAAAGTGTTATCTACACTATATATACCGGTGACAACCGTGTCAAAGTGTTATCTACACTATATATACCGGTGACAACCGTGTCAAAGTGTTATCTACACTATTTTCCAGACATTTCGTCCATACTATGATGTGGCGTCCTCGATGTCTCAGAGATCTAGTAAATAGTGTGGATAGCACCTTGAGGCGGCTGTCACAGGAAATTATAGATTCTAGTTATGACACCATCCGTCTAAGCCTAAGATTAAGATGAAGGTCATCAAGATATGGCCGTATTTGAATTTATAAAGTGATGATGTAGGCGAGCATATGTAGTCACTGTTATAAACTAAGGCCGACTATTCCTGAAAAAGTGTCATTTTTAGTAATAACGTAATGACAAATGAACCAGCGGTTATCAGTCGATTCCTCTAAAAATATTTTATGACTCTAATTGAGATCGAACTGAGAACTTTTAATTTATTAAGCTTGAGCTTAATCAACTACGCTACTGACCATTATCAGTTTGAGTTTATTTTCTATGTACTTTAATGTTCCCATTGGTTTATTAAAATGCATAAAAAAATTCGTTTCTTTTATTAACTTAGTTTTATACAGACTAAGTTTTGTATTTTATAAAGCCTTACGTTACTATATATTTAAATTCTCCTATTACATAGACTGCAACAAATTGAATAATTATTTTATATATTTCCTCCAAATAGGCCTTGCCTTGGAGGTTTCATTTTCCAAAAACACAACCTTTATTTGCTGATCAAGTAAAAAACACTTTATTCTTACTTAACTTTTATCTAGTATTTTTGTGATAATCAGTGAATGAAATTCTGTTCAATACTATATATTCTTTGGTCAGCCTGAGCACAAGGCATATGTTATGCCACAAAAATCTTAGTATTAGATATTATATTTATTGTATTGTTTGTAAATTTGTAATTTTGTGTTTTTTGGAAAATAAAGATTATAAAAGATATTAACTCATACTTTTATGACTTTTAAATAAAATTATTGTAACTTTCTAGATAGTATCACAATTAATTTAATAGCCCAGTTTCACACAGAAGGACGTCTAATAAAATATACGAATCCAAAGTTAAAAAAAAAAATAGTTCTTCATAATATCTAGTCGGATGGTACTGTACAGAGATACATGATTCATACCACCTAATTCCTATTTCCAGTTTTCTAAAATATCATCACATTCATTATAATTCCATTTTTTACACATCAGTATCTCATTTACTGTAACCATTCAATTTAAAAAATAAAAATAATACCTCGTTTTATGTACTTATATATTTACTAAATGTTAATACCACTGTTTTCAAATCAGATTTACAAACTGGATTCTCATTCACATGTTATCCACTGCATATGATACACCAAGAAAATATTAGGAATCATAACCAGATATGTATGAAAAGTAATATGTTGTAGAAGAGACAAGCTGCCGTTCGCCGTACTGGAAGCCGACCAAACCAGCGATGGCTTTCTGCCAAAACACCCAGATCAGTCACTCCGAAACCGAATAAAAGTACGTGTAACTGTTGTTACAGTGTTTCCCAAACTAACCCACATTTCGTATAAAGAAACCCACTAATTAAAGACAAAATATCATATTATATTGAGTTAACTTTTCAAGTTCGCGTAAACTTTGTCTTCCATGAATTTTTCCGCTGTCAATAAAACCAATTTGTATTTATTTGACCTTGTTTGGTCTTCGTTCTTGGATAACTAATCAAGATTTGATTTTTAGGATTTAATAATAAAAAAATTAAACTTTTTACTTAAACTTAAAATTAAAATACGATTACTTTGAATTAACTGGTTTTAAATACTATATATAGCTCTTCAGTACTAAAACATGAAATAACCAAATCAATTGGTTGACATGATATTGATCCACCCACCCATACACGTAAAGTGGTATTGACCCACCTGCCCGCCCATACACTTAAATTGTTATTGACCCACCAGTACACCCATACAAGTACATTGGTACCAACACACCAGTCCGCCAATACACGTACATTGGTATTGACCCACCCGCCCGCCAATACACGTACATTGACCTCATTAAATTAACTCATATCCAGGGTAATTATTAACCACTAACTGATTAAATGATTCTTGTGTGTCCTGTTTAGTGAACCTCGTTAAACTAACTCATATCGATGGTAATTATTAAGACTGAATGATTCTTGTTCTCTTTTAGTGTACCTCGTTAAATTAACTCATATCCATTAACTACTGAATGACTGTTCTTTTCTTGTGTGTTTCTCTTCAGTGCCTCGTTGAATTGAGTACTTACTGTAGTATCATACGTAAGTTGTAATTAAATAATAACTAGTGGCACTGTGGAGTAGTACTGCTTGGGATCTATGGTATGAAGTTTATGTACAGTTACCATTCTGTTCTTGCCATTAATGCATTCAAACAATAGAACCGTTGTCATCGGTTGTACGTAGAATCTTAGGGTGGCCGTAGGAAGGATGGATTGGGCTTGGATCTTGTGTTGAACAGAATCGAATTATCAGATCAGTAATGTCAGTTAGTTGACAATCAGATTAATACTAGTTGGTAAGTTGCTATGAATGTTATACTATTAATAAATAGCCTTTCCAATAAACAGTCAACTTTCCAATAATTGGTCGGTAGCGTAGTTGGTTCAATCCCAGCTTCATGTGCTAAAGGTTCTCAGTTCGATCCCAATACATTTTGAGAAGGACCAGCTGATAATCACCGGCTGTTCATTTGTCATTGGGCTATTAATTAATGATACTTTCTAAGGAATAGTCGGCCTTAGTTTGTAACAATGACTACATTCGCTCATCTACACTCATTTGAAATCCATATTCGCCCATATCTTGAAGATCGGCGTCTTATGAATAAATAAATAAAAAATAAATTAGTTAGTGGCAAAAACTACACTCATCATATTTTCGTCAAACCTCTAAAATCACCACCTTAGAGAATACATGAAGTGACCAACTCACTGACTGTTATATACTAGCCTTTACATCGACTGTTATATCCTAATGATATATCGATCATTTTTTTTAACAGCTGATTAAATGCCACAATGAGATTGATGTGTACCATGCAAATTAAGTGTTGTCGATGATAAATTGCAAATAACTGTCAAATGTCCATGATAGAAGTTATTGGATATTTATTACTAATTATTTGACTTTACTAATTATTAAGCCTTCGTACTACAGTTAAAAGTTTTTTTTAAATTTCAAAGAATGTGGTTTTCCAAATCTATGGTAAACATATGATTTTTTTGTTTTATTTATACTTTATTTCCCCAGCCTTTTTAAGGGAATATTTAGACATTTATTTACGAATGTCAACCAGTGCTACATATTTATTTGAAAAATATACAAAACAAGTGATTAACACAGTAAGAAATATTTCAAAATTTAAGTACACTAAGGTAAAATTAGTTGTGATGATCGTTTTAGGTAAACTCTGTTTGCCACCCTAAGACCAAAGAGACTCAGGAAGGATGGATGGATAACTCAATCAATCCCTCTGGTTTGAGGATGGCAAACATGGCTAACCGAAATCAATCATCATAAAAATGTGTTTTTTTTATGATTAGTTTTTTTATGATTTTTTTAATGATATTTTTTATGATTAGTATAAAAAATGCTTTTTATACTAATATTGTAATACATTTATGTTATTAAAGCTACTTGTTTTTATACCAACACGTAATATTAAGGAATATTAAACAATCAGTTGCATTTGCATTCTAACTTTATAAATCTCTATCAAAAATAGGTTATTGAGGGTAATAATTTTCATTCTGCTTGAAATCATTCCCTACATACTGTGTTTTAACCTTGTTAGAAAATAATGATGTGGGAAATATTGCGGATAAACTGCTGCAGTAACAGTGTGTGAGTTCAAAGTGATTCACCACGACTGAACAAGTATCCTCTGTAGGTTAGAGGATGTTCCACATCTCCAAGTGGTGCGTGTTGACGTAAATATTTTGGAAATCCTGCACAGACAGTTTTTTACTACTGTGTAGCAGCACTCTGTGTTACGAGGAATAAGTGAATCGTTTAACGGCACCGTGTGTCATCCGAGGAAAGAACTCGCTTTCATGTCCGGCCATTAAATGAATGCCATTGGCTCGATTTCCTTTCCCTGGGGCGCGGGGATTTATGCCCTGCGAATACCATTACTGAGGACATAATGACTTCGTTTATTTTCCCTTGAGTTATTCTGCAATTGTGTTAATATTTTCTGGCTAATGGTTGGGGCCATTAAAATTGGCCAAACTGCCCCAGTAAACGACCTTTCAGTTAGTGACAGTTTATTCAAACTAACTGCCTTAATAAAACTTGTAATAATATTATTTTGCTCAGATACTTCCACTGTTTTCTGTTTATTCGTTCCGAAAATATTCTTCCGGTTTAACAACGGTGTCTGGAAAGTTGTCTTTCAATCATTTTGAATGTGTTTATGACAGTATAACCGGGTATGTACTTATCGTAGCTTATAGTAATTATTTAGTAAAACGCAGCCAGCCAGATTTTTTTATGGAAATATAATGTAGAACTCGCTGTTAATATAATGGAAATATACTATTAAAACATATTAACAGTTTAATTTTAAAACAATGTATTAATTTTTAAATATTAAAAACAAAAATTTATCTCAATACTCGTTTTCGAAGGTCCTTTTCATACAGCGCACATTATAACCAACCTTGGTGTGTGCGTTGAGTTATGTAGCCGTTGAACCTGCTACCAAGCGCACACTCAGAACGTAGGCTTGCGAACATGCGGGAAATGCGTTCAAACTTCCTCAACACGGCGTTAGTAAACACTGTATTCACGGACTTACAACGAATTTCCTGCTTTAACGAAAATTTAGTACTGTAGATACAAAATTAGAACGCACAATTTGTAGCTAAACGTAGTGATTATCACATTAAACACCTGCATCAAACTGCCGTTATCATCGATTATCACATTAAAACCTGCATCAAACTGCCATTATCATCGATTATCACAGTAAACACCTGCATCAAACTGCCATTATCATCGATTATCACAGTAAACACCTGCATCAAACTGCCTTTATCATCGATTATCACAGTAAACACCTGCATCAAACTGCCATTATCATCGATTATCACAATAAACACCTGCATCAAACTGCCGTTATCTTCGATTATCACAGTAAACAACTGCATCAAACTGCCTTTATCATCGATTATCACAGTAAACACCTGCATCAAACTGCCATTATCATCGATTATCACAATAAACACCTGCATCAAACTGCCGTTATCATCGATTATCACAATAAACACCTGCATCAAACTGCAGTTATCTTCGATTATCACAGTAAACAACTGCATCAAACTGCCTTTATCATCGATTATCACAGTAAACACCTGCATCAAACTGCCATTATCATCGATTATCACAATAAACACCTGCATCAAACTGCCGCTATCATTGATTATCACATTAAACACCTGCATCAAACTGCCATTATCTTCGATTATCACAGTAAACAACTGCATCAAACTGCCTTTATCATCGATTATCACAGTAAACACCTGCATCAAACTGCCATTATTCATCGATTATCACAGTAAACACCTGCATCAAACTGCCATTATCATCGATTATCACAATAAACACCTGGATCAAACTGCCGCTATCATTGATTATCACATTAAACACCTGCATCAAACTGCCATTATCATCGATTATCACAATAAACACCTGCATCAAACTGCCGTTATCATCGATTATCACAATAAACACCTGGATCAAACTGCCGCTATCATTGATTATCACATTAAACACCTGCATCAAACTGCCATTATCATCGATTATCACAATAAACACCTGCATCAAACTGCAGTTATCATCGATTATTCAAATGCTTCCACCTCAGATTTACGGTATTATTTAGGTTATTTTGTTTCAGACACTTAAAAATGCATATAATGTTTTTAGTTTGAGCTGTTGTACATAATAGTTGCAAAGACCAACCACCTATCGTAGCTAATACACTAGCGAGTTCTATCATGGACAATAGTTTTATTTAGTACAATACAGTGTTAATACAATTTATTTTACTATAATTCCACCAGTAAATTCTACCTTCTATTTTAAGGTTATCGTTCGAATAATATCTAGTTCGGATCTATAAACTAGTCTATGTTATGTATCTATTGTTTGAGTCTCCCTCGTGTTACGATCCTCGTCGTATGCCTCGTATATCACTAACTACAGATACAAATATTTTTTCAGTCAGCGTGTAAATATACCTCACCCCTAATCCCAACTCACCTTCAGTCCACACAATATAAGTCGGCTCCCATACGACATTGTAAGTCGGCTCCCATACGAGTTTGTAAGTCGGCTCCCATACGACTTTGTAAATCGGCTTCCATACGACTTTAGTGATGGTCATTTAACAAAAGAGTCCCGTGAATTGATCTGGTGCAAAAACACTTTCGTTACTGTCCCAAAATACGTGATTCTGGAAAATTGTAGGTTTGTGGAAAATAATTATGTTTTCAGTTAGATAATTGCTAGAGTCTGCGGGTAACCTAGAATGTAGAATGGGAGCCCGCAGGCTACAGGCATCCAGAAGTGGAAGTAGCACCCCTGCTTAACATCGCTAATATATAATTATTGAAAAATGTCTCAAAATAGTGGTAACTTGTTGTATGAACAGTGAAATTGTTATTTTTTTATAGTTTATAGGTTTTGTAAACATAAATAAAATTATGTATACATGTTTGATCATGATATGGATTAAATTATATCTAACACTAGCATTACATGGGTCTCATTCAAAACCATAGAGATGGACCCAGCTGATCCAAAACATAAGCATCCATACTTACCATACCACTATCAAGATAATAAATATGCTTCATTTTAGGTACACAGATTAATTGAATAACAAAACAAGCTGTATCAGATTACGTGTATGTTAATAGTGATAAATTAATAAGTAACATATTTTATTCCATAGTTGACATAAGGCAGATTTAAAAGAAAGTGTATTTAGACTGACTATTGCACTTTTATATGCCATCACATGGAATTTACTCTTGTTTGGAATAAAAATAGCCATGAGTTCGAGTTGAACTTGAACGATCAAAATTCCGTGTTTTGAAACACAACGCTACATTTTTCCAATTTAACACTTTTTATAACTGCATCGAACTTCTCAACGTCTTGCTTGCTGGCCCCCAAGTAGAAATGCCGCGCAATAAATTAAAAAAAAACAGCCTAAAAGAATTCCTTGCTAAGAAGGTTTTTATCTTTTGTCCTTAGCCAGTATATAAGTTCATTATAATTTGACAGTTTCTCGTGGATACATGATAAAAAACTGATTTTAGTTTATAGTTTTTAGGTGATTTTTTTCATTGTGTAAAGATGGTGGTGAATCTTATTTTACCTAATATGTAATTATTTTCATGTATTTCGACGCTTGCCAGTTATTGTTGTATGTATGTATGTAGACTTGCAGAGCAATGGAAGAAAGTGTGGTGAGAAGCGAGGAGGAGGGGTCTGATGTACTGGATGAAAATGGAAGGATAAGAGGTGGTGAACCTCACACAACACAAATGTATTATTGTGTAAAGAGAAAACGTACAAATACTATGGTGATCGATTTCAGTACACCACGTTATTGATTTACCAACCTCAAAGAAATCTTCCATTCTGAAGTCCACTGGTCTGAGGATGGCAAATGTAGTATATAAAATTCGATCACCGTGATATTTGTACAAGTGTTGTGTGACGTTCGTTTACAGTGTATACTGAGGTGGAGATACAGATCAGCCAACACTTTGCTAAGTTTATATTTTGATTATGTATCGACAAGCAAAGAGCACGTCGCCATGATGTTTCTTCCACCCGTCATCAAACAGATCAATGACTACGTAGTTAAACTTTGGGTTTATTGTGAATGAAAAGCACACTAAACTACTATCAGATATTACCTGAAATGCATGGTCCAATACTTTGATATCAATGTGAAAGTTTTCTCTGTTGGTATTTATCCACATCAAGAAATAAGTAGGATCCTTGTAAAATAAATTCATTAATAATTTCACAGGCCAAAATGTACTCGTATTTAGATTAATGATTCAACGTGAAACGTTAATCTTGAATTCCATCTGGGAAAGTTGATGACAAACTTAATTTTAAAAAATCAAAACGTCTTATATTCCGCTATACTTGTTGTGTAAATAACTTGTCACTGACTAGTACCACTTTGTTAGGAACACACAAACACTCTCTCACATCTGACATATATGTAGCCGTGATTTGCCAAGAATCTCACCAGGCAAATGACCTTCAACATTCTTTCACTGCAGAATATATGCTAATGCAAATAAGTCGGCATTCATCGGTTGATCCTCCGAAACACGGATCAGGTGTGACAGTATCTCTCGAAAACTGGCTGGAATATCGTTTGGGAGGGAGGAATGTTAAACGGCATATTGTTTCACGGTCACCAGACCTGTTTCCATTGAGGTTATAGCTGTTGTGGTTCAGAGATATTTAGAGGTGCCCGGTTTTCTCTGAATAAATGTCACAACTACATATCATTACTATTCTGCAGGTCGTAACTCTCACTAGAAACAGCTTCCGACAAAATTTATAGTTATATGATGTTTATGTTAGAAACTATCTCCTGAGTGTAATGGCAAATGAGTTTCAGTCCGTGGTAGGACTTATCTAACTGGTGATTATCGAATAATAAATATGTACTAAGGTAGCTTTATTAGATCTTAATTTATTATATGTAAGCTGTGGCTTAGTTATATGTATATAGCTATTTAGAAGTAAATGTATGTATATATAGGACCATTCAAATAAATATACTAGTTAGAAAGTAGTTATTAAAGTACACCGTAAGATCTTTACAGTGTAAATAATAATAAAATCATACAATCTATGTTCCTTGTACCTACTGTGGATGTCTACTGTCATAGTTATGTGTTAAAAAGGTCAATAGGCAGAGAGATTGTGATCAGTACCAGGCTGGCCACTTATCCTAGAGTGGCGACCAGTAGCCAGTCGTCCACAGTTAACACCCTCACATATAGTTAATGTGTCTGTCATATTAGTTAAAGTATTTGAGGTCATGGACAGAGTAAACGTGATCAGTCCTGGTAGGCACTTATCTCTGTGGATGATATAGAATAATCAAATAAGTACAAAGTAGATTTATTGACATCTTATATAGGTATTATTGAAGTCAGTGGCATAGTGAAGTGATATAAGGCTTATTTGAATAGACATGTAAATGCATATCAGGTCACACTCATTATATGTTGGATGTTAGTCAGTATTAGTTAGTTATTGTAAGTCAGTAAGATGAACGTTCATACAGGTGGAATGAATAATAAAAATCATAACACTCTCATGTACTTGTGTTTGTTGTATGTTACTGTCATTACGTTATAGTGTTGAAAGGTCAATAGGCAGAGAGATGTGATCAGTACCAGGCTGGCCACTTATCCCGAGTGGTCACCAGTAGCCAGTCGTTCACAGTCAACACCCTCACAGTACTAGTTAGATGTTGTCTGCACAGTCATTACGTTACTAAGGTGTTTGAAGGTCAGTAGACAGAGTGAACGTGATCAGTACGAGGCTGGCCACTTATCCCTGAGTGGAGACCAGTAGCCAGTCGTTCACAGTCAACACCCTCACAGTACTAGTTAGATGTTGTCTGCACAGTCATTACGTTACTAAGGTGTTTGAAGGTCAGTAGGCAGAGTGAACGTGATCAGTACCAGGCTGGCCACTTATCCCTGAGTGGAGACCAGTAGCCAGTCGTTCACAGTCAACACCTTCACAGTACTAGTTAGATGTTGTCTGCACAGTCATTACGTTACTAAGGTGTTTGAAGGTCAGTAGGCAGAGTGAACGTGATCAGTACCAGGCTGGCCACTTATCCCTGAGTGGAGACCAGTAGCCAGTCGTTCACAGTCAACACCCTCACAGTACTAGTTAGATGTTGTCTGCACAGTCATTACGTTAGTAAGGTGTTTGAAGGTCAGTAGGCAGAGTGAACGTGATCAGTACCAGGCTGGTCACTTATCCCTGAGTGGCGACCAGTAGCCAGTCGTCCACAGTCAACACCCTCACAGTACTAGTTGGATGTTGTCTGCTCAGTCATTACGTTACTAAGGTGTTTGAAGGTCAGTAGACAGAGTGAACGTGATCAGTACGAGGCTGGCCACTTATACCCGAGTGTCGATCAGTAGCCAGCAGCCTTCAGTCAACACCCTCACAGTACTAGTTAGATGTTGTCTGCTCAGTCATTACGTTACTAAGGTGTTTGAAGGTCAGTAGACAGAGTGAACGTGATCAGTACCAGGCTGGCCACTTATCCCTGAGTGTCGACCAGTAGCCAGTCGTTCACAGTCAACACCCTCACAGTACTAGTTAGATGTTGTCTGCTCAGTCATTACGTTACTAAGGTGTTTGAAAGTCAGTAGACAGAGTGAACGTGATCAGTACGAGGCTGGCCACTTATCCCCGAGTGGAGACCAGTAGCCAGTCGTTCACAGTCAACACCCTTACAGTACTTGTTGGACGTTGTCTGCTCAGTCATTACGTTAGTCATGTGTTGAAGGTCAGTAGGCAGAGTGAACGTGATCAGTACGAGGCTGCCCACTTATCCTGAGTGGTCACCAGTAGCCAGTCGTTCACAGTCAACACCCTCACAGTACTAGTTGGATGTTGTCTGCTCAGTCATTACGTTACTAAGGTGTTTGAAGGTCAGTAGACAGAGTGAACGTGATCAGTACCAGGCTGGCCACTTATCCCGAGTGGTGACCAGTAGCCAGTCGTTCACAGTCAACACCCTCACAGTACTAGTTGGATGTTGTCTGCTCAGTCATTACGTTACTAAGGTGTTTGAAGGTCAGTAGACAGAGTGAACGTGATCAGTACCAGGCTGGCCACTTATCCCGAGTGGTGACCAGTAGCCAGTCGTTCACAGTCAACACCCTCACAGTACTAGTTGGATGTTGTCTGCTCAGTCATTACGTTACTAAGGTGTTTGAAGGTCAGTAGACAGAGTGAACGTGATCAGTACCAGGCTGGCCACTTATCCCGAGTGGCGACCAGTAGCCAGTCGTTCACAGTCAACACCCTCACAGTACTAGTTGGATGTTGTCTGCTCAGTCATTACGTTACTAAGGTGTTTGAAGGTCAGTAGACAGAGTGAACGTGATCAGTACCAGGCTGGCCACTTATCCCGAGTGGTCACCAGTAGCCAGTCGTTCACAGTCAACACCCTTACAGTACTTGTTGGACGTTGTCTGCTCAGTCATTACGTTAGTCATGTGTTGAAGGTCAGTAGGCAGAGTGAACGTGATCAGTACGAGGCTGCCCACTTATCCCGAGTGGTCACCAGTAGCCAGTCGTTCACAGTCAACACCCTCACAGTACTAGTTGGATGTTGTCTGCTCAGTCATTACGTTACTAAGGTGTTTGAAGGTCAGTAGACAGAGTGAACGTGATCAGTACCAGGCTGGCCACTTATCCCGAGTGGTGACCAGTAGCCAGTCGTTCACAGTCAACACCCTCACAGTACTAGTTGGATGTTGTCTGCTCAGTCATTACGTTACTAAGGTGTTTGAAGGTCAGTAGACAGAGTGAACGTGATCAGTACCAGGCTGGCCACTTATCCCGAGTGGTGACCAGTAGCCAGTCGTTCACAGTCAACACCCTCACAGTACTAGTTGGATGTTGTCTGCTCAGTCATTACGTTACTAAGGTGTTTGAAGGTCAGTAGACAGAGTGAACGTGATCAGTACCAGGCTGGCCACTTATCCCGAGTGGTGACCAGTAGCCAGTCGTTCACAGTCAACACCCTCACAGTACTAGTTGGATGTTGTCTGCTCAGTCATTACGTTACTAAGGTGTTTGAAGGTCAGTAGACAGAGTGAACGTGATCAGTACGAGGCTGGCCACTTATCCCGAGTGGTCACCAGTAGCCAGTCGTTCACAGTCAACACCCTCACAGTACTTGTTGGACGTTGTCTGCTCAGTCATTACGTTAGTCATGTGTTGAAGGTCAGTAGGCAGAGTGAACGTGATCAGTACGAGGCTGGCCACTTATCCCCGAGTGGAGACCAGTAGCCTGTTGCTGACACGCACCACCTCTATTTACATGCTATCAGGCGTTTTCACTGACAACTGGGCCGCGGACTATTTATACCACCTGGAAAAGTGTTCTACTCACTTGACAGACGAGTTGGGGCTATCTCCTATCTATTGACACCCAACATCACTTTCACTTATTGTAAGTGTGGAAAATACGATGTCAAACAGTGGCCGATGGTTTTAAATTTTGTGATAGGAATCTCCAGACTAATTTAGGAGGTGAAAGTATTTCCACGAGAGAGATGTTGGGTTGTAAAGGTCTGAAGAATGTTTTATTGACTCAGCACAAAGTTAAACGATGCATATGATAATATGGTTCTAAAATAGTATCTATCAAAGAGCTAAAATTCGAAATATTTTTAATTAAAAACAAATCTAATAGATTTTTTCTTTTTGGATTTGTTTTTAATTTAAAATATGATGATCATATCTCTCAATACTATATTCAAAATTCCATTCTTAAATTGGCCGGCCTTAGATTATTAAAAATATTGAGTATTTTGTTTTTAGTGCTAAACGATGGGAATCCTAAATATCTCTCTCAAAACTTTCAGTATAACTCAAAAATTGGTGCAAAGGAGACACGCTCAGCCTCGTCAATATTACGTATTCCTCTTCATAGAACATCTTTCTACACTAATTCCTTTTCAGTAACTGCCTGCAGAGAACTGAATAAACTTTCTCCATATTTAAAGAGACATGACAGTCGGGCTCGGTTCACAGCATCATTGAAAGCCTTTCTTTTTGAGTGGATTTCGTGATGATAGCTAGGCATAGGGTCTGGGATTAGGGTCGAATGAGAGTGTATGAGTGAGACAATGATAAAATTGATAATATGTTAGTAAATCATTTAATTTATATTATTTGCTTCTTTATAATTTAATTATTATTATTTTTCTTTAGTTTTGTTCTATATTTCCATGTTTTAGGCTTTGTTATATTTACTACATTGACATAAAATGGTTAACTGTAAGAGAGGACTTATTAGTCCTAAGTTCACCGATTGTATAAAACACTTTTTGTACAATTAAGCCATTATTATTATTTAAATAAGGTAGATAGTAAATGTTGCAATACCGGCCAATCAGAGCCTTTGTTATTATTTAAATAAGGTAGATAGTAAATGTTGCAATACCAGCCAATCAGAGTCTTTGTATTCACTATACGAATTAGAGAGCTTAAGTTGGTGCAACTTGACTTGAGATGTAATTTTTTAACAAAGTAGTCACGTAATTAAAAAAAAAGACAAAATTACGCAAGTAGGTGACAAGAGCTTAGTGAGTGGTGGGTTGGCACATGAAGCGTGCAGGTTGTTCCCCTAATTCAATATAAAAATATAAAAACTAGTAACGATCATAAAATATCAACATAACACATCTTTAAAGTTGTCAATGAATTAATACATAGTCAAATTAATTAGAGTTTACATACAAATGTGCCTATCAAAATATATTTTACGTTATATTCATCAATGTATAAGCGTCTGGCCCAAATGACCACTTTCGAAATTATCTTTTACCAAAAACAATTCCCTCGGTGAAGTACAAAACTATATCCTTTATTTTACAAAATATCTTACTATCAAATTTTGTCATCTACGTCAAAATATACAATCTATATTTGTCTTTAACTTGATGCCTTTTGCATTATTTTTAAATACAACCTACTATCACAGCGTGTTTACATGGTGAGGCGATATTACAGGCGAGATTGACACTAAATATTAGGATTACAATGAAAATGTCAAATTTTATGATAAAACATCTGATAAGTCTTATTCAACGCTACAAAAAAATACAAGCCTATTAGGCTAAAATATGACTTTCTAAAAAACGATATAAAGGCACAGGTAGCTCATAGGTTAGACTGGGTTGGCCCACTCTAACCCTTCTCGGAGACTCGACTGTTCTAATCGTTTTCAGGACGTAGAAATATTTCATTTTTGCTTTCAAAGACTAATAAATATTTTACACGTCCCTAACAAAATACCAAAATGTCATATATTATTTATTAATATTAAGTTAAGAAGGATCAGATGTTACAAAAAGATAACATGTAACATATATTTTTAAAATTTTGAAAGCACAATTTATGTAATTAATATTATTTAAATGAATAATTAATATACGTTTAAATAGTGATATTTTTAGGTTGTTTAAACATTTAAGTAGTGCTAGTTTAATACGTATCTTATTCATTTTTGAAGTAGTGCTAATTTAATACGTATCTTATTCATTGAAGTAGTGCTAATTTAATACGTATCTTATTCATTTAAGTAGTGCTAATTTAATACGTATCTTATTCATTTAAGTAGTGCTAATTTAATACGTATCTTATTCATTGAAGTAGTGCTAATTTAATACGTATCTTATTCATTTAAGTAGTGCTAATTTAATACGTATCTTATTCATTGAAGTAGTGCTAATTTAATACGTATCTTATTCATTTAAGTAGTGCTAATTTAATACGTATCTTAATCATTTAAGTAGTGCTAATTTAATACGTATCTTATTCATTGAAGTAGTGCTAATTTAATACCTATCTTATTCATTGAAGTAGTGCTAATTTAATACGTATCTTATTCATTGAAGTAGTGCTAATTTAATACGTATCTTATTCATTTAAGTAGTGCTAATTTAATACGTATCTTATTCATTTCAATATTAGCACTATTTAAATGTTAGTATTAGAAAACAGTCAATTATGTTTATTAGAAATTTCTTCTAGGACTAGTTAACAGAAATAACTATCCAAACAGGCGATTCAGAAACAGTAATAATTAGTTGTATTTTGATACTATTAAGGCGTGTTATTACGCATTAGCTGTAAATGAAGAGACAGATATTATTTATAAATAGAATCAATAAAAAAATTAATAGTTACATTTTGAATTTCTATTACACTGTTAGTGAATATTTTCTCTTTTTCAATCAGCTGATCATTATTACGTTTTTATAAAAGTAACCCACCCTACCCGACATCAACTAGCCTCTCCTCAAGGTCACGTGCACATTTAGGCTTGACCAACTGTATGTAATACAGCATATTTACCTATTTTCAAATATGAAATATATAAAACATGAAATATAAGATTATAAAACGGCAAAAATGTGATCTGTACAGGAATGAACTGTCGGAGTCATCTGGAGATTCCAGACCACGACTGGAAACTACTCAATCAATGCAGTACACGCAGTTATGACAGAAGTTCTTCCAGGCTTTTTAACCGTTCCAACGAAAGGTTTTTACAAAATTCACTTCTAAAATTCAAATTTTTAAAAACAAGCTCAGAAATTAAATTGGAAAATATAGAATATAGGGGCTCTTCCGATTTTCACAATGTTTTTTTATTAGTTAATTTTAACCCCGCGAATACGAATCCTTTGAAATTTTCCCTCGAAATACCGAATTTTGACAACAAATTTTAAATATTTTGTAATAAACTGATTTTAGGTCATATTATTATTTATTATTACTGTCCTTATAAGTTTGGTCTGTGTTGGTTAGGTTAGGTTAAGTTATGTTAGTTTAGTAACTTGTAATTTAGTGGGTTCATGTTATCTGTTAATACGAGGAAACTCATAACGAACTTAACCTAACGTATTAACCTAAATTAAAAAACCACTAAATATATATTTTTTTTAATTTTAATTGTATTTCTTTATTTTTTTTAATCACTCTCAGTTTTCGTTGATTTTTCAAAACTGATGAAAATTAGTGTTAGATAGTATAACATGGAGGAGAAAGGGCCACATTATTTTGTTCGTTTTTTATGGTCTAATGGTCTACCAATACCACTTTATCATTGAATCTTTAAAGTTCAGTGGCACCAAGCCCTACAATCGGATGTCTAAAATCAGACTTAACCCTTCAACCGGAACAAAATTCAGCTGGGTTTTACTGCAGTCGTGTAGCTCTACCCCTACACGACTGAGTTCAGCCATGTTTTACGACTGCTCTACCACCTCACGACTGATTTCAGCCGTGTTTTACTACTGCTCTAGCACTATACGACTGATTTCAGCCGAGTTTCACAACTGTTCTACAACTACACGACTGATTTCAGACGTGTTGTTTCTCTCCAGTATTAAATTTCATTATAATCTATGTAAGAAATACATAACTAAATATCTAGGAATAAAGCTCTTATGAATCAATGCTTACTTTAATGGAATAGGTCATTTGTATGGTAAAGCAATTACAAATTAATTAATACTTCAAAGTAATGTACATGAAGATCTCTAAATAGTGTGCATCAAACACTAAGCTACTTAACTTTTTCAGGAAATTTCTCTTTAGTAAGTTTGGATCTGACACGGTCTCTGGCCCATTTATTTGTCGCCTGTGGCTCAGACAAAACCCAATTAAAACTTCTGTTGATTGATTTAGGCAACAAAACTTAATAAAAGGTCCGCTCTCCTGAAAAACTTTGCTTTCATCTCTCAAGTAAAAAGTTTTCCAAATATTTGTTGATTATAATTTTTGTTCCCTTGGAACTTACTAAATATTTAACACTTTTTATCAAAGTTCGATCAAGTTGCATTTTCATTATTATTTTATTTTAAAAATAACTATTAAATAATTTTACTTAAATAATTTTAATTAATAGGATATTTTATTTCCATTTAAAAGTTAAGTCACACTATTAATACAGAACATAAACAGGGTGGTATGTATGTTAATATTTTTCAACTCTAAAGTAGAACAATTAGAAGAATCTATAAAAATGCTACAGTTATTGGCATCACAGCGTCAAATATGTTTTTGAATGTTTCAAATATTTTATAAATATTTATAAAATATTATTTTACAAAATTAAATAATTCTGCCGATATATTTTTCACATGTAAATGTACGCGTTTCACCTTTATGTTTGTGACAATGACTACAGTTATTTACTTGTAATAGATTATAGTATACAAAAATATACTGGTTACTTATTACTTAATTGTACCATCAGAAGTGAGAACGTATATTTTATAAACTTAAGATCCTTTTTTTCTATTCTTAACACTAGTTTATATATACACAGGGTGGGAAAAAACATGTAAACGCTTTTACAACAAAGTATTTTTTTTTTTTCAATAGAAAATTTGATGATTTATTTTTGTTATAATTTTGTTTCATAAGGTATAATTTTTTATCATAATAATTTACTTGAAACCGTTAAATGGCAGACAAATGATTTGTTCAAATTAGTTTATTTGACATTCAAGTGGCCGCTACTATGTAAAGGATAAGCCTTTCAAAGTCCAGTTTGCGGCAATTAATTTCTCTTGAATAGACCTTTCATTTGATACCTAACTTGACCTAGGCTTACGTTGAAGATTTTCGCTCAACTCCTCGTGAGCCGTCCCCCTGAAAAGATGAAATGTCGCTAATGGTGTCAAAAAGTATGTTCTTTGTAAACATGGCCATGTACAATATTCCACTTTTACAAGTGAAGTCCTACAAAATTTGTGAGAGCGTTTTCATATATTTTTCAATCCTGTGTATATATGTAGTTGTTAAATTGCCCTCAGTAATAAACAGTTAACAGTGCCAACAGAAACAGCAGGGAACGGTTACCTAGTTAATGATGATCTAGTTAGCGATGACTGAAAAACGTAGTGCCGTTAAGTGTTAGGTATTAAAATTAATGAATATGTATCCGCCGTTTGTGTGGGTCGTTGATGTCTTTCACCCACATAAACCATCTGGGGTAACTAAGGGTGAAGAGTTTGAATCTGTCATGGACGGTTTCAAAGCATATATTTCAAACATGGATATTTTATCCCAAAACCTTGTTTCACGTAGGTCAAAAGTTACACTTTTATAAACTTTCCGGAATAAGTGAAATTGTACAAGTACAAATGTTCCATAAAAAGTTACAAATGTAAGTTTTTGTCACGTGTTTATACCATTAGTGGCTTATTTATTTACTTGTGAATAAGTTAAAACTAAAACCCCTACATACTTATAAAATATGAAAAATTACTCTTTTGTTAGGGAAATTTTGTTTGTTTATTTATTAAAAGTTTGATCAAATTCACTGATGAATATGTACAAAGTGGGTTTCGTGTCACGGATACTAGCCTACCAGCGGCAAACTTTTTTAAGATTGTTGTACGTCAACATTTGTAGTCTTGTTATGTAGATATGATGAATATACCATCACTTAATCTGACAAACTCCTACTATCCAAGCAAGTGCCGTCATTTGGCAAACATCCCCAACCATTATGTGTACAAACGACGTTGTAGTCTTGTACTGTCCATGTCATGAATGGACTTACCATCACTTCTTCTGACAAGATCCTACCACCCATGAGTGTGCCTCCAGTTGGCAAACATCCCCAACCTTTATGTGTACAAACGACGTTGTAGTCTTGTACTGTCCATGTCATGAATGGACTTAACATCACTTCTTCTGACAAGCTCCTACCACCCAAGAGTGTGCCGTCAGTTGGCAAACACCCCCAACCATTATGTGTACAAACGACGTTGTAGTCTTGTACTGTCCATGTCATGAATGGACTTACCATCACTTCTTCTGACAAGCTCCTACCACCCAAGAGTGTGCCGTCAGTTGGCAAACATCCCCAACCATTGTGTGTACAAACGACGTTGTAGTCTTGTACTGTCGATGTCATGAATGGGCTTAACATCACTTCTTCTGACAAGCTCCTACCACCCAAGAGTGTGCCGTCAGTTGGCAAACATCCCCAACCATTGTGTGTACAAACGACGTTGTAGTCTTGTACTGTCGAAGTCATGAATGGGCTTAACATCACTTCTTCTGACAAGCTCCTACCACCTAAGAGTGTGCCGTCAGTTGGCAAACATCCCCAACCTTTATGTGTACAAACAACGTTGTAGTCTTGTACTGTCGATGTCATAAATGTACTTAACATCACTTCTTCTGACAAGCTCCTACCACCCAGTAGTGTGCCGTCAGTTGGCAAACATCCCCAACCATTGTGTGTACAAACGACGTTGTAGTCTTGTACTCTCGATGTCATAAATGGGCTTAACATCACTTCTTCTGACAAGCTCCTACCACCCAAGAGTGTGCCGTCAGTTGGCAAACATCCCCAACCATTGTGTGTACAAACGACGTTGTAGTCTTGTACTGTCGATGTCATAAATGTACTTAACATCACTTCTTCTGACAAGCTCCTACCACCCAATAGTGTGCCGTCAGTTGGCAAACATCCCCAACCATTGTGTGTACAAACGACGTTGTAGTCTTGTACTGTCGATGTCATGAATGGGCTTAACATGACTTCTTCTGACTAGCTCCTACCACCCAAGAGTGTGCCGTCATTTGGCAAACATTCCCAACCATTATGTGTACAAACGATGTTGTAGTCTTGTCCATGTGTGTTATGTGTACAAACGATGTTGTAGTCTTGTCCATGGGTCCATGTCATGAATGTACTTACCATAACATCTTCTGACAAGCTCGTACTACCCAAGAGTGTGCCGTCAGTTGGCAAACACCCCCAACCATTGTGTGTACAAACGACGTTGTAGTCTTGTACTGTCCATGTCATGAATGTACTTACCATAACTTCTTCTGACAAGCTCGTACCACCCAAGAGTGTGCCGTCAGTTGGCAAACATCCCCAACCCTTGTGTGTACAAACGACGTTGTAGTCTTGTACTGTCGATGTCATGAATGGGCTTAACATCACTTCTTCTGACAAGCTCCTACCACCCAAGAGTGTGCCGTCAGTTGGCAAACATTCCCAACCATTATGTGTACAAACGATGTTGTAGTCTGGTACTGTCCATGTCATGAATGTACTTACCATCACTTCTTCTGACAAGCTCCTACCACCCAATAGTGTGCCGTCAGTTGGCAAACATCCACAACCATTATGTGTACAAACGATGTTGTAGTCTTGTACTGTCCATGTCATGAATGTACTTACCATAACTTCTTCTGACAAGCTCCTACCACCCAATAGTGTGCCGTCAGTTGGCAATCATCCCCAACCATTATGTGTACAAACGACGTTGTAGTCTTGTACTGTCCATGTCATGAATGGACTTACCATCACTTCTTCTGACAAGCTCCTACCACCCAATAGTGTGGCGTCAGTTGGCAAACATCCCCAACCTTTATGTATACAAACGACGTTTTGTAGTCTGTACTGTCCATGTCATGATGTTACTTAACATCACTTCTTCTGACAGCTCTACCACCCAAGATTCAGTTGTTTACTACTGCTTGCATATCATATTCTCCAACCATTTAATGTTCTACAAACACGTGATTTAGACGTGTTGTCTCTAGTATTGAAATTTCCATTTCAACTTCTATGTACAAGTATACTAACCAAATATCATGGAATAACCCCTCCTTATGATACAATACTTTATGAATAGTCATTGTAGGGTAACACAATGTCAGAATTAATTAATACTTCTTCAGACAAGCTCTAACATGTTCCTCAGTTGCAAAGATCCTCTAAATAGTGTGCTACAAAATAAGACTATGTAACTTTAGGAATGTCCTTTAGTAATTACATCACTCTTCGACAGCGTCCTACAGCCCATTTATTGTGCGTCGCCTTGGCCAACAAAATCCCTAAACCTGTTGATTGATTAGCAACAAACGTTATAAGGTCTTTGATTGCTTCACTCTCAAGTCAAAAGTTTTCCAATCATTTTTGATATAAGTCTCCCTGAACTTATATATTTACTTTTTCAGTTCGATCAAGTTGCAATTTCATATATTTTTTTTAAAAACGAACTTATTAATAATTTTACTTATAATTTTCATTAATAGTATTTCATTCCCATTTAAAATTATCACAGCTATACAGAACCAAAAAGGTGGTATGTATGTTCATTTTGCAAACTCAAAGTAACCAATTAGTGTTTACAAAATCGAGTTTGGTAGGTCTATGTTTGATGTTTCATATTTATGAATTACTTTATAACATCATATCTTCATTAAAAATTCTGCCAATTCACAAAGATGTGCCGTTCACATTTTGGCAAACTACCAGATACCTGTATAGTAGTTACAAAAACGGACTATTCTTAAGTCCATCGAGTACTGTCATATTCATAATACTTAGATCCTTTTCTCATTTCCTACACCTAGTTTATATACCGAGTTGGAAACATGTAAACCTTTATATACAAAGTATTTTTTTTAATCATTTATGTTATGTTTGAATTTACTTTATAAGTATATTTTTTACATAATAATTACTAACCTAAAGCAGACAAATGTTGTTCAAGTTTTTGCAAACGACATAAAATGCCCAAATCCATTTGTGACAACAATTTAGTCTTGTACTGTCTTTGATACTAATGTGACCTTACTTACTTGAAGATTTTCGCTGAACACTCCTACCGTCCCCTAAAGATGTGTCGCTAAGTTGGCAAAAAATATGCCTCAAACATGGATGTACAAATCCACGTTTAGTAAGTTCTTGTATGGCGTTTGTCATAAATTTAATCCTGTGAACTATTATTGTTTTGCCCTCGTAATAACAATTAACAGTTGGCAAAGAACAGCAGACAACCTATTATGTGTGTGGGTACAAAAACGTATGGTTTAGTGTTGTATGTCAAAATTCATGAATACTGTACCCACTTTTTCTGATGCTCACCACATAAACCATCTGGAATAGGAATTTGACGTCATGTTGCATTATCAAACAATTCCCAACCATTGTTCGTAGTAAGTACAAAAGACTTTCGTAAGTAATTGTACTAGTCGATTTTCCATAAATGTAACAAATTTAACTTTTTGTCACTGTAACCATAAGTGGCTTTTTTCTGTAGTGTCAAAACTAAACCCAATCTTTAAATATGAAAATTACTCTTGTTAAATTTGTACTGTCGATGTATTAAGTTGATGCAACATTCACTTTCTGAATATGTCCCACCAAGTAGTTTGCCGTGTCACTGGAAACACCTCCAAACGCCTTTTTAAGTTGTACTCAACATTTGTAGTCTTGTATGTGATGTATATTATGAATTTACCATCACTTAATCTGACAAACTCCTACTACCCAAGCAAGTGCCGTCATTTGGCAAACATCCCCAACCATTATGTGTAAAAACGATGTTGTAGTCTTGTACTGTCGATGTCATGAATGGGCTTAACATCACTTCCTCTGACAAGCTCCTACTACCCAAGGAAGTGCCGTCAGTTGGCAGACACCAACAACCATTGTGTGTACAAACGACCCACTGCAAGGTTGTAGACTTGTACTGTCGATGTCATGAATGGGCTTACCATCACTTCCTCTGACAAGCTGCTACTACCCAAGGGAGTGCCGTCAGTTGGCAGACACCAACAACCATTGTGTGTACAAACGACCCACTGCAAGGTTGTAGACTTGTACTGTCGATGTCATGAATGGGCTTACCATCACTTCCTCTGACAAGCTGCTACTACCCAAGGGAGTGCCGTAAATTTAAAAATAATAAAAAATATACATTTTTCAATTTTGACAAATTTAGTACAGTATTATATTTAGTAGCGTAATATTCATTGCGAGATATAATTATAAAATGATATTTAAAAAGTAATTAATAGGTAAACATTTTTTATATCATTATTTTATTTATTGAATTGAATAATGATTAATAAAATAATAAATAAATAGTTATATTCTGAAACGCCGATCATAGATATATAAGGGCGAATATGAGGAGTGAGTTAGTGTGATGATTGTATATTAACGAGTGTAGTCATTGATACTATCTGAATTTGACTTAGCTCAGAGAGGACTATTTATTAATAAATAGTTTTTTAATTAGCATAATACGTGTTGGTATACATACAGTACAAGTAACTTAAACGTCACACAACACAATTTTATTACAATATAAGCACAAAATGCACTAATATATTACAATACAAGTACAAAATGCACGAATATTATGGTGATCGATTTCGGTAAACCACGCTCACCTTCCTCAGACCAGAGGGATTCACAAAAGAATGAAAAATGGTGTTCAACAACTCAATTTATAGGCCTATGATCACGTGACCCCATTGACAGGAATCGTCAAAATGGCGGCTGCTGTGATATTATTAGTTAATTCCTATTGGCTGTTACCAATGGGCTGTATTGTAATATATTTGTTCATTTTGTGCTTATATTGTAATAAATTTGTGTGTGACGTTTACTTATACTGTATTTAATAATAGTCCAATAGTCAGGGCAACTATGGGACCTACAGCTTTATGTGAAATCCGAACCACGTAGTGATGGTCTGATTATCAGCTAACTGACAAGTCTAATACTCAGTTTTTTTTTTCTCATACAACATTTGAGCCACCCCATACTTCTCTAGTAGTGTCCACGTCGATGGCAACCTTTGAGAGGACGCCGTTTTGTTATTAAGAGGACCGAGTGTTTTATATGTATTTATTTTAATTAATATTTTATTTAAATATTTATTTAATAAAAAATATTTTATTTTATTTCAGCAAAGATTAGTGAAGGGTGTATTTTTACTAATTAACATTAACAATCAAATTATGAATTATTATTTAATTAATGTTTATCATCATTTCATTGCTGCCAATCAATGGCATCTACTTTTATTTGTAATTGTTTTTAATAAATGAATTATTTATTTTTAATGAACTTCAGAAAAAAAATGTTAGCCTATACTATGATTATATTATTATAATGTTTTGATTTTTATTATTATTGTAATTCCACTGATTGATTGATTTTAATTTTTTCAATCGTGATTAAACATAAAATATGAAAACAACCATAACTCGTCAAAAATCTATAGTACTCTTTCAGACCTACTACCTAGGTCACCATCTAGAACACCTTAATTACGGTTGCCCTCAGGGAAGTTAAACGACTACAGAGAACTACGTTCAGTTATCAGCATGGATCAATAAATACCAATAGGTGCCAATCCATCGTTGTGCGTTAACTAATGAAGGAACCATTATCGTAATTGTATCAACAGGAGTAAATGAATTTATAATTAATTTGTTTCGGCTTTTCCCACGGACGTAACGTATAAAACTTCAAACTGACAATAATAGAAGGTAACGTACAAAAATATGAACCTGAGGTAGCCATAATGTTCACCCATTATTGAAGATATGTAACCCATTCTTATCTTAGTTAAAACGATAACATACACACTTTTAATGTTAAATGTACATTTTATGCTCATCCTCTGAGTAAACAAACACATTTCAAGCACCAACCAAGTCAATGTAATATTGCATTCACCATTCTTCCCATTTTATACTTCTTTGTGATAAAAGGGAATGTGTACTGTTGCCATTTGGGAAAGGAGGAGGTGAGTAATATTGGTTGTATATAAATACCTGTCAACAAGTCAAATAGTTTCAATTATATATGAAATCAAAACAATTATTGAGCTTAATACAATTTAAATATCTTAAATCCAAGCTACCCATGTAATTTTGTCTGATTCGGTGGTGGTCGGCAGCTGTGAGAGTTTATTAATGATTTTGATAATAGTAGTTATTTCTAAAACTTCATATATATTTCTTCTCATTCCATTTATATGTTAATCTTTCTGTTATGTTCCAATAAAAATAATTTAAGTGATAGAGTAACTAATTCTTACGACACTTTATATGCAACTGACTAATTTGTGCCTTTCTATAGATAAATTTAAAGAAAGATAAAAACATGTTTTTCACTATAATATTTTATATAATTTTTTTACAGTAAAATCTAATAACATTTTGTGGGTAAGAAACTTTTAGTGTAAATTATTGGCAAGTTCAACGTATGTCAGTTAAAAAAATGTTACTAACTTTGTTGCGATAAATTATTAAAGTGAAAAGTTATCAAACGCTTAATCTAAAATTAAAATGGTTGGACAGCAGCCATGAACTAATAATGTTATGGGTCGGTTCCCTCGTAACAAGATCTCAAACCCTAGTGATAAAAATGTCTGGTGCAAAGTAAATAAACTTGACATAACGTTCTTGAGGCACGCTCTTGAGGTTCCTAGTTGTTAGCCTTTCCTCGACAAAATCACCGGGCAGCATGGCTTTAAAGTTAGAGGACGTCGGAAGACCATCGGCCAAAGCCCACATTCCTGTGTTCAGAGCCAACAAGCCTACCCTTCAAGATTACTATCAGATTTCCAGTTATTTTTACTTTAAGGTGTCGCTAATTGGTGACTAATGATGTGTGTACGCCACAGGTGTTTAAGGGGGTATGTAAATTAAATGATACCCAGAATTCCAGGCTTTTAATAAGGTGTCTCGTGTTTCTGATCCCAAATCAAAGACATCTAAAATGGTTAAAAGTTGTATCTTCCATCTTCTCCGATGAACTGATTTCCTCACGGTTCCTTTAGCAGATATTTCCGTTGATTTATTACTGACTAGTAGATAGGCCTAGTCGTGATATTTTAATTAATTTTTTGTAACTTTTTTAAGGGCGGTTTCCCTTAAAATTCTCGGGTTAGCTGCATACGAAGTTGTTTCGTTACGCCATCTGAGCGATGTTCTCTTTGAACAAATTTACTAAAATCTGGTTTAATTAATAGAAATAGCATAGATTTTAGTTTAGGCTGAGGGCTGGTCGATGCTTAACTGAAAATACGTTTTATCTAACGGCATCCTTGTTTCAGAATAGTTGTTGAGTGAGGGATATTGCCTGTAATGAGTAATGGGTAAATGCCCGTGAGACATTTTTTGATCAGATTTGTTGAAATAAAAGATTGTATACAGTATAACATTATAATTCCATCGACTTCGGAGTATTCAATGTAACAATCCAGAAGCTCTCTGGATGGACAGGAAGGGTCACCACCATGGTATGCCTGTGGAAGGGTGATATGCTGCTCATGACCACAGTATGTTTGTGGGTGGGTCGTATGCTCATAACTACAGTATGCTTGTGGGTGGGTGGTATGCTCATAACCACAGTATGTTTGTGGGTGGGTCGTATGCTCATAACCACAGTATGTTTGTGGGTGGGTGGGAAAGGTCATCACCATGGTATGCTTGTCGGTGGGTGAAATGTTCATAACTACAGTATGTTTGAGGGAGGGTGGGAAAGGTCATCACCATGGTATGCTTGTCGGTGGGTGAAATGTTCATAACTACAGTATGTTTGAGGGAGGGTGGGAAAGGTCACACACCCGCCCGCCTAACCTAAGAGCCTAAGAGCTTGTGGGTGGGTGGTATGGTGTTAATCACAGTACGAGTGTTTGTCAATACGGTACGTTTGTTGGTGCGTTGGAGGATCAACACCAGAGTATATTTGTGGGTTGGTATTGGGGTTGGTAGGAGGTTGAAACGTGCACAGTATTATTTAAAAGTATTGTAACATATCAATTAATACTTAATAATCACGCTGATTGATTATTGATTGTTTACTTTTCACGAATGAAATAACTGGTTACTTAATACTAGTTTCAATAAGTAAAGGCGTATATCCAATAGGTTAAAGTCGGTTGGCCGTTATGCTTGACAAACGATTTACTCCCATTGCTCCAATAAAAACACTCAAGAAACTAAAGAACGCTGAGTTTAAATTATCAAGTAAATAAATCTCTAACTAAACTCAACTTGGGACTCTTTAAAGAAGTTTGAGACGGAAAGTCACGGCAGCAGTTTGGGTCTCTTGAGACACGCTTGCTCTAAGGACATCGGCTAACTTGCCAATGTTGACTCAACACTTGCCTTTGACTCAGCTTTACTAATCGCTTTCTCTGAAAGTAATTAGTAAGTCTTAAGTATGAAATAATTTACAAGAGGAACAATGTAGTAATTCTTTGAGTTAATACATCTAAAGTTTTTTTTCTCCTTTTTTCTCTTTCACTAACACATCATAAATAATGTGTTGATTTAGATTTATTGATGTATGAAGGTGGGCCTATCTCCTTTCTAACGTTACTTTGGCCATTCTCCATGGCTATTTTTTCTTATTAAAACCTACTAAGGAGGGAAAACCATTTCAGTACAAGGTAAATATTACTGATAAAAACTTACAGTCAAGGCAGAAATCGAGCCTGCGCTATCTCTACGCCTTTGACAACCCAGCTACCGGCTGTCCTAAATAACTGTCAGTTGAGTACAACAAATGTACATTCACAACTGGAGGTTCGTAAGTCTTACAAGATACTGTACAATATTTGGAGCGCAAATTATATTCATTATCAAAACCAGTGCTGCGTATATATTTCAGCTGTAAGCAAAGACCATTAGTAAAGTACCACTGACGTGTTAATTATTACAAATACGTTACTTACATGATTTGTTACAAACAACATTACTTCATTCTTTGATAGTTCAAGATTTGGTATAGCTGATAAAGTGTCAGGACCTTTAGCCTGAGTTAGAGATAACACTATTTCGAATTCTTACCTTGACTGGAAGTGTTTTCAGTAATTTGCATTTTGCTCTGTAGTGGTTCTCGCCCTTATCTTTCTGAATATGCTCTCTGAGAGATCAATAGTCTATGGGGAATATGCGGAGTAAGGCTAAAAAATCGATCAGAATCTCCTTTTTTTACTAAAAAAATTAAAATAGCTTGTTCAAACGCTATTAATTAAACAATTTAAATCACTTTAAGGTTACAAAGCGTTTTACTTCTTTAAAAAAAAAGACAATCATTGTACCCTTTAACTGGACAAAATTGAATACATATTGTTGAGATGGTTTTCTAGATTGAGTTTTATCACGATATTAAGCATATAATTTTACTTTTAGAATATTTAAACAATGTTGACTGTCACTTTAGGTACTACCCTCTGATAAGTGGGTTAGTCAGTCTGTTTATTCATCCTCGAGAACGTTTTAAGCATAACCTTGTGAGCTCTCGTCTTTAAATTTAAGGTAGACTTATTTAATGACGAGTGAAATACAATTATAACATTGTCATGCTATACAAGAAAGAATTTGAATTTGTCTTAAGGTTTGCCTGTGCAATTCCAGATGGAGTTACCAGGCATGCATCGCATTATATCTTGTACTTGCCAATGCAAGACCTATTACACGTGAGAACATGTTCGTAGGAAAGCTGATAAACTTGCTGTTGGACCTATTACACGTGAGGACATGTTCGTAGGAAAGCTGGTAAACTTGCTGTCGGACCTATTACACGTGAGGACATGTTCGTGAGAAAGCTTATGGACTTGCTGACGGACCTATTACACGTCAGGACATGTTCGTGAGAAAGCTTGTGGACTTGCTGACGGACGTATTACTACTAGCGCGGCGCTGGCAGGAAAAATAAGGCGCTTATGCTCTGTACGCGTGGACTTCCTTACAGACTTATTACATGCGGGACATGCTCGTAGGCCAGCTCCAAATATCAAACCGATCCGATCTTCTCGAGCATGTCCAAAGAGCATGCCTACATCAAAACCCCCCTATTACACGGGATAACCTGCTCGGAGTGAGCTGATGAGGACATGTTCATAAACAAGTCCTCACGTGTATTACTACCTCGTTTATATGTGCGTTTATATTCAAACGTTTAAGAACTTTCATAGTACAGTATATAATTAGTTTTAAGAACACTCCACAAATTTCATTCTTCGTATAAATAAATTTATAATTTTATTTTGGCTTCTTGCTGGCCTAAAGGCTAGCTCATCTGTGTCTAACCTAGATGGTTATTAATAAAATCCTGGGAGGTACACCTCCCAGTAGTATTTGCTAGCTTATTCGCCATCACAGTTTGTGTACAAACACATAAACATTCCTTTTACGTATCATAAATAGTATTATGAAAATTATTTTTTTTTGCTACTTTTACTTACTTAGTTTTACAATTTTTCAGTGAAAAGTTGTATTTCGTGTTACATTTTTTATTGTGTTTCATGTACGCTCAAAAATAAAAACAGCTATTGTGTTAATGCGCATATACTTAATATAAATTAAAGTTAAATTGCAGTAATTTTATTATATATTATTTTTTGATAAAAAATACATTATTCTATTTAAAATTTCCTGTCACATAGATAGTGAAGCTGTAAATATACCAAGACAAGATATTTCTTTTATAAGAATACACACCAACATTTTACATAATGGTGTTGGACTAAAACTATATTGTTCGTGGAATCTGTGTTTTAGTCATAAATATATCTTATGTTTTAGCGTTTGTAAATAAGTTCATGTATTCTTATTGTCTTTCGTGTCTTATATGTGGAGTGGACTCAAGAATCACAAAATAAGTTCTCTATAACTTTACTCTAAAACATTACTTATAAATCTTTTACAACATATAACATTTTACAAACATATATATATTGTAAAACTACTTAAGCAAAATATATTATAACTATCTCACGTTCATTAGAGTATATTTAGCTGTTCATCTTTGAAAGTTCGTGCTTTTTTGTTCATGTATTATTGTATTGTAGAATATTAACTGTATAATATCAAATTATGACTATTGAAGTCTATCATTGTATAATTTTAAGTACAATCTATTAACTAATTCCGTTGTTAAATAAAAGACACGTAAGATTTACAATGCACTGGTCTGAATATCGATCAATTTAGGTTAATTTAACAATTTTAATCATACTCAGAAGTTTCTTGTAAAATTTATATTAAATTGTCAGTAATTTTTTTATTTGTGTTTTATTCTACGTTCAGAAACTACTCATATACAGAATTGTTTAGAATTTATGGTTTATTGTGCACTTTTTATTATAAATTTAATGTAATTTAACTCTCTAATTGTATTCGGTTTAAAAATCAGGCAGTTGGCAGGAACCATGCACCTAGTGAGTAAATATGAATTTCGAGAAGTGTATACTGAAGATAATCATTTACTTCTAAAAGATATCTACTTATATCAAGTTTTTAAATTGTTTTATATTGTAAAAGTGTAAATAACTATGGTCAGTAAAACAGAGCTGACAATATGAGAGGAGTACAAAAGTTTACCATTCCAAAAGCTTATTTAACGTTGTTTCAAAACTTCTATTCTAGAGTTGTACTAATGTTCCCATGTTTTCAACATTTCCAATTTTTAGGAAAACTTACTGTTCATCTAAAAAAGTGGCTTTGTACTAAAAATAAAATTTTTAATTGCTATAAATATTAAAATAAGCCATTTATAGTATAAACAATGTATTCTGTTGCATAACTTATTGTTATTTTTTTTCTGGATCCTTGCTTATACAACTAGGTATATTGATAATGCACAGAAATGTAATTTGAATGAAAATTTTCAATATAAATATATATTTATTTTCATTTGCAGTTTAGCACTGAGTACTCCCAACTAAGGTTTCCTATGATTTACCTAATTTTTTTAATTGGGAATGCTTATATACAAATTTTTATTTTGCTAATATTAATATTTATACTATGTACAGTATTTCATTTATAAACTACTGTATATATGCTTTGGAAACAAATAGAGATTTATTATTACACAGAATTCGCCTGGATAGCTACTCGCATTTGTCTTGACGTTTAACATATATGGTTATTTTTCCTTCGTTTTTAATTTGGGATGTGCCAAAGTAGCACAACAAATATTTACATACAAGATAGTTTTATAGATTTTTTTTGCATCCTAGTATAAGTAATTTATTGTTGACTTACATAGTTTCCCGTTCTTAAATCTTTTATAATTTTTTTTATTATTCACTCGCCAGTGGATATGGGTCTTCATGCAAAATCACGAGCTTTGTTAACGTATTAAGTACTGACTATGGGCTCAGATAAGGATATGAACCTTACAAAAGCACACCACAGTTCGAGGCCTTAGCAACTGAGCTAGCCCGCCGGCCATGACACTAATATTACTTTTTATTACTCAGTTAAGGATAGTGAAAATAGTGACATAAACTTTTCGAACAACCCATAAGGAATTTGAAAGATGTTAATCAAGAGGGCTGATGGAAGTACCATGATGTGCTTCAACTGTGTAAAGTAGCAGTTACCTGAGGGAAGGTTATAGCACTCAGTGTAACCAACTCCCTTAACCACCAGTATGGCGTAACCATATAAGGAACATCATGACAGTCAGGATGTGCTTCAACTGTGTAAAGTAGCAGTTACCTGAGGGAAGGTTATAGCACTCAGTGTAACCACCTCCCTTAACCACCAGTATGGCGTAACCATATAAGGAACATCATGACAGTCAGGATGTGCTTCAACTGTGTAAAGTAGCAGTTACCTGAGGGAAGGTTATAGCACTCAGTGTAACCACCTCCCTTAACCCCCAGTATGGTGTAGCCATATAAGGAACATCATGACAGTCAGGATGTGCTTCAACTGTGTAAAGTAGCAGTTACCTGAGGGAAGGTTATAGCACTCAGTGTAACCACCTCCCTTAACCCCCAGTATGGTGTAGCCATATAAGGAACATCATGACAGTCAGGATGTGCTTCAACTGTGTAAAGTAGCAGTTACCTGAGGGAAGGTTATAGCACTCAGTGTAACCACCTCCCTTAACCACCAGTATGGCGTAACCATATAAGGAACATCATGACAGTCAGGATGTGCTTCAACTGTGTAAAGAAGCAGTTACCTGAGGGAAGGTTATAGCACTCAGTGTAACCAACTCCCTTAACCACCAGTATAGTGTAGCCATATAAGGAACATCATGACAGTCAGGATGTGCTTCAACTGTGTAAAGTAGCAGTTACCTGAGGGAAGGTTATAGCACTCAGTGTAACCACCTCCCTTAACCACCAGTATGGCGTAACCATATAAGGAACATCATGACAGTCAGGATGTACTTCAACTGAGAATAGTATCAGTTACCTGAGGGAAGGTTATAGCACTCAGTGTAACCAACTCCCTTAACCACCAGTATGGCGTAACCATATAAGGAACATCATGACAGTCAGGATGTACTTCAACTGTGTAAAGTAGCAGTTACCTGAGGGAAGGTTATAGCACTCAGTGTAACCACCTCCCTTAACCACCAGTATGGCTTAACCATACAAGGAACATCATGACAGTCAGGATGTGCTTCAACTGTGTAAAGTAGCAGTTACCTGAGGGAAGGTTATAGCACTCAGTGTAACCACCTCCCTTAACCACCAGTATGGCGTAACCATACAAGGAACATCATGACAGTCAGGATGTGCTTCAACTGGGAACAGTATCAGTTACCCTTGAGGGAAGGTTATAGCACTCAGTGTAACCACCTCCCTTAACCACCAGTATGGCGTAACCATATAAGGAACATCATGACAGTCAGGATGTGCTTCAACTGGGAACAGGATCAGTTACCCTTGAGGGAAGGTTAGAGCACTCAGCGTAACCACCTCCCTTAACCACCAGTATGGCGTAACCATACAAGGAACATCATGACAGTCAGGATGTGCTTCAACTGGGAACAGTATCAGTTACCCTTGAGGGAAGGTTATAGCACTCAGTGTAACCACCTCCCTTAACCACCAGTATGGCGTAACCATACAAGGAACATCATGACAGTCAGGATGTGCTTCAACTGGGAACAGTATCAGTTACCCTTGAGGGAAGGTTATAGCACTCAGTGTAACCACCTCCCTTAACCACCAGTATGGCGTAACCATATAAGGAACATCATGACAGTCAGGATGTGCTTCAACTTTGAACAGAAGCAGTTTATTTTAAAGGAAGGTTAGAGCACTCAGTGCAACCACCTCCCTTAACCCCCAGTATGGTGTAGCCATATAAGGAAAATCATGACAGTCAGGATGTGCTTCAACTTTGAACAGAAGCAGTTTATTTTAAAGGAAGGTTAGAGCACTCAGTGTAACCACCTCCCTTAACCACCAGTATGGCGTAACCATATAAAGAACAACATGACAGTCAGGATGTGCTTCAACTGGGAATAGTATCAGTTACCCTTGAGGGAAGGTTAGAGCACTCAGCGTAACCACCAGTATGGTGTAACCATACAAGGAACATCATGACAGTCAGGATGTGCTTCAACTGGGAACAGGATCAGTTACCCTTGAGGGAAGGTTAGAGCACTCAGCGTAACCACCTCCCTTAACCACCAGTATGGCGTAACCATATAAGGAACATCATGACAGTCAGGATGTGCTTCAACTGGGAACAGGATCAGTTACCCTTGAGGGAAGGTTATAGCACTCAGTGTAACCAACTCCCTTAACCACCAGTATGGCGTAACCATATAAGGAACATCATGACAGTCAGGATGTGCTTCAACTGTGTAAAGTAGCAGTTACCTGAGGGAAGGTTATAGCACTCAGTGTAACCACCTCCCTTAACCACCAGTATGGCGTAACCATATAAGGAACATCATGACAGTCAGGATGTGCTTCAACTGTGTAAAGTAGCAGTTACCTGAGGGAAGGTTATAGCACTCAGTGTAACCACCTCCCTTAACCACCAGTATGGCGTAACCATATAAGGAACATCATGACAGTCAGGATGTGCTTCAACTGTGTAAAGTAGCAGTTACCTGAGGGAAGGTTATAGCACTCAGTGTAACCAACTCCCTTAACCACCAGTATGGCGTAACCATATAAGGAACATCATGACAGTCAGGATGTGCTTCAACTGTGTAAAGTAGCAGTTACCTGAGGGAAGGTTAGAGCACTAAGTGTAACCACCTCCCTTAACCACCAGTATGGCGTAACCATATAAGGAACATCATGACAGTCAGGATGTGCTTCAACTGTGTAAAGAAGCAGTTACCTGAGGGAAGGTTATAGCACTCAGTGTAACCACCTCCCTTAACCACCAGTATGGCGTAACCATATAAGGAACATCATGACAGTCAGGATGTGCTTCAACTTTGAACAGAAGCAGTTTATTTTAAAGGAAGGTTAGAGCACTCAGTGCAACCACCTCCCTTAACCCCCAGTATGGTGTAGCCATATAAGGAAAATCATGACAGTCAGGATGTGCTTCAACTTTGAACAGTAGTAGTTTATTTTAAAGGATGGTTAGAGCACTAAGTGTAACCATCTCCCTTAACCCCCCGTATGACGTAACCATATAAGGAACCTTATGACAGTTAACTGAGGTTATTAATGATATTCTCATCCACCCTACGCCCTTGATGTCCTAAAGGACCTACATATATAATACAACAAATTTAAAATATGTATTAACTAAATCCTAAACCTCCTATGCCATTTTCATGTTCTATGAAATAGAAACATAAAAAAGAACATATAACTGAAACGTATAGTTATACTATAAGATGATCTACGTAATAGATACGTAGATTCTTTTAACTACGTACCTCATGAAACTTGAATAAATTACACACGTTCTGTATTTTTTTTAATATAAGAGAATAGTAAAAGGAGATGTTTTAACCGTCTTTCTTCTCCAGTTAAAACATCAATTTCCTTTAAGCAAGGAAACTTTTAAAAGCAATGAACGTCGCGTTTTTATTCTTCAGCAGATCGAACTTATAGAAAGTTTTAATTGAATTTTTGCCCGAGAAATTTCATTCTATTGACGTTAAATCAGACCATAAACAAACATAACTTTTTTAATTGAATTCCCTTTGAAAATCTTTTACAGTATTCTTTTTATGACACTGATTAGTTTCTTTGTGTTATTATAATTGTGTTATATATTATATAAAGCGTTAATATATACAGGGTGTATAAAGTGCCTGGAAACACCCAAATATTTGTATTATTAATCGAATCACAAATTACAAAAATGTTCAATATAGATAGGTATTGCGCACTAACCTTTTGGAACAATGTATAGTTATTTCACTCTAAAGGGACATCCTATTGAGGGTAACGTCAATATTCTTTATAGAAGCCTCTACCTGGAGATACATCACTTTAAAGGTTACAGTGATCTTAACTGTAATCTTTAAGGGATCGCTCAGTGATGAAATAGAGAACTTTGAGTACTGGAAATTTGTTGATGTTCAACGATTTCATTTAACTTCATTATCAAACTGGAGAAGGAAGATAGTTGGAACATTTAATTTGACACCAAAATAACATCATTAATAATTTTTATTTTTATAACAAAATAATGTAATGTATTAAAGGTTAATTCCCTGTAATCTGACAGTGGTCCTGGAAATCCTGTTGGATTACGCGTTTCGGCTTTAATACCATCATCAGATCCTTAAACTTGAAACATTTTTTAATTATTCTTGATGTCGACAAATTTTTAACAAATACTGAACATTAAAAATATTTAAATATATGACTAATAAAACTGTATCAAAATTGTATCAATAAAGCCAGCTATATTGAAAAATGTATTTAATACTAGTTAGACGTTTTAAAATAAGTTAGAACATTTATTGAAACACATTATACTGACAAAAACCAAGTCAAACGATGTATCACAATGCTTCTATAAAGAATATTGACGTTACCTTCAACAGGACGTCCCGCGTTAAAATGACAAAACATTGGTCCAAAAAGTAGGTGCCCAATACCTATCGCCATAGCAATAGTTTCGACTTTCTATTCCCATTAATGAAGAAAATAATTGGGCGCTTCAAAGCATTTTGCACAACTGTATATCAATACACATACGTTTGATATACAACTATATAAACCAAACAATTAATGAAAGTTATGTTAGTTTTTTTAATAATGTTTTCAGATAGTAAAATTAATAATTAATTATTGACGTTAGTAAAAATATGATATAACATTCAAAATTGTAGGCCGTTTCGGAGTTTTAGACAATTGTATCCTTACTCACCCACCGAAACACGTACAGTGGTTAATGGCCCACCCGCCAACCCAAACACGTACAGTGGTTAATGGTACTGTACATTGGGAATGTTGTGCAATTCTTTTTAGGTAATGTACAAAATTATGCATTTTGTGTTCATTAGTAATTTTGTATGTAACTCTGAGGGAAACTTTAAAGTAATACACGTAACTCTTTGAGTTAATTACGATATGTGTATATTGCCCCGTACTTATAAATAATACAAAATAATAGGACGTATACTAATCGAATAGTTTCAAAATCATAAGCCAGAATAGAAAATAATATATTGAATATCACTCCATATATTTCTTACAGCGTAACTTATTTTATTAATATTCTAATAAATGTGAAAAATCTTCTAACTTTAACAATAAGTTAGATCAACTAAGGATCTTTAAGTGAAAATACGAAACACATTTTGTACAAATGGTATATTTTTTATTCCATTAATCGGTAAATACATTTGGATTCAGTTATTTTAATATTAACTAAATTCAGTTTAATTCACAACAGAAATTAAGATCCACTATTTTCCAATAAAAATGTTATTTTAGTAAAATACAAATCAATCTCATTTTTTATCAATTTACTTTGATTTATAAATTGAGACCCTTTAGACTAACTAAGATTAAGTTAATTGTTAAGTAAAGTCATTGTGAAAATTTAAACATAATACTTTATATGCTATATCGATGAAGTTTTCCTTAGTACAAGGTTTTTAAATACAATTGTTCTGAAGGATTTTCTAGGTCAATACAAACAATAATTTCTTGAACTGAAATCACGCTAATTGAGAAAGTTTCTTTTTTAAAAGTTGTTCTCACATATTTCTCAGATACACCGTTGTAGCCTCTTAATCCGATTACAGTGGGGTAAAGATAAAGTAGAGATGTGACCTAATTCCTAGACATAAGGGATAAACATTCAGAGGTTCGTAATATCCCAGCAGTCGGCCCTAATAAGCTTATTTACCTTTCTGGTTGCAGAGCAGTTTCTGAACCTTGCCATAAATTAAAGTGGGATATCTTATAACTAAAGATTATATTTCATTGTTATATTTGATTAAAAGATCTCTCAACTTATTCTTACCTTCCTTTCAAATTTCATCCGAAATTTTAAGATGTGTCATGCTAAAATTGGACAGTTCATATACTTTTATATCTATTCCATCTATATGATTGACCATTGTAAAAATGGCCTAAAACGTTTTTAATCTTTAAGGTTCTAATTTTGAGGGACTTTATTTAAATATTAGTAAATTAATTGAGTATTTTTATGTACATTTGTAAAAATAACAGGTTGACTTTAAACAAACTATTTACTGTATTATTGATTATTAAGCTTTGTTATTCATGAATATGTATTGTTTTATATAGTTTATATATTGTTAGTATTATTATGGTTTATTAAATGTAAACTGAGTACCCTTCTAAAACATTTTATTATTTAAATAATACCACAACATGTTTCGACTTAATTTTCAAGTGTTATAAATAAAACCAAATCTTATGTACATATATATATATATATATATATATATATATATATATATATATATATAAATCTTGTATTTATTTATGCACAATAAAATCCAAATTATATTGTTAGAAATAGACTCCAAAATTTATATTTTTGTTAATATGAACAATATTAAAGGTAGTAGTAATACTTTTTTCAATCATTTCGAAACCCCAATATCACGATTAAAATATTTATTAGCTAGAGATCTTTCAGACCGATCATCTTTTAATAACTATAAACCAAATCCATTTACAAAATGATAATCAGGATGGATATATTTTTATATCCAAGATTATTTGAATCTCCCTTATATTGTATTTTTAATCTCACTAAAACTATCTTGAATTTAGAATTTAATATATCAATTTAATATTAATAATCAAAAATAACCAACAACATTTGATCAGAACGACAATACAATGAGCTTTAAGGTGGCCGATTTGCTTCACGAAAAATACCAAAAACTTGTGTTTTTACATAAACAATTCTGTCGTAATATTAATTGGCTTATAACACTTGAATTTACATTCGATAGACAAAGAAATATTCTAGTACATAAAAATATAGTTTCTGTGAAAAAGTGAGTATTTTGTATTTTTTACGGTTAATATGTGAAGCTTTTATTTTATTCTTAACGATTTTAAATTAAAACACTCATAACTCCACTACATAGATTGGACTTTTAAGAATCGTACAGTATTCACTTAAACTAATTATAAAAATAAACAAGAACTGTATACTTCAAATAGAAAAATATGTTTTAGCCCAATGACAGTTAGACTGTATCTCAACTATTGGACTATCGACTTTCCTGTAGTGACTTGGCTGTTAGGGAAGTAAACACCTTAAAGGACTTTAAACAAAATACTGTCCAATAAATTACGAACTGTAACAAATAAACGGATAAAATGAAATAACATTAATACGAGCATTGAGTGCTATAATAGACATGTTACTTTTTATTTAGCTATCGATGTTTTACTTAGGGCTCGTAACAATACGTTATGTCCCACCTTGCCTTATTTAGTTTCTGACTATGAATAAGTTTTGTTTTAAAAAATTATAGTAATTATAAATATTCATTTATTTACTTTATTTATTTTTAAGACGCCGATCGTCAAGTTGTGGGTGAATATGGATTTCGAACGAGTGTTATGAATGTAGATACTCATGGAATGTAGTCATTGTTACAAACTAAGACGGCTATTCCTTACAATGTTCATTAATTAGTAGCTCAATGACAAATGAACAGCCTTTTAAAAATTTGTTATAACTCTTACTGGGATCGAACTGAAAACTGTTAGTTTATGAAGCCGGGCTTATCTTTAACATACTTCGTTTCAGACCAACAATATAATGCGTGTAGTATTTAAGTGTTATTATTTTCAGCCACTGAAAAATCAAATATTTTTACATTTTCTACAACTATTTTTAATGACATAAGAATCGACTTATAATATTTAACTTAAATAAAGTTTTAAGCCCATCTAAATATCCTTTTCATTACTTCTAACAAAAAATGTAAATTATAAATCTGAATAAGTATTTAAAATAAATCGAAAATACTCCCAACGTAAAACTCGATAAGATTTACTTTATAAATGTATGTTCAAATATGTGCCTAGAAACCAAATAATGTACCTAGGTTAGTAATTTGTATCAGTTAAACTGTGTATATTTGAAACTATACGACAAATTAATTTCGTATAGTACTTTGTACGAAATTTGTGTAATAATTAGTTAATTTGTGTAGTAACTAATCTCAAGGGATGGTGTTTTTAATATTTAATTGATTTTTATCACTCGAATCAACCCTAGATCGGCAGATTAGTGCACATACGCAAGATTTGCATGCTTGAATATGAATTTAAAGTAAAAAATATCCGTAGATATAGAGTTAAATGATTTAATACTGTTGATAAAATGTTGACTACAACATTTGTAGACGTTGACATTTTTACGACTTATACTCCATTTTTTATGTTTTCTTTATATTTTTTTACTTTCATGCTCACACTTCTCTAGAACTTACGTGGAGGGGGGGCTGATTTTGAAATAAACTTCAGGATTTTACTTTGATAGATAAATCTGTGCTAGCCCGTTAGAGGAAAGAGGTAATAAAAAGAGAAAAGAGTGACAGCAGGTGCTAAAGAGTGATTCAACCCTCCTTGGACACCAATACAAAGCAAGATTAATCGTCTGTCCCTTAGGTGGCTTTTTCACACTTCCAACGTCGGTGAAAGGTGATTCTCCCTTGCAAAATAACTTCGCCCCGTTCCTATTTTGTGAATCTAATTTATTTGTTGTGTTATTTACCTTAGCTAACTGCTTTTACGACTCAGTGTTATTTTATTATTTTTTCTATGCATCTATATTATTTTTAACTAAATTTATCATTTTTCGTTTACTTTAGTAAAGTACATATACCTTTTTTAACATTTTAATATTAACATTACATTTCAAAATTTTTTTTCAAAGTAAATTTATAAACAAAGGTTTAGTACTGAAATGAAATAAAATTATGGGAAAAGACAATAACGTAAAAAAGAGTTTAAAATTTAAAATAATTGTAAGTAGCTAATAATATAAGCAGCTCTTCATAATATATCAATTTCGGAATGACCAAAAGGAACTTTCACTAATATCCAATAAAACTGGAAAGTGTCCAGCCAAGGTCATCGACTAGTCCCTTTCTTTAGTTTAGCTAATATCTACAAGCAATTTTCTGATGTAGAAATATGAAGTGCATAGTTAAGAATATAGAGGGCCACAAGAATAACATCTGCTATTATAAGGTTATTTTAGCCCATCCAGACTACTACAAATAGCATTATTATTATTATATTTATGTTTTTATGTATGGTTACAGTTGCGTATTAACAAATTTATAATGCCTGTACAGTGTTCATATTTGGATTGTGAATAAAAAAATAATAGTAAGGACCCTGCTGATAAGTACAAACTTAGCAGGGCTATTAATATGTATATTTTTTATTAATAAACAATTAATTACATTTTATTTAAATAGCCAGCAAGGTTTCGGATTGGGGAGCCTAAAGTTTGAATCCCCTATTTAGCTAACTGTCGTCCTTCGATTGATAAATAAAGTTCATTGATATTCCTTATTGTAGTATTACTTGTTTATTTCCTTATACCTTTTCCATTTTTTTAGCAATGTACTTTAAACATATATACTATTCAAATTAATTAACCTTAATTAGTTTTATTATGATCTATATGATTTTTTATTGCTTTAAGTTCCCTTGTAGTTTTATAGTTCTTTTAAGGCTGTGAGTTGAACTCCTCCCTCCGCTCAGATCTGTAGTCTTTGGGGTGAATATTTTTTCCATTTTATTTGATTTGAAAGCTGTTCTCTTTTGTAGAACAAAGATTATTTTGATTTTATTTGATCCATGTAAATATGGCGAGTGAAAGTTCCTCTAAAACAATGAATCGACCAAAAAATATGTAGATATGTTTTTATTGTTGTTACAATTATTCCTTTATTGGGATTTGCTACTATGGTGTCTAAAATGTCAACAACACTTTAACGTCATTTTTATCATGTAGTCCTTACTATATGTACCATAATGTTTTTACATATAAACCAAACTTTCAGAAGCACTTTGCTTGTAAATGCAGCTACAAAAACGGATTTCAATTGTTCGAAGCAGTAAAAGAGGAAATTAGAGACGATGATTCAAGAGAGAATTGTTCGACTAAGGAATGCTAATACTATTTAAAATAAACGCCAGAAACTGTCGATTCAATCAGGTGCGATTGTTTCTGCTCTAATAAGTTGAGTTTAACTCTATTTTGTAACTAGTTTAGTTTTAGAAATTTGTTTTAAACTAAGATAAATTGTTCAAATCTACTGTTTTATTTTGCTAGGGTATATTTTTATAAAATTTTAACTATTTCAAAAATGCTTATCTTATCTTTCCTTATCTTATCTTATCTTATCTTATCTTATCTTATCTTATCTTATCTGTATCTTTAATTCAAATAATTAAGTATAAATGCAAATTTAGATTCCATCATATACACATAAATGAATCTATACAACATCAATATCCCTCCCAAGCTGACAAATGTCTAAAACAAATTTCTCACATTCGTGTACTTCCCTAAAAAACATATACAAAATGCAAAATTACACCTAAACACGAATTGGAATTTATGTTGTTTTTTAGCGCAATTACATTTAGCTGAGTGAATTTCTGTCAATCGCTTGTTAAAAGATGTTTCCTGTCTCCATTTTGCTTTTATTAATACATTATTTATATATTATTGTAAATGGACCTCATTCTTTATTTCAGTTCACTGCATTTGTATACCGACCAGGGAATTATTATCTAGGATGATGTTATATTTGATTATGGATGTATGAATACATATAAGCTAATAAATAAACTTTCTAAGCTACTATTTGCACATTACTAACATTTGACTACAATATATTAGTACAATATACAACGATCTTTCCTAATAACACTAAGACAGGGCCTACTTAGGGGTTAACAATAGTCCTACAAATAATTCTACGTCCATGTCCTACAAATAAGCTACTATTTGCACATTACTAACATTTGACTACAATATAGTAGTACAGTATACAACGATCTTTCCTAATAACACTAAGACAGGGCCTACTTAGGGGTTAACAATAGTCCTACAAATAATTCTACGTCCATGTCCTACAAATAAGTTACTATTTGCACATTACTAACATTTGACTACAATATAGTAGTACAATATACAACGATCTTTCCTAATAACACTAAGACAGGGCCTACTTAGGGGTTAACAATAGTCCTACAAATAATTCTACGTCTATGTCCTACAATCCTACAAATAAGCTACTATTTGCACATTACTAACATTTGACTACAATATAGTAGTACAATATACAACAATCTTTCCTAATAACACTAAGACAGGGCCTACTTAGGGGTTAACAATAGTCCTACAAATAATTCTACGTCGATTTCCTACAATCCTACAAATAAGCTACTATTTGCACATTACTAACATTTGACTACAATATAGTAGTACAATATACAACGATCTTTCCTAATAACACTAAGACAGGGCCTACTTAGGGGTTAACAATAGTCCTACAAATAATTCTACGTCCATGTCACTCATGCAGCATTTTCTTTGTATATTGCAAATACAATATGTCTGTGTTCCTGATGTACATCTGTTGTACAGCAACATTACGTTTTCTCACGTTATCTTATCGATTTCAAGACTTGGTTTTGTGTCTTTTGTGATATTAATATGTGATTATTGATACGATACTTATTCTGTATGCTTGCTTTATGTGATGTACTGTGTAATATGTACTTGGTATTGTAAATTATAGGTATAGTATTTTGAACAATATTAACACTTGATAATTTATATAACTACTTTGAATATTATAGCGTATGTTATGTTTTCGTAATTGATATAAACGTGTTTGGTTTTATAAATAGTCTTTTTTTTTCAAAAACGCTACACATATTTATTGACGTATTTACATTTTTGTTAGTTACGGTAAGTTTTGTCGGGATGACTGATGCAGATTTTTTTTTTTTTTTTTTTTTTTTTTATTTAATCTTATGTAACATTGAGTTTCAATAGTGAAAATTAGGGAACCTAATTTGCTCATGCGTGCACGTTAAAAAAATTAAACAGGTATATAATAGTAATTATCTAACCAGCATATTAGTTACTATACATAATTGTTAACTATGACAACACAACGCCTCATCTTACTCAGAGAGTTAAACTGCAAGCAGACATAACCTCTGTTACTCTACATATTCGTTAACTATGACAACACAACGCCTTATCTTCCTCAGAGAGTTAAACTGCAAGCAGACATAACCTCTGTTACTCTACATATTCGTTAACTATGGCAACACAACGCCTTATCTTCCTCAGAGAGTTAAACTGCAAGCAGATATAACCTCCGTTACTCTACATATTCGTTAACGCCGTAGTATCCAATCTAACAGAGCTATTGATAACGGATCGCACAGAAGCCTTCAGTTTGCGGCACTTTGAAAGCTCAATGCGGGTCTCAATACTTTGGAACTTATTGAGGGGAGCAGCCGGCCCGTGAAAGGGGTAATTAATGGACGGGACGGGGATGAAACAGAACCTGCACTTTAACGTATTCCATTCACATTTACAAACATTTCATTTTGTTATCATACTGATATCCCCTTTCATGAACAGTTTCTATTTAGATCCCTTAACGTCGTGTCAATATCAAAAGTTTTTTTATATTTAAACTGCGTTTAATTATTGACTCCTCGGTAATCATTTCTCGTCTTATATCACCGCTACCTCAGTAGGGTACTTTGAAGTACCTTTTAATTTTGAAGCCGTATTAAAAGTTTTAATAAAATAACAATTACTCTTTAGTAATATAATAACAAGAATTATAAAAGTTACAAAGCAACTCATACATATATATTGCATATTAACTCGTATTGCAGTACAACCCACTACATTCTTAGGCTTTCTGTTTTTGTGCCCCTACGAAAAACAACTAGGAGACAAAAGCACAAAGTTTAAGAATGTTGACTTTGTACTACAACGCGAATGACGAAATATTAGTGAATTTCTATTAACTTTTAGTGATTTGTTTGGTTGGTTAGGTCTATCAAGTACACAAATGAAAGCAGGAATATAAATTCCAATCTCAGATATGTTCAATAACAATTATGGAAGACATTTTAAAACCTAACAGGACTTTAGAGTTGACGAATATTTATATTCCAGTACTCCCATGACGCTACTAAAATGAAAATAAAACGTCACAATTTTTTTTCTTGACTATACATTTCCCATCAGTTACTATGATATTCCTATTTAACACTATTAACAAGAGATGTTGAGAAAAATACAAGCCACATCTTAGTGAAATAAGTAAGTGGTCAGGAACTTAAGGGAAAATGTAAGCGTCAGATCGGGTTCTGTTAAGGTTTTAAACCCCCTTCCGTGCTTTTTATTAAAACACAAAAAGGAAAAAATGTATGGTAATAGGCTTCTGTATTTCTATATGTAGATTTTTGGTAAAATCTGAATGAGCTTTGAAAAATATGACGAAAAAATTTACAATCAAATTAAGAAGATTCCTGCATTGAAAATGATTTAGCTCATAGACATTAGCAACTTTTTTTAATGGGGAGGGTGTGGTACACTATCTACATTATCATCTCCTTGTCAGTGGTTTTTTGTCATTTTTTGGCACAATGGGGGAAAATTCAGTAGGAACCTGATAAATGCTTCAGATGAAAGACAGTACTTTTTTTACGATTGATAGACAGTAAGTAAATTAGACATTTATTTAAATTATTTCGTAACTTCATTTGATAGGTCCCTAAACGTTCCTATCGAATAATTTCTTAGTTGGAATATTACGAGACGGTAGATAAAATAAACGATTAAATCGTCACACAACAGAAATTAAATATATAATATGGTTATTGATTTCTAGCATAAACAATTAAAATTTATCTTCCAGGCAAGGGGTTTGAGTCATACGTGGATGAGTATCTCTCCGTACTAAAAAAATTCTTGCTATTATTAATGTTATTCTTTACTACTTAAATTGTACTGCATTAAACTTTTGACTTTTCATGTGCTGAATTTTAAACTACAAACCTATTAAAATTATAGGCTCAATATTGTCAATAAAACACTTTAACTATACGTTTTAATTGTGTTAATAGATGTAGTTCATCGGTTGTGTCTTCCACTGAGTAAAAGTTTAATAAAAGTTTTTGGAGAAATTCCAACTTTACTCAAATGTAGCAAATCATGACTCTTCTTTGCGGTGTTGTTAGCGCTATAGTCTAAGCACAGTCTCCCTGAAGACTATTTGCCTGTCATCCACTGAAACTACAAAAATATCCCAGAGAGTTATACAAAATTGTTTGAAAGTTAACAGTACGATCAAAAGTTCTTCAATTAAAATAATATTAAAGTGTGGTCTACGGCGAGGGACCTAACACGCATTTGGAAAAACCTTAATATACTAAGTGTAGTAACTCGGCAGTAACGTAATACGCAGCAACTCGTTGACTTTGAAAAAGGAGGGAAAATGAAATTATCTTCAAAAACGTGGATATTGAGGAAGGTGAAGGCAGTACAATTGAATGATATGGTACGTAATTAGGAAATATTAAGAATAATGGATAGAAAACCAGAAATTATAACAATATCTTCAAATAAGAAGGAAATCTGGATTAGTTATTGTTTAGGCAAGCGTACTATAGGAAAGAATACTCTTGAGTTTACAAAAAGAATGTTTAATGGAAAAAAGAAAAAAGTATGAAAAAGTTGTTCGTACTGAAAGAATTAAAACAAATAGAAAACACCTTACGATATACAAAAGTCAGTTGGCAGAGAAAGTTGGAGATGTAATGAATACAGAAACCTTAACACAATGATTACATCACATTACAGTGGGCTTGACTTGGAACACTTAGTCATTAGTCAAGTGTCGATGTCCTAGTGACGCCTCGTCTGTCATAACCGGTCTCATCAACAACGAGTCAAGTATGTAAATGTAAAGCTAAGTCGTGGTTACAGGATGACACGTGTCTCAATACTGACAATCGGCGAGTTGGTGCAAAAACCATATCAGAAATTCTTGTAAATAGTTTTAGTTTGCAAATTGACAAGTTATACAAGGTGTCTATAGAGTCCCACCCTTGTATTTTTTAACTAGTTGGAGGACATTTATTTCCTTCGATCTATGACTTTTCTACTGCGAGTTTCCCAGTACCGGTGGATTGAAGAGTTACACAACGACAACCAAATTTTTATTGTGCTGATATGTAAAAGATTTTAAGAACCATATTTAAAAAAGCACATTTTATACTATTCAACAGATAGAAAGCCCTAACCTTGACAAACTAAATGAGATGAGCCTCATGGGAACACCTTGTCGCAATTTTAGTATAGGTTTGAGAAAGCAACGTCGAATGTTCACCTCTGTTCATCTCTTTTAATACCTTTAAAATTAGGTATCAATTTTTTGTATCTGAAAATGTTGAGCTACCCCTCTCCTAACACACTTTTTGCGGGACATTACAAAAGTCTATATGTTATATAAAACAGTTTCTATTAATATTATAATGAAGCCGAAAAGAAATTAACGGCTTCCAACTTCCAAAAATATATACGAGATGGAGGTAGGGACTTTATGGACACCCTGAAACGAACCCCAACTGCTACGTATTGGTGTGGGTGGAAGAGCCACTGCCATGAATGCGTATGGGTGTGTGGGAGGGCCATTTCCATTGTATGCGTATGTGTTGGTAGGAGGGCCACTACCATTGTATGCATAAGGTTGGGTGGGAGGGCCATGTCTATTGTATGAGTATGGGTAGGAGGGCCATTACCATTGTGTGCCTAAGAGTATAGAAACTAGTTGTTTTCAGGAACTCTGCGTTGTAACAGTTCTAGGCAAAGTTTATTACATCCATCCTACGTTCTCCTTTCTTGACATTCCACTACCTACCTCATTATATAATCCTGACGGCTTCCCTATACACTGCACCTATCATATCTCTCATCCAACACTCCTTCTCAAATGTTGACCATTTATCTACCCTTCAGATACAGCCCCAGATTAATATCCACCCGTCCTACCCAATCTCAGACGCTTTATAGAGCTATACGTCCTTACATGGTCTGTCGTTAAATTGTTGGTAAAAACAGACATCAACAATAGAGAGTATAAGGAAGGGGAGATGCCATTATTTACACTGTCTATTGTTGATGCCTATCGTAAACAGTACATAATCACAATTATATGGCCTAACTACACACCCTTCACACATTCATTGAACAGCTTTTTCTCCCATGATATACCATTTCTCTTTATGCTCTTTCCACATTTTACTGACTCCTATTTTGACATCCCGAAGTCTTAACGCATGCGCCTTGACGGCCGTTCCACATTTTCAACATGTCAGCTATTCACATTAGTGGTTTCCATAGATAGAGAATATAATATGTTAAAATAAATAAAAATAGAATTCTGGTGAGTGGGATTAAAACAAGAATTGCCAATGTAGTGGTTAGTCTGCTTAGCGAAGTTATAACTAATTATTAAGTCATCTTTTAGTGAAAAGTTGTAATTAATTGTAAAGTTGTTGTACAAATATTTTCATTCAGTTTGGCTGTTATCTTTCAAATTATTAAATTTATTGATTCAACGATCCAAATTCCAACAGTACCATACTTTTAAGAAACACAAATAGTAATATGTTTACTGTATTATTATTTTATATGAATAATTTTTTTATATTTTGTACCTTTGTTGGTTGTATTTTTTATCGAATAAATAAGAGTTTCATAGCTTCCAGTATATTTTGTTAAGACTATATAAAACATCCATTTACTTCCACATCACATGAAAACTAATATTATACCATTTTTCACATTATTCCATTGTGGGTTGAAAAAGATGTACAGTTGTTAATAATATGTGTTTCAACTAGAAATATACCAGTAGAGGCTTGTACAAAAATTAACTTTTTGCTTAGTAATAGCAAGTTTTGATTGATTGTGTTAAAAAAAGGTTTGTTATTGTGTAAGCAGAAATAAAGTGGGTACCGACACTTTTGAATACCTTTAGGCTGGTGTTTACAGACATCTCATGTGGGCGAGGAAGAGTGTTCCAGGGTTTGGTCAATCTACTGCACTGTGTTTTATGACATCCCTAAATGTGTTGAATGGTGTTTTTTATGTTGGTTGTTGTGTAAGCAGGAGTGGAGTGGTTTGTGGACACTCGTGAGTATCTTTGGGCTGGTGTTTACAGACATCTCATGTGGGTGAGGAAGAGTGTTCCAGGGTTTGGTCAATCTACTGCACTGTATTTTATGACATCCCTAAATGTGTTGAAGGGTGTTTTTTATGTTGGTTGTTGTGTAAGCAGGAGTGGAGTGGTTTGTCGACACTCGTGAGTACCTTTAGACTGGTGTTTACAGACATCTTATGTGGGCGAGGAAGAGTGTTCCAGGGTTTGGTCAATCTACTGCACTGTATTTTATGACATCCCTAAATGTGTTGAATGGTGTTTTTTATGTTGGTTGTTGTGTAAGCAGGAGTGGAGTGGTTTGTCGACACTCGTGAGTACCTTTAGACTGGTGTTTACAGACATCTTATGTGGGCGAAGAAGAGTGTTCCAGGGTTTGATCAATCTACTGAACTGTATTTTATGACATCCCTAAATGTGTTGAAGGATATATTTTATGTTTGTTCTTGTGTAAGCAGGAGTGAAGTGGTTTGTGGACACTCGTGAGTATCTTTAGGCTGGTGTTTACAGACATCTCATGTGGGCGAGGAAGAGTGTTCCAGGGTTTGGTCAATCTACTGCACTGTATTTTATGACATCCCTAAATGTGTTGAAGGGTGTTTTTTATGTTGGTTGTTGTGTAAGCAGGAGTGGAGTGGTTTGTCGACACTCGTGAGTACCTTTAGACTGGTGTTTACAGACATCTTATGTGGGCGAAGAAGAGTGTTCCAGGGTTTGATCAATCTACTGCACTGTATTTTATGACATCCCTAAATGTGTTGAAGGGTGTTTTTTATGTTGGTTGTTGTGTAAGCAGGAGTGGAGTGGTTTGTAGACACTCGTGAGTACCTTTAGACTGGTGTTTACAGACATCTTATGTGGGCGAAGAAGAGTGTTCCAGGGTTTGATCAATCTACTGCACTGTATTTTATGACATCCCTAAATGTGTTGAAGGATATATTTTATGTTTGTTCTTGTGTAAGCAGGATTGAAGTGGTTTGTGGACACTCGTGAGTATCTTTGGGCTGGTGTTAACAGACATCTCATGTGGGTGAGGAAGAGTGTTCCAGGGTTTGGTCAATCTACTGCACTGTGTTTTGTGACGTCCCTAAATGTGTTGAAGGATATATTTTATGTTTGTTCTTGTGTAAGCAGGAGTGGAGTGGTTTGTGGACACTCGTGAGTATCTTTGGGCTGGTGTTTACAGACATATCATGTGGGCGAAGAAGAGTGTTCCAGGGTTTGATCAATCTTCTACACTGTATTTTATGACATCCCTAAATGTGTTGAAGGATATATTTTATGTTTGTTCTTGTGTAAGCAGGAGTGGAGTGGTTTGTGGACACTCGTGAGTATCTTTGGGCTGGTGTTTACAGACATCTCATGTGGGTGAGGAAGAGTGTTCCAGGGTTTGGTCAATCTACTGCACTGTGTTTTGTGACATCCCTAAATGTGTTGAAGGATATTTTTTATGTTGGTTGTTGTGTAAGCAGGAGTGGAGTGGTTTGTCGACACTCGTGAGTCGTGAGTACCTTTAAGCTGGTGTTTACAGACATCTCATGTGGGCGAGGAAGAATGTTCCAGGGTTTGGTCAATCTACTGCACTGTGTTTTGTGACAGACTAAATGTGTTGAAGAATGTTTTACATGCATGTTGTTGTGTAAGCAGGAATGAAGTGGTTCACTGACTCTCATGAATACCTTTAAGCAGGTGTTTACAGACTTCTCATGTGCTTCCATGAATACCGTGTTTTGTATGTTTTCAATGGACTTACATTGTTTTTCTGTTGTATTTACGTTGTGTTGTGTTTATTTTTGTAGCAAGTTTACATTGATTTCATTGTATAGTTTACCTGTACGAATTTCAAAAATAAATATGTTCCAAATCCATCGTATATTCAAGATTTAAAATAAAGCCAACGGTCAAAACACTTTCCATTAAATTTGTTTTCATCTCCTGAAATATGAACCTATGACTTCTATATGGAATGCAATTCTGTTATACACTAGGAATAACCCTAGTTTTTATATTATAAGAACGTGTAAGAATGTATATTGCTTTTGACAATGAAATCTCTTCAAAGCACAAAATGGTTCTTCTCGGAATCGTAAACTTACATTTTTAGTAGTTAAATTTCTTGGTTTTAGATTACAACTTGCTTTTTTCAACATCATAATAGGCTTAACTATGTACGATTCATATTGCGGATTCAAGTCCCAGGTTTGATTCTCTAAATGGTACACTCATTACTTTACTCGTTACATAAAGTTCATGCACAGGCTACAACTCGTTTTTACTGGCGAGTGGTGTCTAAAGTAAATATGATAGCCCCTAGTCTAGTTAGGGCAGTTTAACCTTGAATTTCATATAAATATTTATTATTTTCGTGTTCACTGAACGAGCGGGTGGCCGAGCGGTCTACGGCGTCAAGGCTTTGAGCTTGGGTTAGAAATAGTGCTGGGGTTAGACACTATTTATCAGTACTGCTCATCTTGCAGTGTTCTATCTCGCCCCTTTACTCTGTATTGATAAGCTCCCCGCACTGACCAATAGCCTATGGGTAATTGGCAAAATTACGTTAAGAAGGATATCGGCCTCTGACTTAAACTAAAAAAAACTTTGATTTACGTTTAACTATTAAAAGTGTTTGAAAAGCAATTACAGTAAATTATGAAACTCTTCTTATCTCTTTGTATAAATATAAAATTGGATACTCTCGAATGTTGTATCCTGACAAACAAATAGGTTGTCTTTAAATGTAACAGTGTAGAACGTATATAATAGTGCACGGAACCACCTTCTCGTAATATCTTCACTCCACCATGAGTAATGTTTTTGTTAACTTATAAGCATTTTTCATTTGTAACCTTCCACCCTACAATGTGAATTGTTGAAATAAAAGTAAAAATACTATCATACAATATTTTATATTTTTTATATTTTATATTTATACAATATTAATATATTTGGATTGTGTGAATGATGATTAAAAGCAGGAGGAAACTAAAGTACATTTTATTAGATTGCGAAAATATTAGAGAAGTATAAACTGTTTGTAAATATTTTCAAAGTTATTTATTTCAAACATTCCACACTTAATCTGCTCTCAAGGATAGGAAAAAATATGAATCAGAGCTTGGTGTAAAGATTGGAGAGACTGCCTAAGTACCTTAAATATACATATATTTCTAGAGATTTGAGTTAAAGTGGAGTGGTGTTTGACCGAGCTGTCCTGTCCTCAAGTTACCGACAGACATGAGATATGACCGTCTCTGGTTCCCTGGTTTACTACAGGTGATGTGCTTCATTTACGATATTGTAAGAAATTTACAGCTAAAACTCTTTTATTTATTTCGATGAGTAGGCACTAACGGGCTAAGGTTGTGGGGCTGCTATGCAATTAACCCAGGCTCCGCGGTGTGACCATGAAGTTTTTACTCCTGTCCAACGAACCTACAAAATGAATTGGCTTGTTTGATCAGGTGAGCAGAAATAAGTCTTAATTGGGCATCCCTGGCCTCTGAAGGCTATACGACATATTTTAGTACTGTAGATGCAAATACGATACTATAAGATGATATGTCTGGTAAACTTGAAAATTAATCAGTATTTTAAAAGATACTGTGATTTATTCCATTATTTTAACTTATTATATCCATACTTATAATTATATTAAACTGTTATGTCCAGTAAGCATTTTATTACATATAGTTCTCGGAAAACCCCTTACTGACTACTTAAAAAAATTATAACACTGTTTGTTTTTAAATTAAAACGTGTTTAGATTTTAAATTATCAATTATTTCTAATTATAAACAATAATAATGACTCGATTAAACAACGCAAGACATTTTAGAAACATTGGAAATCCTCACCTTCCACCTCTAAATTGAGCATTACTAGCAACAATAGAATACCAATCTAAACGCAGCCATTTCCTTCCCAATGGGGCTGAAAGGGACTGCGAACCAATTTGCAGCCTATTTGAATATCCGCTCACAACCCCCGTATATCATTTGAACCATTCAAGATGAAAATGTGAAGCTTTACCAAAGGAGATATGAATGTCTATTTAAAGTTTAATAATATATTCAATATAACCATTGTCTTATCAATATAATAATATAAAATAGCTTGATTTATTGAGATTGGTATTTTCATAACATATGGTCATATTTTGTAGAGTACATTTTTCGCAAACACACAAAAAGAATTGAAAAAGGTATTGTGTATATTCGCCCCAATTAATGTTTAACAAATATAGTAAATGGTTTATAAATCTCTTTCTGATTTTTCCTTTTTTAACTTATCTTTTACGTATTACATACATATTTTGTATATAGGACAAGAAACGAATACGTATTTACAGACTTTATCGCACTTTTAGAACAAGATCGCGTGAGGAAGCCTACTACGTTCCAAAACTTCAGGTTGTGATTCCTTTGGTAAAAATGTTCCTATACATATAGGTCCGAATATCCTTCGTTTTAAATATGGCGACCTTTTTCGTATTTTCGCTAAATTATGAATAATTTCATAACCCCTTACAATACAGTGATCAAATTTGGAATAAAAGTACCTGTTCTGCTTTGTTTAGAGTTGTGATAATATTATTTTACTATGTTAGATAATGTATTTTCAAAATGGCAGCACTTAAAAACGTTTAATTGTAAATTACGCAAAAACGCGTAATCTTAGAGAAAATGCACACGCAATAAAAAAAGTTGCAAAATGTAATAACAAATCTAACAAGTTCCAATTAAATAAAATTCGTTCATAAATAAATGAGTAACACCAATTTAGGCAATACGATGTATGCTCTGTTTCATTTTATTAGATATTGAATGTCTGGTGTTGAATGCATTTCATATAAGCTGATGAAGTAAATATAAATCAGCTGATATTTTAGCATTTTCAATACATATTTACTCATTGTTGACAAATTACATAATGATATGTGAATAGTTTTTGTGAGTTCTAGTACAATATTTGTTGTTCCATTACTGGTTATTAATCACAAAGAATCTAATTAAACTATTTGAAAACATATCATAATCTAATTTGTCAACAATCAGTTCATTTTGCAACTTTTTTATTTCGTGTGCATTTTTTTCTAAGATTACGCGTTTTTGCCAAATTTACAATTAGAAGATTTTAAGTGCCACAATTTTGAAAATATTCAACATAGTAAAATAATATTATCACAACCTTAAACAAAGCATAACAGGTACCTTAATTCCAAATGTGATCACTGTATTGTAAGGCGTTGTGAAATTATTCATAATTTACTGAAAATACCAAAATGGCCGCCAAATTGAAAACGAAGCATATTCGGACCTATGTGCATAGGTACATTTTTACTTATTTTTACCCAACAAATCATAACCTGAAGTTTGGGAACTTAGTTAGGAACACCCTGTATATTGTAAATTAACATTGATTTTAATGTAAATGCAGTATTGTATCCCGTGAAGCCGGTCTTCCTGTTCGGTTAAATCAGTTCATGTTCGGTTTTCACAGGTAGCGTCAGCGGTCTTTTCTCTCTATGTCTTTTCGTCCCTCCCTCTGCCTCTCCAGTACACGCTGATGTGACCAGTAACTCAGGTAATAGTAAGCCAAATAGTCGTCCGAGTACAATTACCGTTAGATAGCAGCACAGGCGTCTTGTCTTGGACAGTATGTTTCTAAAATTAATGCTACTGTACTTTAGTAGCGAATTCTGGCAATTGACACTGGGACTAACGACGTCGGAACCCGATGTCCTAACTTACATTTCCTATCCAAAACACCGTTCAGAGCATGGCCCTGTGGACCTCTTCATGGATTATTAGTAAAGTTTTTTTCTATAGATCTAAATTAGAATTTGGTTCTGAAAAGAACATCTAACGTGTAACCTTCATTTTAAAAGTAGGTTATTAAAGTATTAATCGTTATGTTAAAGTTGCACGCTCGAGGATGTTTGATAGATAAGTATGGCATGTGAATTAAAACATACCCCTACTTTCTAAATATATTGCAGATTACAAATACCACAGCATAAAGATTTTATTTTAACAGAAAATAAAATACTGATGATAATTGCATTCGAATTTACGGCTTCTCAATGTTTACAACAGGAGAAATTTTGATCAATTAATGCGACCTTCAAGGTGAATCCATAATAGTGGAAAGTGAGCATGAAGTCTATTCGGTGCCTGAAAACTAGGATATGAGTAATTAGAGCTTGGTGAACGGAGAAAAGAGGGTCATTAAACCGCCAATTAGAGGACTAGGGCCTGCGTCCTTACTCCTTACTACCGAGACGTCCTTGTGGCGGCACGAGCATGTCATTAAACCACCAATTAGAGGACTAAGGCCTGCGTCCTCACTCCTTACTACCGAGACGTCCTTGTGGCGGGACGAGCATGTCATTAAACCACCAATTAGAGGACTAAGGCCTGCGTCCTCACTCCTTACTACCGAGACGTCCTTGTGGCGGCACGAGCATGTCATTAAACCGGCAATTAGAGGACTAAGGCCTGCGTCCTCACTCCTTACTACCGAGACGTCCTTGTGGCGGCACGAGCATGTCATTAAACCACCAATTAGAGGACTAAGGCCTGCGTCCTCACTCCTTACTACCGAGACGTCCTTGTGGCGGCACGAGCATGTCATTAAACCGGCAATTAGAGGACTAAGGCCTGCGTCCTCACTCCTTACTACCGAGACGTCCTTGTGGCGGCACGAGCATGTCATTAAACCGGCAATTAGAGGACTAAGGCCTGCGTCCTCACTCCTTACTACCGAGACGTCCTTGTGGTGGCACGAGCAAGTCGTTTTTATTTCGCTAACAAAACGTATACGATGTCTAACTTTCCTAAGTTAACAAGACTGATGTTTTTTTTATTATTTCACGCCCTCTTTGTTATTTATTACATGTCTACCTCTGAGTTATGAAAATAGAAACAACCGTCTAAACCAACTTCCACGGATTAACTATCTTAACACGATCAAATAATTAGTGCTATTGGTAGGATTAGTAAAGAAGGCACGTAGTTTACAATATTTACGGAGCCCTCTACTTCTCTCTCCATATGAATCATGATTGCTTGTTGTCACCTTAAATATAAACTTACGTTTTGTATTACGTATTGGTTGGTATACCATCTTACAGAAGTCAGTTTAGTGTACTTCATCGTCCATATGCCAGTACGTCAAAACGCGTGATATTTTATCACCCAATTATTTTATTTTATTTTATTTATTCTTTAGTTTTTCCATAATTTTGCTTATTTATTTATTTTCTTCCAAATTGATATTCAGGATTTATTCCAAGACTATTCCTTACAAAATTATACGCAAATGTGTTTTTTGCATCCACATTCCAATAATTATGAAAAATGTTTTAATTTAAATATCTATTAACCATTCTTTACCCACTGTTCTAGTTTCCAACATTGTCCAAATAGTTCTGAATATAGAAAATAAGAAAAACTGTCTACTTACAAATAGATGAAAAAGAAAAAGAGTGAACGACTGATTTTACATGCATTTTGACCCAGAAGTATGAAACTGTTTAATAAGGTAGTAAATGTTATTAAAATGTACCTGTCCTTCTAATACTAAATTTAAATTTTCTGTCTTTTCTGATTTTCTGCGCTTCCTAAAGATGCGATATTATGCCACCCATCCTAAATACAATAAGACACCCTCCCACTGTCTACGGTGTAAGGGTTTACATGCCCACCCACATTTCTTACCGATATATGCATTGTATGTAGGGTGATAGAAGGGACAGTAACGTGGAGGGTGGGTGAGTTGGGAGATTGGAAGAGCCAGTGGCCGAGTGGTCTATGGCGTCAAGACTTCTGTTTGAGTTAAAAATTCGAATCCCAGTCACACACAGTTATCCACTCACCGCCCATTGTTCCTACTCCCATGGGCTTTAGCAAACCCATTCCACATAAAAGAACGTATCTTAACCTTTCCTTCTATGTTTATCTACTCCCTATCAGTTTACACTTTAAAACATATTCAAAATGTTCCTACCCACAAACATACATATTCTACCACAAATAAAAACAATTTAACTGTACCCCATCGTAGTAATACCATGGTCCGTAAATCAATAGCATATTGATATTGACCTGCAGTTTATAATAGATTACTAGATCATTTAAAAACCAGCCTTTCAGTATCTTCTTTTTAAAATAACCTAAAAGATTTTCTTGTGAAAACCTGTTTTTATTCACTCTCTGAATGTTGGTGCCCCAACTAACCATACCAGTAAAAAGTATGTACAATACTGTTATTTTTATCTCTTAATTAGTTTTTAATTACCGACTTATGCAGATTATGTTACTATTTAGTTAATTTAAATATATTGACCATTCTTGATACATGTAAATGTTAATGAGAAATAAATAATTTTGAATTTGAATTTTTGAATTTATGATTTTTGTAGGCCACACATTACGCACATAGCTTTTGAAAGGTCCATTCAACGTATACAATGATTTATCACGATAGTGGTTAAATAAGCTAAAATAGCTAATTTTTAAGTCTCTAACAATACATTTATTATGAGATTATTGTAATGTTAGCTATCGTTCTCTTAAATAGTATATCTCGGGTAGAGATATAGAACGATCAAGTAGATTCATTTGGTCAACAGTTCTTTTCTTGATTATGATTTACACATTTTTCACATAATTTGTGAGCGTATTTAGTATTAGGTAAGGTTACTTTAGGCTAGGTTAAGTTAGTTTAGGTTCAGTTGGGTTAGGCTAACTTAGCTTAGGTTAGAGGTAGCTTAGGTTAGAGGTAGGTTAGAGGTAGACATGCTTATAATTTAAAAACTATACCTAGTTATTAATCACTTGACTGACAATTTTTCGGTCCTTTATTAAACAATTAAGTATTTTTAACCCACCACTATGGGTTAGGTTAGGTCATGCTAGGTTAGGTTAGTTAAGGGTAGGTTGGGTCATCTTAGGTTATGATAGTTAAGGTTAGGTTAGGTCATGCTAGGTTAGGTTAGTTAAGGGTAGCTTGGGCCATCTTAGATTATGATAGTTAAGGTCAGGTTAGGTCGTGCTAGGTTAGTTAAGGGTAGGTTGGGTCATCTTAGGTTATGATAGTTAAGGTTAGGTTAGGTTATGCTAGGTTAGGTTAGTTAAGGGTAGGTTGGGTCATCATAGGTTAGGAGAGTTAATGTTAGGTTAGGTCATGCTAGGTTAGGATAGTTAAGGTTTGGTTTGGTTAGGTTAGCTTGGCTTGTTTTAGGTTAGGAGTGGACGAATACTTCCAAGTGTCAAACGAGTCAAATCAGTCTGGTTCTTAATCCACTTGAGTGGCAATTCTCTAAACTCCAGTAAATAATTAAGTATTCTTAACTCAAGTGGTTCAAATAAGAGAGATCTTATATTCCTCTGTAATTTGTTAATCACACATTCAAAATATTGTACAGCAAAACATAATTTCTAATTTATCCAAACAATAAACCTAATGAGATCATCGGAGATCGTCTAATACAATTGTTGCACGATCAAAGATAAAAGAAACTGTGTGAGAAGAAAGTAGAGTGTCCTTGTAAGGAAGTTCTAGGGATGTCCGTATTGTAACTGAAGATGAAGAGTTGGACAGACGAGTTGCCATATACCGAGTGAAGATCCTTCCTGCAGGATAGACGGGTATGTAACAGGGTTAGTGAGGGTCAGCCTTGGCCGTGTTGTGTGACCGACTGTCGCGCCGTACACTATCACACGCAGTATTACAGAATGTAAGTAGAAAAACACAGGTGATTGTTATGTAAGCAGAAGTCGTGTGGAAGAAAATATGAAAATGCATGTATAATAAAGTTTACCAATATTAAATTGTTTGATAATTTTTTTAATCTTAATATATAAAATCCAAAACTATGTATTCACTCGTCATGAACTCTCCGAAACCACTAAACAGATTTTTATTCAATTTCAGTGGAAGTTATCTTTTGCAGACTAGAGATACCCATCAATAAATTATTTCTCGAAATTCCATGTCAAAGGAGTAGAACCAGCCCCTCGCCGTTTTCTTTTGTTCCATAGGAGTAACATTTGAATTTATTTAATTTAATAATTTATTTCAAGCCGCTGATAAAAAAACATAAACATGACACAAAAGTTTACTAATTTGGTTTTCATGGTGAAGTGTGTTACGTTATTTCTACTGCCTCTGACAAGATTGCACTGCCTTGCATTCCCATAACGTTGCTACCTAGGAGAACGGAAGCAGGCTGAGCTTAAATATTGGTGTGATGGTTTAGAGAGAACCACGGGGAAAGGGTGATCAAGCGCAGAGAACCACCATGTAGCGAAGCAAAGGCTAGATTTTGTGGTTTTCTAGGGGTTTATAGGAGTTTCCAGACTATAAAAGTGTGTTACTTAGGAAAACGGCAGCAGGTTGAGATTTTTTGTATTGATGGTTTAGGGAGAACCACGTAGGGAAGAGTAAGCAAGCGGAGAGAACCACCCCGTAGTGAAGTAGTGTATATAAATAAAACTATGTAAATATATGAACTTTGGGGTCAGATGATAACCATCGGTTGTTCATTTCTCACTGGACTATCAATGAATAATATTTGTTTAAGGAATAGTCGGTTTTAGTTTGTTAAAAAGACTATTGATATAGACAATCAATAAAAATCCATATTCACACATATTGTTGTGTTAAGAATAAATAAAATCAAGGTCTATCGATTGTATAATGATATGTCATTCTTCAGATTGTATATTTATATTATATACAGAACAAATTTTTTTATGATGTAAAATGTAACTTCAATGTCTTACAAAACAAATAAATTCTGTTCTGTTGATTTAAAATGTGACATCTTATTTAACGTTTTAATTTCAAATTCAATTATTTTTTTAGTCTATTTTGTTGTAAAACTGTTACATAGTCAACTCAAACGAAAATATGTTTAACAACTGTATTATGCGACTAAAAGGAGCCATTTTACCTTCATTTAGACGAATGTCATCACTAAATAATAATATGACAACAATAACAACCATTAACTTGTTCATGTAACTATTGCTTAAAAGATTATATTGTAAGAAAGTTTTTAATACACTGGTTTTTTATTTAATAAAAACATTGATTGTAAGTAATATAAATTGCGGTAAAATTGATTAAAAAATGCCCTTTCCTACTTTTAACCACTAATTATTTCATCTATCCGAGCCATATCAATGCACTCTTAGTATCGATGATATTCACTCAGCAGGTAAAACTATCTCCACGATGTATAACGTAATATTGTAGAGTAATATCCAAATATTGTAATAAATAAAGTAACTATCCCATTGTTGCGTATATATCCAACGTTTTACGGATTTTCTTACATAATATATGTGGATACCGACAGTTATGATGTTATAGAGCTGATATTAGTACATGGAACAATGTCATGTAGATTGAGCGGCCGGGTGATGGATTGACATTCCCCACGTAACATTGTGGTGGATACCGACAGTTACGATGTTATAGAGCTGACATTAGTACATGGAACAATGCCATGTAAATTGAGCGGCCGGGTGATGGATTGACATTCCCCACGTAACATTGTGGTGGATACCGACAGTTACGTTGTTATAGAGCTGACATTAGTACATGGAACAATGCCATGTAGATTGAGCGGTCAGGTGATGGATTGACATTCCCCACGTAACATTGTGGTGGATACCGACAGTTACGTTGTTATAGAGCTGACGTTAGTACATGGAACAATGCCATGTAGATTGAGCGGTCAGGTGATGGATTGACATTCCCCACGTAACATTGTGGATACCGACAGTTATGATGTTATAGAGCTGACATTAGTACATGGAACAATGCCATGTAAATTGAGCGGCCGGGTGATGGATTGACATTCCCCACGTAACATTGTGGTGGATACCGACAGTTACGTTGTTATAGAGCTGACATTAGTACATGGAACAATGCCATGTAGATTGAGCGGTCAGGTGATGGATTGACATTCCCCACGTAACATTGTGGTGGATACCGACAGTTACGTTGTTATAGAGCTGACATTAGTACATGGAACAATGCCATGTAGATTGAGCGGTCAGGTGATGGATTGACATTCCCCACGTAACATTGTGGATACCGACAGTTATGATGTTATAGAGCTGACATTAGTACATGGAACAATGCCATGTAAATTGAGCGGCCGGGTGATGGATTGACATTCCCCACGTAACATTGTGGTGGATACCGACAGTTACGTTGTTATAGAGCTGACATTAGTACATGGAACAATGCCATGTAGATTGAGCGGTCAGGTGATGGATTGACATTCCCCACGTAACATTGTGGATACCGACAGTTACGATGTTATAGAGCTGACATTAGTACATGGAACAATGCCATGTAAATTGAGCGGCCGGGTGATGGATTGACATTCCCCACGTAACATTGTGGTGGATACCGACAATTACGTTGTTATAGAGCTGACATTAGTACATGGAACAATGCCATGTAGATTGAGCGGCCGGTAGATGGATTGACATTCCCCACGTAACATTGTGGATACCGACAGTTACGATGTTATAGAGCTGACATTAGTACATGGAACAATGCCATGTAGATTGAGCGGTCGGGTGATGGATTGACATTCCTCACGTAACATTGTGGATACCGAAGTTACGTTGTTATAGAACTTACATTAGTACATGGAACAATGTCATGTAAATTGAGCGGCCGGGTGATGGATTTACATTCCCCACGTAACATTGTGGTGGATACCGACAGTTACGTTGTTATAGAGCTGACATTAGTACATCGAACAATGCCATATAGATTGAGCGGTCAGGTGATGGATTGACATTCCCCACGTAACATTGTGGTGGATACCGACAGTTACGTTGTTATAGAGCTGACATTAGTACATGGAACAATGCCATGTAGATTGAGCGGTCAGGTGATGGATTGACATTCCCCACGTAACATTGTGGATACCGACAGTTACGATGTTATAGAGCTGACATTAGTACATGGAACAATGCCATGTAAATTGAGCGGCCGGGTGATGGATTGATATTCCTCACGTAACATTGTGGATACCGAAGTTACGTTGTTATAGAACTGACATTAGTACATGGAACAATGCCATGTAAATTGAGCGGCCGGGTGATGGATTGACATTCCCCACGTAACATTGTGGTGGATACCGACAGTTACGTTGTTATAGAGCTGACATTAGTACATGGAACAATGCCATGTAGATTGAGCGGTCAGGTGATGGATTGACATTCCCCACGTAACATTGTGGATACCGACAGTTACGTTGTTATAGAACTGACATTAGTACATGGAACAATGCCATGTAAATTGAGCGGCCGGGTGATGGATTGACATTCCCCACGTAACATTGTGGATACCGACAGTTACGTTGTTATAGAGCTGACATTAGTACATGGAACAATGCCATGTAGATTGAGCGGTCAGGTGATGGATTGACATTCCCCACGTAACATTGTGGATACCGACAGTTACGATGTTATAGAGCTGACATTAGTACATGGAACAATGCCATGTAAATTGAGCAGTCGGGTGATGGATTGACATTCCTCACGTTACATTGAATACGAGCTACATCCAGACTGCCTCATCTTTGTACACAAATGTATGACCCAAAATAAAGCACATTAAAAAGCCTTATAATAGTTTTTCTGGAGTATATTATATAATATTTGTGAATTATGCAGTTTATATTAACCATACGAAGTAAAAGATTGTTGTGTGAATAGTTTAAGATTTGGCTGTAATTTCCCAACAAACACATGTTATTCCTTGTAAATTACGCTTTTTACAAAAAAATCCTTATTTCAAAGATTTCATTACTTTCATTACATTTTCGTTATTTTAAATTATAGAAATAAGTTTAAGTCGAACAGTTTTTTTCTTTTACTTGTTTTACGCTGATCATGAATTTGAAAACTATTTTAATATACAATAATTATTTTTTTAAGTACGACGGAAAACTACTTTCATGTCGAATTGTGTCTAGTGGCCATATTTGCGATGATAATATAAGAAACTAGTCACAAAAGACGAATTTGCATACATTTTCACTTGAGGGACTGCCCGCAGGCCATAACGGAGGCCAGGTATTGAATTTAACGTAAATTTCGAATTCAGATGCAGGATATGTTGTTGGGTTAGGTTTCAGTAATGAAAAGTGTTTTTATGGCTCAAAATAGTAATTTTACAGCAATTCCAAATATTGCATATTCTTGTTTAACGTACCAAAGACATTAGATAACAAAGTTTTTCACATACCAATAATTTTTATTACTTCCCTGGAAAAAACAAATTTTCTCATTGTTTATATTAAATTAAGTTGACATTAAAGTGATTTAATTACATTTAAAATTACTGCACTCACGCGTATACAAGTCTTCGTGACTATACATTTCATAATACTTACAACGTGACAAAGTACTTAATTTTATGACCTCTAGAAGCCAATTTTCAAAATATTGATAACAAATTTTTTCTTGAAAAATTAAAATTTTTAAATTTAAAAAGTTAAAGAAAATATTCTTGTCAACCACGCATTTCAACATAAATGCAATATATCAACGGATTTTAGTTTAATAAAAACGTAATGCACAGTTGAAGACTCCGCTACTTCTAACTAGGATAAACATTATTGAAACTCACAACAAAGAATAAAAATGCACAATTTATATCGTATAATTAAACGGGAAAACAATCGTATGATTGAATTTTTCATAGGTCTCTTAGTTTCGTACTAAACAACCTTCAAACTCGGGTACACAACATTTCTGCGCCGACTCTATTCATGTACAGTATTCCTGTTTCCTTCAGTAGGAAACTATATTTCGAGTTAGGAAGTGTCTTAAACATCAGAATAATCTGTTATTTAGCTCAGGCGTACTCCTACAACGAAGGAACGGGTGATTTATTTTCATATTTAGTAAGCATCTTGTTTAAAATAAACTTTGTAATTTTCTGCAAACATATAATAAATTTAAAACTTTTTAATTTTTTTTTTACTTTTTTAGTTACTTTTTAAACTATAGGAATTATTTAGCTCAGGCGTACTCCTACAACGAAGACTACTGATCAAGATAACTATTTTCAAAAAACCTACAGAAAAAACGTCTTCGAAATAGGAAATAAGTATTACGTTTATTGCTATACTTATAAATGTGATTTTACTCGTATGTTTATTTGTTTCAAATGTTATTTCCAAGTTCACCAATAATGTCCTAGCAAGCTATATTGATAATTTTACCTACTACAGTCTATTTCAGAAAGATAAGTGATCGAAGTGATTCGCTTTACGTTCTAAATAATGGAGATCAATTGAAACACGCAAAATAGATACTAAACTAATCAATCAAATGACTAAATTACAAATTAGCAATTTAACTGTTACAGATTAACTGCTAACAGATTCCTCCTCTGAAGTTGTGTGTCCGTCAAAAGAACAGTTTATGTAATTTTCAAACTCAATTTATAAATATTTCACAATTAAGGTAATTAAATTGATCCTTCAAACATTAACAGACCATTTATATGTTTTTAATCATTTGAATATTCTGTCTACAGAAAAATATTTGAAATGGGATTATATTAACATAATTAAGTCATATTTCCATAGAAGCTTTTATTTATAAATTACTTTATTCAGAAATTTCGTGAAGAGTTTTGTATTACTGAATAACAAAATACTAGAGGAACGGGTGATTTATTTTTATATTTAGTAAGCATCTTGTTTAAAATAAACTTTGTAATTTTCTGCAAACATATAATAAATTTAAAACTTGTATGATTACTTTGCCTCTTTTATATTAACATATTTTAAGTCATTTTCACTACATGGAATACATTTCCAAACAACTTGATACGAAAACACATTTACTATTTTAAAATAATCTTAATAAACAACCAGGTCCACTGACTATAATTTCTTTTAATTTTGAATATTTTTTAGTGGCTGAAAAAGCTCAAGCAAACAATATAAAGCCGTGTTAATAAAACAGAAATTATTATCTCCATAAAGTTTCAAAAAGGAGAGACTAGAATTTCCTCTGTGGCAAAGGGAATATGTATGTCATTGCCATAATTTCAGTGCTACAGAGGTTGCAGTGGGGATCGTTTCATCTCGGGCCCCAGCTGTGCTCCCGGCTTATGACTTCCTTCCCTTGCCCTTCCTCAACCCTTCCCATTACATCTCTTAGCCTAGAATGGCAAATCACTACCCGACTGTCCGCTGGCGAATAATTAAAATCATTGCCAATACATCCCACGATAAATAATTATATTTATAATATGATTATAAATTATAAATAGCTTGATATCTTTACTATAACATTTGTCAGTTTGTTTCAATTTTCCTTAATATTAAATACGGACATATAACATAAATAAATATTATTTAACTTTTACTTAACTTACGTGATTAGTTTTTACTATTAAATTATATACATGTTAATATTTTAATTGGAGTAAATTTACTATAAACCAAAATTGAGATGTACTTAAAGAATGGTATTACCTGGAGGACGTAGGGCTGGCCAGGGCCTCATGTCCGTATGTACCAGCGTACGTAGACACACACTCACTGTCACATCACTGCACGGGAGACGCGCTCACTCTCTCACCGCTCCACTCACTGACTGTGCTCTACCAGGGAAAGCACAGCTGTCAAGTAGGCCGACCTGGCAGCCCCTAGAGGGGGGCTCGTACTTCCGTGCTTCTGAACCCTTATCTGAAGATTAAGGGGGAAGAGCTTGAACCTATCATGGACTTTAAAACTGAATTGGTTGGAGATCCAGATTAAGATCAAGGTCAAATAAGGTAGCTTTTTAAACACCCTTATGGAAATAGTAAAGGGGACGTTCCAAATCATCAATAACTATGCAAATAAATTGTCTTAGGGGAACATAAAATATATAGAGTTTAACTTTCAAGTAGGGCGTCCTCCTATTAGACCCCTCCTGAATTATAAAAGGAGTGATCCAACTCATCAAAAGTTGTGGGACAGAATTTGACTTACAATAACAAAAAAGCCCACCTAGATAAAAAATAGGGTGGCCATATAACATCCTCAAACTGGAGAGCTAAGTGGGTTTACTCATTGATAATATTTACGAGTTATTGTAGAATTACGGATAATATGTAGCCATGATTTAGTGTAGCGTTCTGCTAAACCTCATCTTTAGGGTAGAGGGGTTATCTTCGGCTCATCAGAGACTACAGAATTGAATTGGTATTGAACATCAGAGAAAGTACAGCCGTACAATAGGATTACTTTTTGAGGGTAGATGGAGTTACTCTAAATCATAAAGTAATGCAGCGAAAAAAACTTGTTTTGGAGTATCACATAAAATCACAACCATCAATCCCCAAATGGGGGGTCTTACAAGTGTGGAAGGAAGTTCGAGGATGATTTTTTGTCTACCTTATAAGTTACAGTGAATTTGACCGAATCCTTGTCTGGTATATTGAGATTAAATCACTTATACAATAATCAACAATCAAGAGAAGTGGGGATAATATCGCTCGTACATGCCACACGTTCTTCAGAGCTATTCAAGTTAATAACTACTTTTGGCGCTGGTCATTACATGAATATCATCTGATCAGAATAATCCACTCTCAATTTACTTGCCTGAATAAAGTTTTCAGTTGCATATATACAAGTTGTTTTTTTAACACCATTAGGATCTTTTAACCCTGGAGAGATAGAACAAACTTTAAATGGGGAACTTCACCTACTTTTTCCTCATTAGTAAAATTTGGTTTTAGCGATTTAAAAAATAGCCACCATTTTCCAAAATGGTGGACAACTTAATTTGTTCATATGGAACACTATGTATTTAATGATTTTTCCTGATAGGAAATGTAATTTTAAAACTTTTCTATTCTTTGCATTGTTCCCGTATTATTATCCATTTCTTACATCGATTATCCGTATTATTACATCGACACTCAAACAATTAAAAACGACAACTTTTGGAGCTGTAAACCGTGTTTTATTCCGTTATATTAGGATGAAGACTTACATTCATACATTTTATTTATCATAAATGTTGAATATCTAAGACAAAATAAATAAAATCAGCCTAAAACTGTTCTTTAATAGCCCAGTTTATACTACTAATGTTTAAAACTTTTGTTGTTTCTTTCTTGAACGTAGTTTCATAGTTAAATATATTTTGTTTAATAAAACTGTACTTAGTACACTATAAGTAAATTATTAAGACAGGTATGGAATCACAACACAGTACAATTTTGAATATTTAATGCCCTGGCTCCAGAAATAGACACTAAATTATTGGAATTAAAATGTTCAAGAAAACCTTGCATAATACTGATCTGTCAGCTGTTCATATAAATATCAGCTGTTGCATTGTTGTCAAACTTATATTTATTACAATTGAATTAACCTACAATTGTGTGCCAATGGTAATGATTAATTAATAAATTATTAAACGCTAAGAAAACATAACTAATTGAATAATAATAATGAAAAAAAGATAACGGGTACTTATACTGCTACAAAAATCTAAACTTTTGTAAGGTAATATATCATTACCATTGGCACACAATTGTAGGTTAGAGCCACTGTAATAGATATAAGTTTAACAACAATGCAACAGCTGATATTTATATGAAGAGTTGACGGATCAGTACCATGCAAGGTTTTCTTCAAACATTTAATTCCAATAATTTAGTGGCTATTTCTGAAGCCAGGGCATTAAATATTCAAAATTTTACTGAATTGTGATTCCATACCTGTCATAATAATTTACTTATAGTGTACTAAGTACAGTTTTATTAAACAAGATATATTTAACTATGAAACTACGTTGAAGAAAGAAATAACAAAAGTTTTAAAAATTAGTAGTATAAACTTGGCTATTAAAGAACAGTTTTAGGCTGATTTTATATACTTTTTTAACATATTCAACATTTATGAAAACTAAAATGTATGAATGTAAGTCTTCACCCTAATATAACAGAATAAAACACGGTTTACAACTCTAAAAGTTGACGTTTTTAACTATTTGAGGGTCGATGTTTAGAAATGGCTAATTTTACGAGAACAGTGCAAAGAAAAAAAAAAGTGTTATAATTGCATATTCTATCAGGAAAAATCATTAAATACATAGTTTTCCATAAGAAATAATTAAGTTGTTCGCCATTTTGGAAAATGTCGGCTTTTTTAAAATCGTTAAAAGCATATTTTTATTATTGAGGAAAATATAGGTGAAGTTCCCCATTTAAAGTTTGTTGTATTTCTGCAGTTTTAAAAGATCCCAATGGTGGTACACTTAAAAAATTACTCTGATACTCCTCATAATCATAATAAATGGTTTCTGTACTCTTCTACACTGTTTGTGTTCTCTTGTTGGAGCAGAGTATCAGTACATCACATAGATATAATGTACTCTTATCTATCACACAATTATATAATAAGTATAGCGTTTCATAAATTTTAAAGTGATTCTTTCTTTTTTCAGTGAAATAAAAACAACAAAAGTGACAAAACCTGTAATTTATTTTCTATCAGTCTTTGTCAGAAAAAAACAGTGCAGATGCAAAACACAATATCTTCAAAGCTTCTTAGTTTGATTGTTTTAGAGTAAAATCATTCTGTACCAAAATATATAAATTAAAAAATATTTGATTCACAATTTCTTAATACAGCCCAGTTTATGTGAATTTTTTTATCTACTTCAATTTATGCATGACTGGTCCACTTATTCCAATTTATATTTGATTGAGATAATATGCTTTTATTGATGTGTTGGATTCATGTCATCCAGTGAATGTACTAGTATTTCTTCTCTTGATATTAAATACTGTGTTGAAAGGAAATACATGTGACTGTAGGGGCTCTGAGAGAAATGACTGGCCTTTGGATGATCAGAAATGTACTCATGCTCTGGCTTATTGGTGACAGTCGTTAACACAAGTTGTACGACAGTCGGAGCGATACGGTGAAACGCACTTTCCTCAGACACATGGCTGACATTAAATATAATAAATCAGCAATAAAGCATTGCGAAATGCACCGACCCGGCAAGCCGAGAGAAACCTGTGTGACTCAGCTTCCGTTCACATACTTTACTATAGCTTCGGTTTACATCTTTATCACTTTCTCAGGGATTTCCTTTTACGTCAAAAACACCAGTGGTACCAACATAATTTGGAATGTAAAATAGGTCGTTTAAATGTCACTATATCAGGTCCCATGTCCGTTGTACATCCTCATTCCTCTGACAAACATCATTATTCATTGGTAATACACCGATCATAGAGATATGGGCAAATATGAGGGATAAATGAGTGTGATGAGTCTAGATGAACGAGTGTAGTCATTGATACTAACTGATGTCAACTGTTCCTCAGAAAGAGCTATTTATTAATAGCCCAATTGACAGAGTAGCCAAGGGACCTACAGCTTTACGTGGAATCCAAACCACTTAATGTTTATCTGTTTTCAGCTTATTGAAAAGCCTAACACTCAGTTCTCTTCCCTACACAACATCTAAACCTTGACTACCTCTCAACATAGACAACCCAGACGTCTCTAGTAGTGTCCACGTCGATGGAAACCATTGAGCATATGCCATGTGTAGGAAGAGGATTGAGCACAGAGCCTATCGTCTAAAACTTCCTCAACATTCTGCCCTCAAGTATATTTAAGTGATTACTAAATTAAATAATGATGTTAACATAATTTCTAAATTATTTTTTATTTCTTTTAATTTCTGACAAATGAGTCATTTCAGTTAACCAATATATCTCTCACCCAATAGTAACATACAGGCTTTTCCCAATTGACCCCTTCAGACATTCACGTTTACTTACGATATGCCCTTTCACCCGCACCTGTCTATCGTTCACATACCTCCTAATCAACCCTCCCATTCACCCATCATACTTACAATTAATTGGTGGTGCACTAATTAGTTATGTTAGGGTGAACAGAAGAGCACGTTGAATATGGAAGTTGAGAGAATAATTTCTTAAAACGACGTTTAATAGGTTAATTACTGAACGTATGTTCTTGATATCTCTCCCACCAACCTGGCACGTCCTTTATAGTTGCCTGACTAAAAGATGTGACAAAAGCAAAGGGCAATCGAGGGACAATTTCACAGCCCATTGTGAGTAAAACTTCCAGTTTTATTAGTCATGTTCCTGAAAATAAACTTGAGCCGAAATTAAAACCGTCTAAGTGGATGACATCTTCACGAGACATTGATACTTCCAAAATTACTACCTGAATGCGTTTCAGAAGCGCAAGGAGACGCTCAAGCAATCCAAAATCAAAACAAAAACTCTCAACCTGAAGATAATAGCCTAAGTATTATTACGAAAAAGAATTATGTTATTCAAGAGAAAAAGAAGCAAGAAAAAGAGCTAAGTGCTAAGGAAGATTTAGTGATGCGCAAGTCTTCAGCGAAATACAAAATAACGCACCCGGAAGTGAATAGATCTGCTGTTGCAAAATACACGCAGGAAAATCCCGAAGTGCACAGAACTGCTGTTGCTAAATACAAGTAGGTAAATCCTGAAGTGCACAGAGCTTCTGTGTCAAAGAATGATAAAACCTACCAAAAATACTTTCAGCGTAAAAGAAAAACATTGGCATCAAAAGAAAATTCTGGATACTAATATGATCTGACTATATGCTATGAATCAGATGACAGTACTAAAATTGGACACATGAATGTAGTCTGTAATTACTGTAAGGAACTGAAATGGAAAGGAGACTCCAAAGGAATGTGTTGCAGCAATGGAAAGGTTGATCAAAATTGCCTAGAAATACGACCTGAACATTTATAGTCTTATTGTTGTCGGACAGTCTTTGAAGCAAGTCGGAGTAAACCTAAAAGAAGACTGTTTCTCTCGTGGCCAATTCCACGTGGCCTGCTCCAAAGTGAGCTTTCCAGACAGTCTGACCATTCTTCAGCCAGAGGGTTGCACAGCAAATGTTGTTTATTCGTAAGGAAGTGTTTGGAAGCAAAGCATTAAAATTATTGTCAATTTCAAAGGGCTTCACAGTTTTAACCTAGGTTTAATTATAAAATTTCTAAATAAATTGTTCATTATTATTATTTGTTTTTATTTATGAATCTTTAGTTCAGCCCGTGAGAAGAACGGGCAAAACAGCTAGTATACGTACTTAGTTGAAGATGTCTGCGTGTTCGTATATAACTGACGTGCCTCCAATCATCTCTGCACGTACGGTCGTAGTAAAGTGCGATTGAAGTGTAAAGAATAATATAGGGATTTGTTATGTACCTATAATAGATTTAGAATGATTAGAAGAACGGAACAATATGTAGATTAATATACATCAGGTATGTAGCCTAGAGTGTAAATTATATTGTTGTGTGTAAAGTTAGATAGGGTATATACTGAGTTATCAGACTTTGTAGGATGAATGGAAGGATCATAAAGTTTTGTTACTACGTGTATGGTATATGAGCGGATATAAAGTTAGGTGGGTGGTTTGTAGAACAATAAAGGGCATATGATATGTATTTCTTTACTCGTTGGAGTGTATTTAATGGCAAGGAGGTAGTTTCGTTAGTTTATTGAAATTTCCTTGGTATTTACTAGTTCTAAGATTATAAATTATTAATATTTCTATCGTACGGTTTTTGTCAGATACTATTTATTAATTTGTTTAAATAAAAAAGCTAATATAAATTTTGAATATGAATCAAAATTCACGTTATTTGTTGGTAAAAATATAACGTGATCTCCTGTCACAATGTTATGCTAAATCCATTAACCCATTTGAGACATGCCTCACTGATTCTGTTTAAGTTAGCTAATTTCTCCGTAAAAGAGTGCAGGGAACATCTAGAACTATATGATCCTTTGTTAAGTTAGACTCCACGCAACCACATGACTGATCTAGTGTCAATATCCATTTATATGTCCAATAGTTACATTTGCCCATGCAAGTTCAGAAACGATTCAACAGTGTCCATTTCCTGCAAACGAAGTTCATCCCACCTGCAGGTATTGACAGATCGTTAATAAGAAACAATTTGGTCTGCTCAACTGGAAAAACAGTACGTATAAATGGGGTTCGAGATACTTTTGATAAATTTCCTGTAGATATTTTTAAGCGTTTGTTTAATTTTGCTACCAGCATGCAACAGTAATTCCGAAAAGATACCGTCAAGACCAGCTACTTGCCCTACTGGTATAGTGGAAACTGCATACCTCCTCGTCTATCTCTTCTTGCGTGAAAATTTTGGAGACTTCCACGGCTGTCAGTTGGCTCTGTTTTATTTCAATCCACTTTTAAAGAACGTGTTTGTCATAAGGATGGCGTGCTGACTTTGATAAGCTGACTGCCTGTTTAGCTATATTGGAGGTCTTCGGGTTGAGCACTTTTCCTTCATTTAGAGATTTACCAGAAGAGTTTCTTGAAAGAGACAACACGTTTCTTTAGATATGAATAAAGTTTAAATTTTCAACCGTTTTAACCCATTTTCTCTTTTGGCACTGTCTTGAGACCTAGTTGTAGTTTTCAGTGGCTTAAACTCTTTGTTAACGTCATCTGATTTCTTACTCCTTTCTGTACCTTCTCGGTATGGAAGCTTTAGCAATGGGTAAGAAGAGGCTTACGAAACAATCATAATTTCTTATTGTTGGAGGTATTAACCAGATGATGTCATCAAGGCTGGTGGCACAGACCTTCCAGTTTGTTTTAGTAAAATTCCAACTTTGTTTTATGAACTCTCCAGATCTAATATTATAAACTAAAGCTGCATAGTAAAATCTTTTAAAATTTAATAATATTAATCTACAATGTTCAGAGAAATGTGCTTTAACTCAAGTCAAAGATAGTAACTTACAAGTTTTTATGAACAAAACAAAGGAACCATTGATTATTTCTCTAGGTACAAAATGTTTTTAAAAAAAGCTTGGCAGTTAGCATGACCCACTCATCCCATATACACATATAATTTCACATAGCCCATCCATCCACCTTACACATGTCATACGTTTCTTCTTGGAAATTAGCGTCATTGTAATTTTTAAGGAACCCCGGCAAAATTCGTATTAGATTATTGTGGAGCATAATTAGTTTAAATAATTAAACCGTGCACACTTTATATCATCTTCTTGTGTGCTACAGTTTAGGTCAGCTCATTACTTGACGATGGTAGCATATCGCAATATAAGAAATGTTCTAAACAATATTTATCTTAATACTGTGAATTAAAAATGTCCATAATAATCTCAAAAAGCTTCATTGTCAACAGAAAGTGAAGACTCAAAAAATGCGTGTAATGAGATGATTGTTGTTACTCCATATCAGTGTTTGCCTGTGTTTTTTTCATTAACTCACTGTTTCCTTTCTAAAATAAATAAACTCTTAGTAGGTTATTACCTCTCATTTTATTTTTATGACCCTCATAACAGAAAATTCTACTTTACAATCATAAACAGTCATTTTTATAACTAAGGAAACGGCTTTCACAACATCAAACAAAATATATTTGTTAATAACTTTAATTACAAAATTTTAAACGGATAATTTACACTACCCACTTTGTTATCGTTTATTGCTTTATGGCAATAATATTTTTTATGAATACATCTTATCTTTGAATGTAGGAAGCTTACAAATGGGGGACTAAAAAATGTGATAACCTATTTGTTGTTTAAAACACATCTTAAGTAAATTTATATAATTAGTTTTAAAAGTTGTATGTCTTAACAAATAGTATTTTTAAGTTGCCTATACGTTTCCATGCTTTGTAATAAATGTGTAAATCCGTTATAAGCTATTAAACTTATCTAAATAGAATTTCATTCATGGGTTTTGCCCCTTGATTGAAAAGAAGCGTTTAATTCTTAGAAGAGTTTACACACGTCATCTAAATCCTCATCAGAGAGTAAAAACTTGTTTGACTAAAATGTATGGGTTTATAAATTGACACCCCACGTAAATTTTAAATAGTTTGAAAAAGTATTTATTCAAATGAGCCGTTTGACGTCAATTTCGTCTGATTGACTTATTCACTCGTAACTCACCATCGTCTTCTCCGCGCCTTCTTCAATATAGTCATGGCACGGTGATATTTGAGCAATAAACATAAATAATAGCCCTTCGGCAACTGAAATGAATATTTTTAACAACAAAAATTAAAACGAAATGCTATCTCAACAAGCGATCGACAACATAAATGATCTGATGTTGTCGATATGATCAGAACTTAGCGACTCAAATATTTGAACACTTTTTCAAAAGTATGGATGGTTAAATGTATGAACCAACCAACCAACCGATGGATGTGTATTATGTGGCCAATACTGACTCTCACTGCGAAGTCAAGAAAAACCCCAACCATGATTAAAAAAAAGAGGCATGACACTATTTTATACTCCATTAGTTTTAATGTGCTTAAGTATAGTTGAGCTTAACTTCTCAAGATACTTAAAGTATATCAAATCAGTAGTGAAGACAAAAATAAGTATAAAGGTATGTTTCTGTAGCATAATGCTGGATGAAATATTTCTAGAATATGATGAAAACTTTAAGACACTTTAATTATGTTTACTATCTTTAACCCTGAAAGTTATAGTATGGAAGTCTACACTCATTTGAATAATATGCCTGATTATACATAGCATATAATTTGAAATAAAAATGATAGCCTATACGTCCGAAAATAATTGTGAATTATTTCAATGGTGTGGTATTAGCCTACATTTTCTTTGCTTATTCATGTTCTTTTAATCAGTCAATGTTCAACTGAGATTTCTAAACAATTAACTATTTAATTATGTTATTTTATTTGTTATTTAAATACGTTATGTATTATGTTGCTTTTCTTGTCAGAGACAACCTGGAACACAATTTGGAGTGGCTCAGCTTGCCATTGAGACACTTTGTCCGCAGAGTGCAAAATGTCAAGGTGGTCCAGGTTGTCTTTTCGTGAAAGAACAAACTAGACCACATTCCTGAGTGGTTCAATTTGTCTATGGGTCACTTTGTCTTTAGTTCACTTCGTCCTCGCTGGATTTCAGAAGATGGTCCAGTTTGTCGTTGGGATACTGTCCGCGACCATTCAAAAATATCGATCTTTTTTGTCACTTAGCCTTATAGCCTATTTTGCATCCTCTACTTCTAAGTCCTTTCATACTGCGGTTGCTGGTTGGAATCGTAGCGAAAGGACATGTTTTATACTGTGGTTGCTTGTCGTAGCGAAATTTCGTGTTTTATACTGTGGTTGCTTGTCGTGGTGAAAGAACGTGTTTTATACTGTGGTTGCTTGTCGTAGCGAAAGGACGTGTTTTATACTGCGGTTGCTTGTCAGAGCGAAAGAACGTGTTTTATACTGTGGTTGCTTGTCGTAGCGAAAGGACGTTTTTTATACTGCGGTTGCTTGTCGTAGCGAAAGATCGTGTTTTATACTGTGGTTGCTTGTCGTAGCGAAAGGACGTTTTATACTGCGGTTGTTTGTCGTAGCGAAAGGACATTTTTATACTGTGGTTGCTTGTCAGAGCGAAAGAACGTGTTTTATACTGTGGTTGCTTGTCGTGGTGAAAGAACGTGTTTTATACTGTGGCTGCTTGTCGTGGTGAAAGAACGTGTTTTATACTGAGGTTGCTTGTCGTAGCCAAAGGACGTGTTTTATACTGTGTTTGCTTGTAGTAGCAAAAGGACGTGTTTTAACTAATTCAAACTGTTATTGTAGTACGCGTGCAATAAGAGTGAAAACAATTGTTTAGTGTGCAGCGATTTCCTTCCTATTGAAGGTAATTTTTACATATGTTTGATCGATAAGTATAAGATGCATTAATATGAGTTGAATCAACCTAGATGCAAGAAAATTGGACCTAATTTTCGTGACGTCTGGAAATGTTAAGTATGTCGGAATAAATCTTTTGGAAGCATGTTGAATTTTTTTTCTAAAATGCAAAAAACAATTAATTAAAGAACAGTTTGCCGTTTATAGTGTAAAAGTAGAGAATCACATTTTTGAATAAAAAAGCGTTTTTGATTTTTGTTGTGGGAAAATTGATGAGTATAAGAACAAAATTAATTCATGAAAACAGAATTTGTTTATTTATTTTAAAAAAACTTATCCATAGAAGTTGAAAAAGTTTTACTAAAAGGGAATTGGAAAGAGTTAAAATAAAATTTGATTTCTTAGAACAATATTTTTAAGTAAAATTAACAATTTGCAATTGGATAGTGTTCTTTGTAACGATCAGAAAAGTGTGTTAAAGCATTTGTGCTCATGTTAAAGCCTAGTTATCTTTGCTACCCAAGTTGATCTTGGATTTTACCCAAGTTAATTATGGCGTGTTACTCAGGTTGGTCTCAGGTGCTACTTGGATACTACTCAGGTTAATCATGGGTGCACCCGAAGTTGATCACAGGATGCTATTTGATATCGGAGTTATGATCACAGGGTGCTACTCAGTTTAATTACGGATGTTACCAAAGTTGATCACGAGTAGATCATCTGCTTTATTTAAATCTCTAAGGGAGAACATATTTTAAAATCCCGTCTTTATTCGAATCTAGAGTCTATAGAAAATAGTTGTGCCTAGAATCATGGTCCAAAACATTATAGTTTTGTAGAAACTGTGATCAGTCAGTTGGAGGTTTCCGGGTTTTATATTTACAGACGAGCAAGTAATTAATTTTTTCTGTTGGGCTTTTACATGGCTTCGTCACGAATGTTTAATTGTTATCTAGGAGGTACTTGATAAATAGTCATCAATAAGTAATTGACTTCATTAAAATACAGTTTTACTAAAAACTTGTTAAAACAAAAAATGTAAATTTCTCAGGTCATGGGTGAAAATAAAACGCCTTATAAATTAATTAAGCAGTTTTGGATATATGTCCACTCGTTTTCAGATCTTATTGTTGGGAATTCGTTTTGATTTGGAACATTTTTATGCCTATATATTGTGCAGGCCACTGTTTACTCTGTATTACATATTACATTGCTGTTATTGCACCTATATTTCTAGCTATATGTATACAGATTGTTATATACTGGTTGTATGTAATGTGTAGATAATGTGTGCCGATCGTAAAACGTCAACGCCATAGTGCTGTAAGCCTACTAAATTTCATATAAATCAAGAAAGTGTTGGAACAATTTTCTTTGTGATGAACACTCTGACACAATTGTAATTAAATGAGTCGACGTTCGACCCTCGACTAAAACCGTTGTATAAAACAGCCGTTGCGTATTTAAAAGCGAAATGTTGGTAATTGTGGTGAAAGTGGGGGAATCAGACCAGACACACATCACCTTAATTGGTGTCAGGTTTTCGTTATACATCACATTTTAAATGGGCTAATACATGCGAATGCCAGATTTTAGGCATCATTAAAAACTCCAAGTGAAAACGAAATCCGTTCTCAGTCAATTATTTGTTCCCCTTATAGAGTTTCCCAATTTGCAAAGCGATTGTTGAGAATTAACACACCAATTTATATTCAGCAGCACTGTTTGTTAGTTAACTTAAAAGATAAGTTAAATCTACTTTCGTAAGACTAATATCTTAGATCAAGTAAATTAGTATTAGATTATGTAAATATAGACGTGCAATTTCTGGAATATAGAATCGCTAATTAGGCATTACTAAACTGGTCACTAATATGCAAGTAGATTCAGACAATCGATATATGTAAAACTCAAAAACATTTAATGGTATGCTTTATTATTGACTTTGTACTGTATTAAATGTTTAATTTTGGCATATAATGAATAAGTATTCAACGTAGCAAACTGGTTTTATATGTCTTCTTTGAGTTCTTTATTGGAAATTGGATATAATATAAAATTTTCTTTAATTCCAATAAAATAATTTAATTTGTGAGGTCTTCACCTACAATGTAGGCATCATCAGACATCAACTAAATTCTGTTGATAATTAAATTGGTTTTATATATTAAATTAAATTTCAATTTGTTTCCTTTCTTTATTTTTTTTTTTTTTTTTTTTTTTTTTTTTTTTTTTTTTTTTGGAAAATACAGTCCGATTACTCTGAGGACTATACTAAAATAATTAAACTTTCTTACTTTAAATTTGTAGGTTTATAAAGAATTTCTTCATTAGCAAGTGTTCCAAGTGTGATTATGATAGACACACATAACAAGTGAACATAACATAGTATAAATTCAAAATTACAAATATTATGTTGATTATTTTCGGCAAGCCACGTCTACCATCTTCAGACCAGAGGAATTCATAAAGGAAAATACTTTCCCGTCAATAGTTTGAAAGGTAGCAGCTGTAGCCCTATATATTCTTTAACTCTAACATTTATCGAATATACTCCACGTGCACTACCTATACCCGGAAACCAACACAACCAGAACTTAACCATCTTCATCGTGTACTCCTCTTGTTTGAGGATAAAAGTGGTTTACCGAAATACATACACAAGTGTACGACCAGTTGTCGGGAGCCTACGCTCATGACCAGAACCTCGCCCGCGTAAACGTATCGGCTACGTAACTTAACCATCTCCATCGTGTACCCCTCTTGTTTGAGGATAAAAGTGGTTTACCGAAATACATATACAAGTGTACGACCAGTTTTCGGGAGCCTACGCTCTTGACCAGAACCTCGCCCGCGTAAACGTCTCCTAACTTACGCTACGTAACTTAACCATCTCTATCGTGTACCCCTCTTGTTTGAGGATAAAAGTGGTTTACCGAAATACATACACAAGTGTACGACCAGTTGTCGGGAGCCTACGCTCTTGACCAGAACCTCGCCCGCGTAAACGTATCGGCTACGTAACTTAACCATCTCCATCGTGTACCCCTCTTGTTTGAGGATAAAAGTGGTTTACCGAAATACATATACAAGTGTACGACCAGTTTTTGGGAGCCTACGCTCTTGACCAGAACCTCGCCCGCGTAAACGTATCGGCTACGTAACTTAACCATCTCCATCGTGTACCCCTCTTGTTTGAGAATAAAAGTGGTTTACCGAAATACATACACAAGTGTACTACCAGTTGTCGGGAGCCTACGCTCTTGACCAGAACCTCGCCCGCGTAAACGTCTCCTAACTTTACTGTTAGAAACGTAATTTTTTGAAGCAATCTATCAGGAAAGTAGAAAATATAATATACTATGATAAATTTAACATCAACTTAATTACAATAATAGTACCGGCATATTTTATACCCAGTAATTAGCTCTGTTAAAGACGTGTTAAGATAATTACTTTGTTAATATATAATGTCTTCTTTATTTGTTAGGTGGTCAGTTTTTAACACGATCAATCAACAAGAATATTAATGAACTATACGACAGTAACGTAAAATTACTTATGGTTGTTTTTTATAGGGAAAATCCTGCTGAGGAACGAATCCCATTTCATTTGGCTAAAAGTGTGGAGTGGACAAATCAACAATGCTTCAGCTCGCTGCTAGCATTTCACTTGCTGATACAAGCTGATTCATTCCTGCTGATGCAATTTAAATAGGAAAGCTTTTTTGAATTTTTAATAGAGTTAAGGGACGTATTATATTATTTTACTAAACTACACGCATTGACATTTGGTTTATTCATTTTAGGTACATGAATTGAGCAGTTTTAGATAAAAAAAACTACAGTAAATTATGACAATACAAGTATGTAGCCTTCTTATATTTAAATAAGCATGTAGGTACAAAAACATCCCCACCCTTTTTAATTTGATATCACTCAAATCCTAGTTGGATATTTATATTTGTTTTAAACTCTTTTATTCTCTTAAAAGACTTCATTTTATACTTATATAATAGTATATAATCACCTATTCATTTAATACTGTTTGATTTATTTATCATACTGTTTTTTTTATATCATTTAATACTGTTTGATATGGGATATCAATGTATCAAAGTGATACAAAGACACCACAACTGTGATATTTATAACATTCTAAATACAAGAATATTTTTTAACTAAACGATATTATCTCCAGTCAGTCTTAAAGCTGTCTTAAATATCATGAAATATTCACTAATCCAGGACTTATAATTTTGTTACTAACTATGGCTTACTTTCATATGAATATGGTTTTGTGTATCCAAATTTTAAAAATACTGTTAGTGAAAAGTATTTATTAATTACTATTCATACGTTCAAAAGTTATATGCTTGTTTTTTATTAGTTTGAAATAGTCTTCATTAAGTGTACTTGTTTATTTATTACATAGTTTCTTAAGAACATTTCCAGGATTGAGAATCGATTTCAAGTTTCTATTGTTTTGGTTAAAAATTAACACTTTCTCGGATTTTTTTAACAAAATGGTAATTTTTGAAACAAACTGAAAAAAAGAATACTAAAAGCGTTTTGTTTTTATACATTATTCAGTGGTGTTAAACATTTTATCGTTTCTTTTATAGAAGAAGTTATATATATATATATATATATATATATTTATACTTTATATTTTTTCTTCAATACATTCAATACAGACAAGTTCTGATAAAATGTAATGACAAATTAAATAATACTAATTTATTATTATTATTTAATTCCGAAGAATGCTTATAGGTTCCAGTGACTTGTTCACACCATTGCGAGGATATTGCTGCAGACCAAGGCCAGTTTACGACAAATTACCGGGTTGACTCCCGCCTTGCAATTTTCAGCCAAAGACAACACAACAGTTGTAATACAAGTGTTTTGCCGTAATTTTCAATTCTCAGTGACCCACATGGACTAAGTAACGTTCAGGAAAATGACTGGGAACCGTTATGAGGTTTACATACCCTTGGTAATAGCTCAGGCACACATAGACGGCCCTACTGACACAATCACGCTACTAGTTCACTGCACATAGACAGCCCTACTGACACAATCACGCTACTAACTCACTGCACACAGACAGCCCTACTGACAAAATCGTGCTACTAGCTCACTGCACATAGACGGCCCTACTGACACAATCGCACTACTAGCTCACTTCACATAGACGGCCCTACTGACACAATCACGCTACTAACTTACTGCACATAGACAGCCCTACTGACACAATCGCGCTACTAGCTCACTGCACATAGACAGTCCTACTGACACGATATCACTACTATCTCACTGCACATAGACAGTCCTACTGACACGATATCACTACTATCTCACTGCACATAGGCGGCCCTACTGACACAATCACGCTACTAACTTACTGCACATAGACAGCCCTACTGACACAATCGCGCTACTAGCTCACTGCACATAGACAGTCCTACTGACACGATATCACTACTATCTCACTGCACATAGGTGGCCCTACTGACACAATATCACTACTAGCTCACTGCACATAGACGGCCCTACTGACACAATCACGCTACTAACTTACTGCACATAGACAGCCCTACTGACACAATCGCGCTACTAGCTCACTGCACATAGACAGTCCTACTGACACGATATCACTACTATCTCACTGCACATAGGTGGCCCTACTGACACAATATCACTACTAGCTCACTGCACATAGACGGCCCTACTGACAAAATCACGCTACTAACTTACTGCACATAGACAGCCCTACTGACACAATCGCGCTACTAGCTCACTGCACATAGACAGTCCTACTGACACGATATCACTACTATCTCACTGCACATAGGTGGCCCTACTGACACAATATCACTACTAGCTCATTGCACATAGGCGGCCCTACTGACACAATCGCACTACTAGCTCACTTCACATAGACGGCCCTACTGACACAATCACGCTACTAACTTACTGCACATAGACAGCCCTACTGACACAATCACGCTACTAGCTCAGGCACACATAGACGACCCTACTGACACAATCACGCTACTAGTTCACTGCACATAGACAGCCCTACTGATACAATCGCGCTACTAGCTAATTGCACATAGACGCCCTACTGACACAATCTTGCTTCTAGTTCACTGCACATAGACAGCCCTACTGATACAATCGCGCTACTAGCTAATTGCACATAGACGCCCTACTGACACAATCTTGCTTCTAGTTCACTGCACATAGACATCCCTACTGACACAATCACGCTACTAGCTCACTGCATATAGACAGCAATACTGACACAATCACGCTACTAGCGCATTGCACAAGGCGGCCCTACTGACAAAATTGTGCTATTAACTTACTGTACGTAGGCGGTCCTACTGACACAATCGCGCTACTAGCTCACTGTACACAAACTGTCCTACTGACAAAATCACGCTCCTAGCTCACTATACATAGACGGCCCTACTGACACAATCGCGCTACTAGCTCACTGAACATAGACAGCCCTACTGACACAAACCTACTTCTAGTTCTCTGCACATAGTCATCCCTGCTGACACAATCGTGCTACTAGGTCACTGTACATAGATAGCCCTACTGACACAATCGTGCTACTAGCTCACTGCGCATAGACGGCCCTACAGAACAACATACAACGAGCTCACTGTACATAGACATCCCTACTGACTCAATCGATCTACTAGCTCACAGTAAACAGACAGTCCTACTGACACAATCGTGCTACTAGCTCATTGCACATAGACAGCCCTACTGACACAAACCTGCTTCTAGTTCACTGCACATAGACGTCCCTACTGACACAATCGCGCTACTAACTCACTGCACATAGATAGCCCTACTGACACAATCGCGCTACTAGCTCAGGCACACATAGACGGCGCTACGCAACAACATGCAACTAGCTTACTGTACATAGACAGCCCTACTGACTCAATTGATCTACTAACTTACTGTAAATAGACAGTGACACAATCGCGTAACTAGTTCACTGCACATATACAAGTCTACTAACACAAACCTGCTTCTAGTTCTCTACACATAGACAGCTATACTGACACAAACCTGCTACTAGCTCACTGCATTTAGACAGTTCTACTAACACAAATATTCGACTAGCTCGCTACCGTTCAACCGAACGTGTGGATGGGTTAGTGCCACTGTACGAGTATGGGCGGGCGGGCATCACCACCCACTCACGTCCACTATCTATCAACCCTTGCCACGGCAATGTATATGTACAGTCGTACTGACGGTTCTGTGCATTGGTTACCGACATACACGGGCAGGTCAACATTTCGATAAGGCTTATTTTGAATGCTTTGATACGTGAAATGTGAATTTATCGAAAATACATACACTTCTAAGCAACGTACAGACAAAGCTGTTATGATTATACAGACTCTGTTATAAATCCCATTTATCCTGTTGTATTTACGTAATCAGTTAATGCTGTTTATTATTTGTTTATATTTTTTATTATGGTCTAATAAATTGTTAGCTCTTTACTTCAGTGAAACATAACAGTTGCTTGAAGTGAACATTCCTGTTAACACGTTCACTCGCACAGGGATTACACTGTGTTTAGTATTAACATTATTTGCCGCTCACCAACCAACTGGAAACAGTGTATTAAGGGCCGTATCCAAATTTACACCCCTGTCAAACCAGTTTGATTTGAGCTCTCAAAATGGCCAAATTCACACCCCTACTTCAATACTTTTCGGCTGGACTGTACACCCCTTTGGAAACAGTTGCAAATCACCTATGCAACTAAAGAACTTCTCAAGTATACTATTGGGCCTCTTTCTAGAGAATCCCTGTCAGATTTCAAGGAAACCAACCGTGAGGCATCAGCAGACAGTTGTTCATTCCTTTGGAACAAGACAAGCCGTTAACGTGAATGTAGTATGATAGTATTCCTTATTTAAGTTTTATTTAATTCATTGAATTTGTATTCAAACTTGCAAAAAATAGGATGATTATGATACTTTCTTTTTGCTGCCTAAATATTAATATCTTAATAACAACATTGAAAACAATATTTTCCCTCTTATAGGAAAACGTTATTTGTATGTAACACTTATCTGTATCTTATCTGTATACTTTCTGTCTAGATAAGGTACTTTTTACTTAAAGGATGTATGTTTGTATGTCCAAGGGCCCAAATAAATAATGTTAAGTACATACACAACAGTGGACGTACAGCTGGGCCAAAGAAAGAAGTCATTGATTTTCTATCTCATATGAACACTGTCAAAATATTGTTATTTCTTTAAAAAAATTTGTTTTAATTAATTTAGTAACATATGCATAATGAATTTTTAAGCTTGAATATCATACACTTAGATTGGCTAATAAGTGTTATACCCACAAACGTGCGCACGCGCATGTATATGTGTAAAATATTTACTTGCAATATATTTTATTAATACTTCAACCCGTATGCACACCTCAAGCCAGATACCAATTTTTACAGGGCTAAACAAAAATGTAATCTACTAAATGTGATCGGTGAAAATTGTTTAATAGCTGTTTAAAGTTGTTGCAGCAATAATCAAAAGTTTCGTCCATCAAGATAGTTTTACTTCTACTTAACATCTTTAAGTTTTACTTACACCCAAAAATCACGATTTTATTTCCCTTGTTATTTACCAACAAAAAGTCCTCTCCCCGGTCGGAGTTGACTTCCATGTTGTCTAACACTTGGAGTTTCAAAAATGTTCTTGGGCAAAGGCGGTAAATTTCTGTTCGTGCATGCCATATATTTCTCCTGGAGCGATCTAAATCTCTTTCAGTAACTGTTTCTTTTGCATTGCTTGTTTCTAGCTCGTATTTAATTATTTTGTCCGGTTTTTCATACATGTTCTATAGCCTTTCTTTTACAACTATTGGATATAACTTGCATTGAATATTTGTTTCTTGTTGGGGCTGTGATTATGGTCAAGATCATGCTGAAGAAGGTTAGTTGAGTCACCTAAAAAGATTGAAATATTCTGATAGCAGTTTTCAATTATTAAATACTTTACTAGAAATCATTTAAATATAAAATTTCACACCCCTGACCTCCTTGATAATGTTATTTAGGCATGTAAACCTATTGTAGAGAAAGTTCAAAGGAGCAATAACTTGTTAACTAAATTAGTAAATAATTCAGACATACTCAGATACTTTAAAAGACTTTGGCCTATTTGATTGGGATCAAAGGTTAAAGAAGGATGTATGAGACGTACTGTTTGTTGCCTTTAAGAGTTTGCAGAGGCTGTCAGTCATGTTGGTTTTAATCCCTTAAGACCAACGTTATTTTCGAACCGGACATACGATCACGCGTATCCAAACTAAACACTTATTTTTAAATTGACTTTTTCCAAAAAAAAATATATTTAGTCAAGAAAGAAATAGTACGTTTGAATCGGTTTGCAAATTTCTAATTAGTTGTATAGAAAGAACTATTAAAAAATTAGTTTAAAGTTTTTATTTCAACTCTTTTTCAAAATTAGCGTATGTATTCAAAATATCAAAAGCAAACCCTATGATAACGTTCAATGACACGTAATACAAAACTTCTGGTCAATAAATAACGAAAAAATATCGATACGCAAATAAAATTGTTCTTACGGGATTAAAACCAACATGGCCGACAGCCTCTGCAGATTGAAGCTGGAGTCCGAAGCTAAAATCATACTACGTTCAAGATAAGAATATTTTCAACCCAGTTTTGGGCCAAGAGAAGGGGTTCTGTTCTTACAAAACCAGAAAAAATAGTAGTAACTAAGCTTACTTTAAAAAAATAAAATCACTACAAACGAATAACATATCTAACTAGTTAAATAAACAATTTGAAAACATAACTATGAACATTTATTTTTAATAATTGTTTGCAATGTCTAATAATAGCCTGACCAGTAGGGGAATCACAAAGCAGGCCTGAAACTTAGTTGTCATTAGTAGGTAAAGTCAAAACCAAAAACTTTCAGAAATATTCCTGTTTGTCCAAGGGGTGTGAATTTGGACATTTTGACTCACTCAGATCAAACTGGTTTGACAGGGGTGTGAATTTGGATGTATCTGCTGGTCCCACTAATGGGGTGTGGATTTGGATGTATCTGCTAGTCCCACTAATGAGGTGTGGATTTGGATGTATCTGCTAGTCCCACTAATGGGGTGTAGATTTGGATGTATCTGCTAGTCCCACTAATGAGGTGTGGATTTGGATGTATCTGCTAGTCCCACTAATGGGGTGTGGATTTGGATGTATCTGCTAGTCCCACTAATGGGGTGTAGATTTGGATGTATCTGCTAGTCCCACTAATGAGATGTGGATTTGGATGTATCTGCTGGTCCCACTAATGAGATGTGGATTTGGATGTATCTGCTGGTCCCACTAATGAGATGTGGATTTGGATGTATCTGCTGGTCCCACTAATGAGATGTGGATTTGGATGTATCTGCTAGTCCCACTAATGAGGTGTGGATTTGGATGTATCTGCTAGTCCCACTAATGGGGTGTGGATTTGGATGTATCTGCTAGTCCCACTAATGGGGTGTAGATTTGGATGTATCTGCTAGTCCCACTAATGAGATGTGGATTTGGATGTATCTGCTGGTCCCACTAATGAGATGTGGATTTGGATGTATCTGCTGGTCCCACTAATGAGATGTGGATTTGGATGTATCTGCTGGTCCCACTAATGAGATGTGGATTTGGATGTATCTGCTAGTCCCACTAATGAGGTGTGGATTTGGATGTATCTGCTAGTCCCACTAATGGGGTGTGGATTTGGATGTATCTGCTAGTCCCACTAATGGGGTCTAGATTTGGATGTATCTGCTAGTCCCACTAATGAGATGTGGATTTGGATGTATCTGCTGGTCCCACTAATGAGATGTGGATTTGGATGTATCTGCTCGTCCCACTAATGGGCTGTGAATTTTAACACACCCGTACATTAAGAGGGACTCAGTGTAATAACAGCAATGGTTAAAATACGCTTTAAAATATCCCAATTAAAAAAATTATTCTACAAATATATAACAACATGAATAGTTCACAAAAAAAATCATTTCATTCATGGAAAGAAGTTTATGGTTGGAGGTAAAACTGTATAGACTCGACAATCGATTAGTACCATAGATGGTATGATGGATTAATATGTAGTCAGGTAGTATTCCACGTGACTACAAGCGTCCTTGTTCCATGACTGGTGTAGTTGATTAAAACTAAGGTACAGTATCTGGAGGTATAGGCATGTAGTACCATTGAAAATAACTCTTGGATAATATGTATGTGACTGTAGCGTGGTGCTGTAAGCCAGCTACTTATGTGCTTTATTGTAGAGATTATAGATGATAGGCTTTATTCTCAGACCCTTTTATATCAACCTTAATGACTTTAGTTAAAAACAATAATTACACTCATTCTCCTTTGAATAGCCAGAGACCGAGCGTCTAGTGCGCAAGGACTTTAGACTATGGTTAGAGAAAGTGCAGGTTCAAATCCTGGCTTTGACTGCTGGTTTTTAATACTAGTAATCGTCTTGTACTGTACTGATTCTCCCTCTTACTCTTATCTGATAAGTTCCCGCCCATATCAATAGTCTGTGGGAATGGGTTGAGTAAGATCAAGGAGATCGGCCTCTCCTTAAAAAAAAACGTAATCACCTATATCTTTACAATTGGTGTTTAATCAATTAATAAATAAAAATGAATCATTACTAAAAGATACGTAAAAGATTGTTCAGGCTATTTCAACTCACCGTAAACTCATGTTCCTCGTACCATACCTATATAACTGAGTCTTTAGTTATTAACCAAGCATCCATCAAGTAGTGATTATTACTTACTCAATATAAATATATGTTTACTAATACTGTATACGAACGCATGTTTACACACGCAAATACACTCAGGGGCCTGCCCACCGTACCCTTCAATTGCCAACGTCCTGTTGTGAGGTAATTTACATAAACAAAATCATTTACTCTCATTATCATTACAACAAGCTTTTACATTTTAGTCTTTCTCATTTTTCTGTTGAGGAAGTGTATTCTACTGTTTGTAGCCTTAGTAATAGTAACTCATTTGATCTTTATCACATAGATTCTAGAATTTTGAAACTTAGTGCTTATTACATTGTTGAGGTATTGCAACATGTTTTTAATTCCTGTCTAAGCGATGGTGTTTTCCCCGGTAATTTAAAGATATCCAAGGTGATCCCAATCTTTAAAAAAGGTAGTAGAATTCATATGAAGGCTGTAGACCGATTGCCATCATACCCACTCTTTCTAAAGTTTTTTAACTTTAGACAATTAACTAACTGTAAACAATTAAAGAATTATTTTGAAAAACGATCTCTTTTCTGTGCATCATTTTGGATTCAGATCAAGGCTTAGTACATGTGATGATCTAACAAAATTCATTAAAGACTACTACATTTCACTTGAGAATAAAAATGTCCATCTATCTAGACTTTTCGATTTAACTAAAGCCTTTAACACTATAAAACTTTATAGTTTTGTTTCCAACTCAGATTTTATGATTGTGACAATTTAACTTGTATTTTTTTCTTCCCATATAAATTTATAGATTACAACAACTATTTTTTAACGGAACTTTTTCAAATCTCTGCAGGGTACCACATGGGGTACTGCAAGACACCATTTTAGGACCTCTCTTTTTCATTATTTATATCAATGATCTATCCTTCAACTTCAATACTGATTGTTATCTTTTCGCTGACGATATTGCTCTGAGTTTTAACGCCAAGAAAAAATTGGAAACTGAAAATTTAAAAATCTTCAACCGTTCAAAATTGGTGCATTGCTAATGTCCTTTTATTGAGTCTCGAAAAGACTCAAGTTATTTCCTTTTCTTTTAAACATCGACACAATCTAAAAACAGCTAGCTTTTTAGGAGTAACTATTGAATCTAGTCTACATTGGGATAGTCACATTGAGTGTATTGCTCGTGGTATTTTTATGCTGAGAAGGTTGAGATGTAGAGTTACCCTTGATGATCTGATGAGTATTCATTATGACCAGGTTCACAGCCACCTTTCCTATTGTACTATAGTCTGGGGGTGTCACTATTTTCTTTACAGTCACTATTTTCTTTCTGGTTCTCGAATAATTTTATTACAGGAAAAGGCTTTGAGAATAACATGTGGCCTCAAATCTTTTGACTATTGAAGACCTCTTTTTTAATGTTGAGAATTCTACTTTACTTTCTGTATATGTTTTACAATGGTTTATGTAAAAAATGACTTAAATTTAGTTCAAAATCACTCTAATGTGCATGGGTATATGACTAGAAATCGATTTAACCTGGTTAATAATTTCTGTATTTATAGAAAACCTTTCAAAAGTTGTCTGTAGTAGAAATAAATTCTTTAATCACTTGCCTGTAAAAATTCGTGGAGAATTTTCACCAAACTCCTTTAAAAACACAATTTAAAAAACTGATACTGCATGAGCTCTATTCAATTGATGATTTTTATAGTATTCAATTCCAATGTTATTATATCTTTATTTATTTGTACATGTTTTCCGTATCCTGTTAGTATATTTATGCTTTTATTCATGTTCGACAGTTTAATTCATATTATTATGACTTGTGCCTGTACTTTTCTGTTTTTGGCAATAAAATATTAATTATTGATTATCATATTAAAGTTAGACAAGTGTCACAACACTTCTGTCATATAGAACCTTGAACATAACAAATATTTGTTCAATATTGTGTACAATGAAATAACTGTATACATACTACTTAGTTTTTATTATGGAATAGATATTACCTTTTATATTGCTCTTGAATTATTGGGCAAGAGTTATGAAACATTGTAAATATTTTCTATATACTTTTTTTAAAAGAAGGTAATAGAACACAAGACTTCTGCATATCATCCACTATCTGTATGTATTGAAAAATGTTAACTCTCTTTGTCTATAAAAGAAGCTACCCTACTTTTAAAATAAGTGCTAATTATTGTGGAAAAATCTTAGATAGATATTTTCCACAATAATGTATCTTTTCAGTACGTTTATTGCTGCCACTAAAACAGTGTACAGAATGTTCGCGGTAGACAGAACCCACGGTAATCCGCGGGTGTACACACACGGACCTCAAAAATGATAAACAAACGCAACAACTTGTGAGAATAGTTGTTGTTACGACACTAACAATGACTGGTTGCAGGATATTTGTTGTGTATATCGGTGTCTAATGCATAACTATTTGGGGAGGGGGGCACTAGCCGGTGCCACTCCAAGTGTGAAGAGGCAGTGTTGGAGGCTAGTGAAATGAGGCAAGTTTAGAATTACTAGTTCGTAAGATCACCTGCCTCTAAATACTATAAGACAAAACTGTTTCCCATTGTAAACTCTAGCATACTTATTACATTACTGCCAATAACTGAAGTTGAATGACTTTCAGTGAGTAATCAAGTGGATAGTTGTTATCAATTATAGAATTCCCTGGCAAATAATTCAACTAATATATTGTATATAAAATTTCCGTAGTAGTTAGTATAAACTGAGAGGAGTATAACCATCTGTAGTATATTTATTTATTCTGAAGATGGTGATCGTCAATATACGGGTGAATATGGATTGCGAATGATTGTAGATGTAGTAACAATGGCTACATCCGCTTGGATGTAGCCATTGTTACTAATTTAAGGTCAACTATTCCTTAGAAAGTGTCATAAATTTAAATACCACTGACTAAAAGCATGTGGTTATCAGCTGATCTCTTTCCAAATTTGTGTTGACTCTTATTGGGATAGAACTGAGGACGGCAGCTTTGAAATTGGGCTCTGACCAACTACGCTACCGACCAGTTTGAAAACAACTCTCTCACTACGTTGTTCCACTATTCAGAATCACCATCTGGCTCTCTTCGAAAATGGATTAATCCAACACATTTTCCCGTTAATGTGTAAGTATGTGGAACTCCCCAGTTGGTGTAAAGCATGTGGAAAGAGATTCACCCATGGAAATATTTTCTCATTTATATAATATTCTAAATACTTAACAGTATTATTCACCAAATTCTTTTGACTGACCTACATAAACAAAAAACTTGTTACTAAAATATTTTAGTTTTAGTAATTGCTACATTTTCAGTTAAAAGGTAATGAATACCACTCTGTTAATCACAGTTACTAACTCATGCACAGAGGAAAACCGAAACAAAGGCAACTGTCTTATGGCTGCAGTGAACGCCTGTGATTGAATTACAACTAATGTACATCTTTATAGATCTGTACTAGTAATTAATATCAATATCCTTGAGGGTATGCAGGGGAAGGGGAGGGGTGACTTGCCTTCTGCATGGGGAGCTAACCACTTGACACCCATTCAGCCAACTATTGGATGTGACCTCTGGGCTTTTCTTCTCTTTGTTTGGTAAACTGTTACTCGAGAAGTAATAATTAATATCAATATCCTTGAGGGTATGTAGGGGAAAGGGGAGGGAGGGGTGACTTGCCTTCTGCATGGGGAGATAGCTACTTGACACCCATTCAGCCAACTATTGGATGTGACCTCTGGGCTTTTCTTCTCTTTGTTTGGTAAACTGTTACTCGAGAAGTAATAATTACTATCAATATCCTTGAGGGTATGCAGGGGAAAGGGGAGGGAGGGGTGACTTGCCTTCTGCATGGGGAGCTAGCTACTTGACACCCATTCAGCCAACTATTGGATGTGACCTCTGGGCTTTTCTTCTCTTTGTTTGGTAAACTGTTACTCAAGAAGTAATAATTAATATCAATATCCTTGAGGGTATGCAGGGGAAGGGGAGGGCTGACTTGCCTTCTGCATGGGGAGCTAACTACTTGACACCCATTCAGCCAACTATTGGATGTGACCTCTGGGCTTTTCTTCTCTTTGTTTGGTAAACTGTTACTCAAGAAGTAATAATTAATATCAATATCCTTGAGGGTATGCAGGGGAAGGGGAGGGGTGACTTGCCTTCTGCATGGGGAAATAGCTACTTGACACCCATTCAGCCAACTATTGGATGTGACCTCTGGGCTTTTCTTCTCTTTGTTTGGTAAACTGTTACTCGAGAAGTAATAATTAATATCAATATCCTTGAGGGTATGTAGGGGAAAGGGGAGGGAGGGGTGACTTGCCTTCTGCATGGGGAGATAGCTACTTGACACCCATTCAGCCAACTATTGGATGTGACCTCTGGGCTTTTCTTCTCTTTGTTTGGTAAACTGTTACTCGAGAAGTAATAATTAATATCAATATCCTTGAGGGTATGTAGGGGAAAGGGGAGGGAGGGGTGACTTGCCTTCTGCATGGGGAGATAGCTACTTGACACCCATTCAGCCAACTATTGGATGTGACCTCTGGGCTTTTCTTCTCTTTGTTTGGTAAACTGTTACTCGAGAAGTAATAATCAATTAATTTAAGAATGACTTTCTAGATATTGTACATTAAATTCGCTACTCTATAGCTTCAGATAGTTAAATTGATGTAATAAACGTTTGTAAATTGGGAGTTTTGAGCACTGTTATCTAACATATCAATTAAGTGGGATTTCACGGCTATGTCCACTATCAGGTTATATATTCTGTAAAAAATATACATATATTTTAGTTCAGTAATATACAAATAGAAAATAAATATTTAAAATGAATTGTCATCCATTTTTTTTTAAACTTCTAGTAGACTTATACTATAGCATATTAAATTAAATAAAGCTTTCAATTATTTTAGATTCATTAAAAAATTTATCAAATACAAATTTTCCCCTATTTACTATGTAGTAGTATTTATTTTATCGAATATAATTATCAAATTCTTTATCGACTGCGTGAATCAATTGTAAATTCAACGTAAACACACATCGATTAGTTTCAAATAAAAGTTATAATTATTTAAGTATATTTTAGTTGAATATTGATACATTGTGTTCAGTTGCTATGCTATATTTTGTAGTTTTTGTGGCTGGTTCAATTTTATGTGTGTGAGTCTTGTTCTTTGAACCTGGTTTCGTTTTCGTTTGAGCAGTATTTTATGTTTTTTTTTTTACGATCTTCTCTTTTGAGTTGTATTAGGCTACTGTTGAACCTTAATATATCTTTAATGTTTCCCTTTTAAGTTTTTATACATATGAATAAAATTCTGCATATAAAAAATAATAAATTAAACCAAATAAATATTAAACATTGGTATTTCGTACCGTTGTAGACATTTGCTTTGATATTTTTAAATTTCCATTAAGTTCTGAAATTTAATTAAAGTATATTTCAACTAATTAATTTTCTAATAAATGTAAGGTTTTGATAACATTAAATCATTTTTACTATGTTGCATTAATTTATACAGTATTGCTGTACACAGTTTACATAAACGTTTTAATATATTATAAATTATTCTAAAATTTTAAGATATTTTAAGGTGAGTATAAGATTGCAATATACCATATGCTCAGTTAATCGTCAACTATAAAATAAATGTATCCACTTTGGTAATCAATGTGTACTTTTATACTTTGAAAATAGTTTGTATTTCAAAAAGGATTGTGACATGGAAATGGATCGGGATATTTAAATATTTCATTATATTGCTCCATCAAACGGAATGTCTCTCGCATATGGAAATAAAAACAGTGCTGCCAACAATATTGCCATTGGAAATGCGAAGTTGTGTTTTCCACAGCACATCAAAGTGTCCTTCTACCGTACAAATGAATTTGAACGTTCGTCTTTTACTTCAAAGGTGGGATGTGACATTTCATTACAATTACAAGCGCACAAAGTTCTCATCTCACAAAATGAAACTGTAGTTTGTTTGACTCGTCACAGGAAATAGTTACATGGCCACAGTTGTAATTATGAACATTTCGTTCATATTTGTCTCGCTCTCTAACTGTTTACAGCTCATGGGATTTAATTAATTATACTCGAACTACTAAATACCTTACTAGGTGGCGGGGTCAGTAGACCAGTTACATTGATCCACTTGGCCTTCTTGTGTAGTCAATTACTTGCCTTTTAGTGCGATCAGTTGTTTTATAGTGTTTGTTTCAACTGTTTACCGATTCTGAAAAAGATATATTTTTATGAAAATGTATTAAACATTTGTGCGACATTCTATAAACTGTTTATAATTTACTGTACCCGTTTGTAAGGCTATTATGTACAATGTAAGCTTAGTTTTAAACTTTCACTTTCTTTTTTTTTAATTAATATGTTACTTTATTAAATCACGCATTAATCCATAGGTTACCTTTCATAATAATTCGAGTAATTACTTATGCCTTTCTTCTTCGCTTCATTTCGTAGACTGAACATAAATAAATAAAATGTGTCATATTACCTACTGGGTACTTAGTTCTTTCTTCTTCGTCCTGAGTCGTTGGTGCCGTCTTGGTAAGGAGGGTCGTGGAGGAAGTCTAAGTGTAGGATTCAAAAGATTTGTTAAGAATGTAATAGCTCCTCTCAAGCATAAAGATTGTTCAATTTACTTTTAAAACATTTTTGAAACTTTTGAAAACTTGTCTGCCCCATGCAGGTAAGTTTTAATATCAAGCAGATGTCTCTGCGGTTTAGCATGTAAGTCTTTAAAAATTGTGTTTAACAGATATATATATATATATATATATATATATATATATATATATATATATATACCCTTTACTATTTACCACTTAACCAGTGTCAGTGATTTCTTCAAGAAATCTTAAGTATTTCAAAATCAATGAATCTACATTTTGGCAACTTAGTAATTATCTAAACACTTTGTAGACACCAATCCATTAACTTTGAAAAGCTGATAACCATAGACTGTTCATTTGTCAATGAGCCATTAATTAATTACACTGTTAATAAAGGAATTGTTGGTCTTATTTTGTAACAAAGACTAAATTCGCATATTTGTCAATCAGCGTCATAATAATAAGTAATAACAAAACAAAAAAAGATAAAAAATATATGTGAAACTATATCTTGGTCTAGCCTATATAAAGAAGTCACTCTTGAAAAACTGTTTTAGTCAATATTTTTGACTGAATTCAATATAATTTGACTTTAAATTCTAATCGTTACTAGTGAGATATTAATGTATTTGTTTGTGAGTACATTTTAACAATATTGTAATTCATACTACGTTCTGAGCTTTACAGACAAGTTCAAACGTAGGTATTGCCTATCGTTATCTCGCAGGCGTTCAAAGGACCTTATTCCGTCGTTGGTGTGATGCTCCGTCATTTTTTGCTTGTACAGTATAAAGCTACTTGAAATGTCATTCTCCAAAATATATAGTTACAATCCTAAATAAAATAATTTATAGAGAACTAAAAGAATTTTCAGAAGAAGTGTAATTAATTATAAAAATCTAATTACTGATAAACATTAATGGACTTTATATCATACAAGTAGTAATAAATAAATAAAATAGTCATAGATACGCTATTACATAAATATAAACATAAAATTATAAATACAATTATAGCAGATAACGCGTCCATAATTCTCTCGTATTGAAAAACAAAATCCAAAGATAATGAACTTGTAAAGAAAAATTTACACAAATTGTATGCGTTGATAATTGGAAAGTATAAAATATTCATCCAATATCGACACATCACTACAAATTTACACAGCAAGTTATCAATGACAAAATAATTATTAATTTTTTTTTTCAAAAAGGTTATACAGTATTAGATTGTCATAATTTATAGTGTTATTAATTAATTGAAAAACACTTTATATAATAAGTTATACAGATGAAATGTTCCATGTCATGGTAGGTCAATTTGTAAAAACTATTTAACAATTATTTATTTTATTTAATAGCTTAGTATCGCGAATATTTATCTCCTTTAAGACGCCGACCGTCAAGATACGGGCAAATACGGATTTCAAATGTTAGTAACCAGACTACACAGATCATCCACACTCATCCTATACTAATGTTATCATTCATATTCGCCTTAAAATACGCACAAGGTTGTGCCGGCGTCTCATATCTAAGAGTGAGTGTGATGAGTTTAGATGGGTGAATGTAGTCATTGTTACAAATTAAGGCCGACCATTCCATAGAAGGTGTCATTAATTAATAGCCCAACCATAAATGAACAGCCGGTGCTTATCAACTGATAACCTTCAAATTTTATAATGACTGGTCAAAATCGAACTGAGAAACTTTAGTTAATGAAGTCGGCCTTTAACCTACTACACTACTGACAAATTATTTCGCCATATTATATCAAAGAATACTCCTTGATATAATATAACGAAACTAATTTTCAATCATATATTTTAATGATTTTATATCTTATGTTTCAAATACTTATGCTTCCATCAAGGGAGCACTACGAAGTACACGTATTATAGTTTTATAAAATATAATAATATTATACAATTATGAACATTTTTTCATAATTGTAATTATGAAAAAATGTTTTTGTAACTTTTTATTCCTACAGCTAGTTCCGATGCGCGTGGAACTGAACACTGCATGGCTGTGAGTCACGTGATTTCTTCTTTTGTAACAAGGAGAACCTGGCAAATGACACTTCTGTTAGATTCCTTGGGCCGAGGTTGGTTCTGTAGACCGTATAATACTCACAAGTTCATATATTAGGCTCCAACCATCATAGCAGATGTCCTCCAGGAATTGTTTACTATATTTGTATTGCTGGTTTGAATGGATCATAGAAGCCCCTTCGTGACGAACTCGAGATATTGAAGCAGGCTAGTCTTGAAGGGTAACAGTCTGCATGTTCGCTATGAAAAATTAAGAGGTTTTCATCAGTATCCTAAACGATTTCGAGATATTCCACCGGAAGATTTGAAAAGGTCCATACTATGCTTGTATGGCCGTATTAATGTACTTCTTCTTGGCATTGAGAATGAAAAAGGTATCTAGCTTGGTAAAAAAATAAAATTACATTTCTCTAACAAATGTTACCAAAGCTTAGGAGATTTTTTGGATTGAACATTCCTCATTTTTTATTTTTTGGAACACTAGAATGTTTAGAAACGGATTAAGTGATTAATTGACTAACTAGTTGATTGATTGTTTGGACTATGACTGATAACACACCAGCCTAAACATCCCACAAGAGCCACAACTTTCAATATGAAATTGATTATTGTTAGTGCAATGATTTCTAGGTTGATGGTTGCAGTTTAACAGGGTACTCACATAAGTATGTGTGTCAATAACATGCAATTCAATGCACGATATTATAATATTATAAAATATTTGCTAAGCCCTCCTTACGCTGAATAACAATTACAAATTATTATCTTTTCTCAAATATAAATGTTATTATTAATAAATTGATAAAAATTGAGAATAAAATAATGTATGAGTAAAATTCTTCTTTCTTTCAGCTCATAAAATGTTTTAATAACATTGAAATAAATAACAATTTATATTTGTTTTGAAGTTAAAATTGTTTCCAAATCGGAATCGTACGCTGCCTCCATGATTTGTAAATGAATCGGCATATTTTAGCTATGAAATTACAAAAATAGAAATTAGGCCATAAATGTTCACCAAATTACATATCTATACATAATTTAACAAGAACTTATACTTATCAATACTCTAAAAATATGGACTACGATCAACTAAGTAAAGTATTGACAACAGATGAGAACTGCTTTCAAAGCGATAAAAAGATATTTGTAGGCGGAAACAGTAGTTTAGCATAACCTAACCTAATCCAACCCAATTTTAACTCACCCAATCTCATCTAACCTAGCCTAACCCAACCTAATCTATCCTGACCCAACACAATCTAACCTAACCCAACCTAATCTAACCTACCCCAACTTGACCCAACCCAATCTAATCTAACCCAACCCAACATAACCTAACCCAACCTAATCTAACATAACCCAACTTGACCTAACCCAATCTAACCTAACCCTACCCAACATAATCTAATCCAACCTAAGCTAACCCTAACCCAACTTGACCCAACCCAACAGCATGCGCTGGTACAAGACAGGATATATGTCGTAGCCGCTAGGGGTTCAGTGGCTAATGAAACATGGTCCGCCGCTAGCCATTGCACTACAATGTAATATGAGTGCTACGAGCCTGATGGACTTTGTGCATATTACGTAATTCGTATATTAGTCGAAATAATCTTCGACGGATATATCCATTAGCCTCGTTTCGATGCAACTCTATTATGAAGAGTAAATCCATTTGCCATGTGGCGAGGGTTAAATTAAGTACTAGTGTTTAACCAATTTTGTGGATACCATAATCACTGTTTTTTCCAATATAATGATGAAGTGAAGTTTCCAATTAAATGACTAATAGCTGTTTAATTACTGGATTCTAACCAGTTTATATAGATGAATTCTATCTATACAACAATTTACTGATTTAATCATTTATTCTCCTTTTTAATTTAACTTCAATTCTCATAACTGCTCTATACATTTCAAATAATTGTTTAGTTGATTGAAAGTAAATAATTTGAAAATATTGTTATCAAATTTTAAATTTTATTTGTAATAATTAATTATATTTTTAGACACAGGCTATAAAGTATTAGAAATTAGTCAATTTATTTTTTATATTGTAAACATGAATATGGTAAACCAACAAATTAATTGTTAAAAATTAATTCATTATAAAATAAATATCGTTAGTTTATTAATTGGACAATATCACGTCGCTGACATACCTTTTGCGTATTTTGATGAGTACATGGTGTGCAGGATGAGTACACGTTGTGTAGGATGAGTACATGGTGTGCAGGATGAGTACATGGTGTGCAGGATGAGTACATGGTGTGTAGGATGAGTACATGGTGTGCAGGATGAGTACATGGTGTGTAGGATGAGTACATTCTGTGTAGGATGAGTGTGAATCATCCGTCGGCACTACATTATGTGCACCTGAGTTTGAAGGTTATTTCTCAAGGAACTAAGAGACCTACGAAAAATCTGATCATACAATTGTTTTCCTCTTTTTTGTAATCCTTATGACATGCATAGTTACAATACATTATTTTCGTATATGTAAGTAAATGCACTGATTTTAACTTAGTCAAAATCAATTTTAAATGACTTTAAATTGATTTAAAATAGCTGAATTTACCTACATATATGAAAGTAATGTTTCGTAACTACAAATATTACAACAAGACAAAGTACAAGTGAACGTCACACAACAAAAATGTATTACAATATAAGCACAAAATGCAAAAATATATTTCAATATAAGTACAAAACGCGCAAATATTATGGTGATCGATTTTGGTGAACCACGCTCACCTCCCTCAGACCAGAGGGATTCACAAAAGTGAGCGTGAATCCCTTTTTTATTACAATATAAAAGTAGTGCTTATATTGTAGTAAATTTGAGTTATGTGACGTTCACTTGTACTTAATATGTACGAACACGTATTATGCTATTTAAAAAACTACAAACAAGACAAAATAATTAATGTTACGTCCTCTACAAGCCAAGAAAACAATATTTAATTAGATTAATAAGGACTTTTTCTCGAAAAACTAAAATTCTAAAATTGATGAAACTTACAGAAAACATTCCTATCAACTGGGTAATACAATATAAATGCGATGCATTAACGGGTGCTTTAGTAATAACAGTGTAAATTTAATGTACAGTGAAAACTAGTTAGAATTCCGGTACTTAATTTGTTCTAAGTAGGATAAAAATTATTAAAACTAAAAATAACATTTTAAAATGCACATTTCATAACGTACAATCAAACGAGAAAACCTATTGTGTGATTAGATTGTTCGTAGGTCTGGTAGTTCCTTAGAAAACAACCTTCAAACTCTAGTGCACATAATTTCTGCACCGACATTAATTAGTCTGATTACTATTGAGTTTAATTTATGCTCAGAAATAGCCCAATAGCCAAACTAACTACTGTCGGCGCAGAAATTATGTGCACCCGAGTTGAAGGTTATTTACCAAGAAACAAAAAGGCCTAGTGTTCTTCTATAGCCTACGTTATTACATTTACATGTTTTAATTTTCTTAAAAGTATTTTTAATTTTTAAATGTATAAGCTAGTTCATGAGTTAGGGCTACTAGTTTAATAAATTGAATAATAATTATAATGAAGTACCCTTTTATTCATTTTTATAAAAATAAATTAATGTATTTTTATAAAAATGAATAAAAGGGTACTTCATTATAATTATTATTCAATTTTTATATTTTTATTGTAGTTAGAACAAAAAAGTATCAGGATTTATACTAGTTTTCACTGAGCATCAACTTTACACTTTCATAACTCAAAATCCGTCAATTTATCGCATATATTTTATAGTACGGCATTTGCAAGCGTGTTTTATATAAATTTCAGATCTTTAACTTTTCAATAAAACAACTTCTCATCAATTTCCTGAAACAACGTTTTCATGATTCCTACAGGTCGTAAAATGAATTATTTGGTCACGATTTATATTAATTTAAAATGATTGCATACACTTACGCATATAGCATTAATGCGTTGTAGAATATACACACTATTTACATCGTTACCAAGTAATTAACTTCACAAAATCTAGAAGTAAAAAAACTTATTTACGAGAACTTGTTTTATTGAAAAATTAAATATCTAAAATTTACAAAACTTATAGAAAACATTCTTGTCAATCAAGTATTAAAATATGAATGCGATATATTGAAGGGTTTTATATTAATAAAAGTATGAATTTGAAGCACAATGAAGCAATCAAACATTCTGAGACGTTTTGTGTTCGAATTACGATTGAAATTATTAAAACTTATACAACATTTCAAAATGCTTATTTCATAATGTACAATTAAACAAGTAAAACAATGACGTGGCTGGATTTTTCATATGTCTCTTAGTAAACCACCGTCATACTCGGGTATGGCCTACATCTTAATGTGGAAATCGAACCACGTAACTTTTCGTCTTACTGATAATTCTGAAACTCAGTTGTCTTGAACGTTGAGTTTATTCTCCATCATCCACTCTAATGGAACTGTATGTCAATAATAACTTCAAGAAAATGAAGACAATTATATGACATCAACTCAGTTCGCTGTAGTTGATGTCATATAATTGTCTTCATTTTCTTGAAGTTATTATTGACATACAGTTCCATTAGAGTGGATGACGGAGAATAAACTCAACGTTCTTGAACTTACTCCACTACTAAGATCTTCGGACTAACAACCAGTCCATCTCGATTCAGTTATCTTCTCCAGACAACATCGAATACGGACATCCCAGACTTCTCCAGTAGTGTCCACGCTGATGACAACCTTTGAGCGGACGCTATGCGGTTTTAGGGAACTGATAATAATGCCCATCATCCACAATCTCTAAAATTCTTACCCCCCAATTAACTGGACAATAACACCACGCCACGAGTGGCAAGATCATTAATAATATCGCCAATAAATAAGAACATATTGTTAAGAACATATTGTTATTTATCGCCAATAAATACAACATAAGCTACAATGTTGTAAGTATTTTTAGTTTTTTTTTTTTTTTTTTTTTTTATACTATTAATTCGAATAGAGCATAACGTATCAAATAAACGAATTTTTGAAAATATTTACCGGTACACTAAAACCACCATTAAGATATTGTTTAACCATTCCAATAATATTTTATTAACATAGAACAATGCAAAAGAAGTGAATATAATACAATACAAAATTATTACAATATAAGTACAACATTTACAAATAGTGTACTGATAGATTTCAGAAAACCAAATTTACCATTCTCAAACCAGAGGGATGCACAAAGGAATTGTTTTCTGCGTTCCGTTCGTGAATCCCTCGGGACTGAGGAAGGTAAACGTGGTCTGTAAAATCAATCACCATAATATTTATACGTGTTGAAAAATGAAATGAAATTAAAATGCCTTTATCTAAAGGCGAAGTTAGGACTATAGAGTCCACTTAACCTCAAAATGGAGTGTTGTACTTACTCTTTTTTGAGGTTAAGTGAGTACAACCTCACTTGTGGGGTATTAACTTGTTTTGTATTTCTACCAAAACGTAATATGCTTAATGAGAAAATATACTCATAATAAAATAAAATTCATATGAAGTGACGATGCTTAGCACTTTGATATATTATCTGATATTATGATCAATTAAATTGCCATACGAAAGTTATAGGTTATGTCTAGAGAGTAAAGGATATTTGTAGTGTATGTCCCAGACCACAGCGGTCCAACAGGTTTCCACGTGGTCTGCGGTAAATGGCGCGAGCCTTTTAGAGTTAATGTACTTGTAGCACAATGTTGTTGTGTTTGACAGTAACTTTGTTTGGAGTTGTTGTGTACTCTGCCCTATTGTCCATCATCGCTATTTACCATTCTATCCCAGTAATGATACATATGTATTTGTTTAATTATATAATTAATTTTGAATTGATTATTATCTTTAAATGTCAAAAATCATAAGCCAATATTACCATGTTTGTCATTACAAATATGGTAATATTGGCTTATGTGTTAGTTAACAGCTTATGAAAATAATAGTTGTTAACTAACACAATGGTGTTAGTTAACAGCTGTTATTCTCATTTATTTTGTTGGATTTGCTAGAATTATTCCAGTTCATCACATTAAAAGCTTAAGCAGTCTTTGGAATTACATTGTTGCCTGTTTGTATACTGAAACTTGCTAGTCAATTATCAAATTAAATTATTAGTCAACCCATCACCTAACTAATGTTTACTTGTAAATGTTTAACAATGGATCCAAGAATGCCTGTCTTGTAGAGTATGGCCTAACCATTTAGCGTGAAGATGGTAAAATTATTGTAAACACTTATTTAGGTTTAGTAACGATACTGGCCGTTGTGTGCCTAAAAAAATTAAATATTTCTTTAAATAGTGTTACTGCATATTAAAATGTCTCCTGTTGATATTTAACAGGTCCAGATGTTGTAAGCATTTTTTTTTTTTTTTTTTTTTTTTCTAATATTATATACTAATTAATTATGAACAATCATTCTAGTCTTATTAATAAACTATATTTCGATTTCGTTTGCATTTTTTAATAAAAAAAATTTACATTAATATCATTACTATTCAGCCATAAATATATTTTTATTTAATTTTAGTACATGCTTAATGTTATCTTTGACAGTTATTAGAGTAAATAATAATTTTTGAATATTTTTGTCGCACTATATGTAATGTAATATTAATAGTAACCGCTCTTGAGCTCCTAAATCGTGTATGGTCGATTTTAGTTGTTTCATTTTACCATATAGGAATATCGCAATAATCATATTTGTATTAAAAAAAAAAACTTTAATAAAATCACGTATTTCTCAAAGCTCTAAATTGTTTCTTGTTCAGTTTTCACCTTTTATTTTTTACACAAATATCTTGTTCATATCGTGATCTTGGGTCAGTTTTTGTTTATTTTTAAACTTCAAATTCTTATAAAGTTTGAACCATTGTCGTTTTTTCAGTAGAACAGAACAATCAAATATGTTTATTTGTAGTAGAGAACACTACATTGCATTACAAACGTCAATTAAAAACTAAACTAAAACAAACTAATGTTCCATGTGTACAACGAAAGTTAACAAGAATTTGAAATTTACAAACCGACAAAAATCTGCCCAAAATAATAAGAAAACAGTAACTTCTAATATTTTATTCAACACTTCTTAAATAAACAGAGAACTATTGTTTTTTTACCAGGTAATTATAATTTAAGAACACGTTATGCTATTTCCCTTTTGCTAACAATAAATAATAATATTAATTTACTTTTATGGAAAATATAGTGGGGCTTATTTAATTGAATATTAATAACAACTACCTACAGTTGTTATATATTGGTTTTACTAACTCCAAACTTGTTATATTAGTTATACTGTTTACATACATTAAACTGGTTAAATGTTCTGATTTATATTTAGAACAAACTTACTCTTACAACATTGGTATACCCTTCGTATACTATAAATAGATTATGTGTTGGGTCATTTTGCTAAAGTTAAAAGCATTTATGTAACTGCATGCTTATTTTGCTAAACCCAACTTTACCAATCACAAATTTTGAAATATAATTATCAGTACATAAGAAACATAATGTGTTTTAATGCAGATTTAATCATACTCAATATAAAAGAAATCATTTCAATATCCTGTTCTAGATTCAACAAATTAAAAAGTATTTTACCATACATACATTTAAACTGTATAACCGCATTGTAAACACCTTTTAGGAATTGTCTGTGTCGAAATTTAATAAAATGTTTAAATTAATACTAATTTTACAAGCCTAATACAACATAAATTAATTTCTAGAACATTAAATTCAAACAAAATATTTATTTTAGTTTAATATCATAAATTATTTAAGTATCAATTTAATATATTTGAAGCAACGATTTTCTTGCCTTTTTAAAAATTACTATGTATAGTAACTATATCAAGCGTACGAAAAGTAATTATTATAATGAAGTTAATAAACTAGAAGAAATGATTTATCAATGAATTATATTTTACAACATTTTAGGTTAGATTCTTCTTTGTTGTTATATTTAAACGTTCTGTTAGTTCACCTTCTTGTCCATAGTGTTCCTCTATGTTACATAACCAACCAACTGCCCAACTTTCACCCACACTTATTGGTATCACATTATGTTTGTCATCGGATCTATCTACTTTCCCTTTACCGAACAGTTTTTCCCGCGCGTCAGTTTCTCCCGCCGCCGCGTCGCTTTGTCATGCTAATATACCTCACATGCGTGTCGTGTCGCGTCGCAAATCACCGACTAAAGACTTTGACACCCGGGAAAAGTATGCCCTCCCATCGCATTTTATGGGCTGTACCATTCAAAACTTTATTCGTACGATAATTGGGGAATATAAATTAGTCTGCGGACATTAAACAAAATTTAGAAGGCGCTGTTTTGACGAGTGGCCGGGCCATGACTGATATTTGGCCGTTTCCACAACAAAGTTGGAGGTATATGAAATTGGCAGAATTTGGGGTCATGTAATATACGAAATTCTACTTACCTTAGCAGTCTAATATCCCAATAATCAATTTGGATTGCTTAGGTAAGAACTTATACTCTGCGTTAGTATAATTCCAAGCAATCAAGGCTCCATACGAATGAAAAATACGTCTCACTTGCTACGAGGGCAAAAACATTCATGATACATAAATTGAACATGAAAAAAAGCATTTATTTTCCCTACCTCTCGAAGTAAAAGTTTGTAAGTTGGTAAAAATAAACAAATGAATTTATATCCTTCAAATACACGTAACAATGATTACAAAGTAAAAAATAGAAATTGAGTAGAATGTTTTGCTAGTAATGTGGAAAAAGCCAATGTGTAGTAGTAATAGTAATGTTGAAATTATGTTTATTCCTAAATATTATTTAACAAAACTATAATTACGTTTATCAGGGTGAAGAATATGAAATCGATTATATGTGTGGGTCTTTTTGTTTTTATTTATACGTTATTTGTGTATGAATCCAGTCAACCCAATCGGATTATACTCAGTCAATGTGATTAAAAACAAGTTTCTAAAGGTGAGATAAGTTAACAATCTATAAACTTTAAACTCCAAGTATCCTTAAAAACCAAGTTTAAAACTATCTGTGAAAGTGGAAAGATGGCAATACAAGATAAATATCTAATTATAATTATTTTCTTAATCAGATATTAAGTGTGGGTATAAATACAGTACAATACAAGTGAATTTGACACAACACAAGTTATCTCGCACAGTTGGTCTTTTGATGAAAATTGTGTTGGCTTACAAAATGAACAATTGTATTCCATGACTCTAAGTAATTAATATCCACAAAATTCGTATATAATTCAGATAGTCCATCCACCTGTCTTATTTACGGTACACTTGACTACATTCATCTTAAGACATAATTTTTCCATTCTATCTCCATCATCTAGATGTTAATTTTTCCTGCAGCGACAGTTACACATAATTTAATATGAGCTTTACTATAAATCTCTAAAATTATTGATTATTGGAATAAGTTCTGGGAATTGCCTTGATGTCATGATGACACCATCGTTACAATTATTCCTGTCATGTCGCTAGGGTGAGAGGATAGGTGAGTTGTGTCCGTAAAGCACGTAGGTTCGTAGAGTCCATAGACAGGCCATCAAGCCTTCAGTGCACTGGTAAGGAGTAACCTTGTTTGTGAATATAATTCAACTGCCGGGTCTGGTTGTTCACGAGTCCTCTCCATTTCCTTCTATCTTCCCATAATTTTCCTTCCATTATGTTCCACATTAGAATCCATATTAGAAATATTTCTATTCCTCTCTATTATCAACATTTTTAAGCTACATTATTTTCAAACACCAATGTTTCCATTATTTGTATAAACTGTTACATTACTAAATTTTAAATCCCCCGAGGTACTGATGCACGGAACCACAATTACAACACCAAGCAGTTGTGCTCCAATACAATACTTCTTGAGCAACTCTTTCGTCTACAGAGAAGTTATCAACGTATGAAAGGACAAGGCCGTGAAATGTTCACTTTAAAAAAGTCAAGAGCCTGACAAACTATAAATTGGACAGGCAGAAGCAATAACTTTCTACTTTCCAAGTGAGTACTGCGTAAAACCATCTAAAAATGCGCAGGACACAGTTTAAAATTAATAATGCCTTACTTTTGTAAACACTTGTATTTATCTTTAAAATCGTATCATATAAAAGGCGAAAGATTTATACGTTTTGAAGGGAAACCAGAGTGTATATAGTGTAACATACTTTGATAACTTTTTTATCACTTAATAACCGTAAAACAGATTTATATTTATTTTTGTAAACACCTTACTCCTCGGTTCAAATGGGTCTGCAGGCCTGTTCGTGGAGTACCAACCGTTAGCTCAGTTAGAGTTCCGAACCTTGCTAAGCCACTCAATCACCACACCAGCAAGGCTGGTAGAGATACTTTTAAAGTCTAGTAATGCTTCCACATTTTGTTTTAATATTCTAATTATTCTGTGATCTGAATTATTTGACGCTATTGCTGTTTTTGATGATTTTACAAATGAAGAATCTAAATTGATTGATATGAAATGTGTGTAAATAGTTATGTTTGTCTTGTGAATCGTGTTCATGGTACATTGTGCTGTATATACTGAAGTGTATTTAATGACATTAGTTCAATGTGCGCCTGTGCTGGGCGGCTCCGTGTCTCGTCAGTGTTGCCGCATCTGCCCATTACTCCGCAGTCTACAGACATTATAAACAATGCATATTTATTGCCCATCCTGCACCTCCGGTTTGACTTACATACGAGTCGTCCTATAAATAATGTCCTTCGGTGTAATTGAAAGTTGGCGAGAATCGCTGTTCCCACTTTTTGTAGTGCTTAACGCTCTTCTTCCAAGTCAGGCGGAAGGAAGTTATAAAGTAATTACTAACTTTCTTAACTAATTGAAGTCATAAATAAAGTTATTATCTGATGCTCTGTAGTTTCGTGTTGAACCAATGGAAACTCGACTCTAACAAAAACTACCGACAGTCAAACAAAATGAGGGGATTGGGTTATTTCATCTGGAAGATTTATTGTTTTATTGAATGTGGCTAGGTATAACAATATTCTTACATTCTTACATATGAGACGCCGACACAACGTTGTGCGTATTTTAAGGCGAATATGAATGGTTTTATGAGTGTAGGATGAGTGTGGATGAGTGTAGTCTGGTTACTAACTGAGTTCAACTGTTCCTCAGAAAGGGCAATTTATTAATAGCCCAACAGCCAGGGCAACTAAGGGACCTACAGCTTTACGTGGAATCCGAACCACGTAGTGCTGGTCTGATTTTCAGCTAATTGACAAGCCTGATACTCAGTTATCTCCCCCACACAACATCCGCACAATGATTACCACCCAACATGGACACCCCAGACTTCTCTAGTAGTGTCCACGCCGATAGCAACCATTCAAGCGGACGCCATATCGGTATTAAGAGGACCGAGCATACAACCTATCGCCTACAATCTCCCAAACACTTTGTCCCCATGTAGCTGGGTTACAGCACTGCGCCACCAGTGCCGACTGGTGGCGCAGTGCTGTAATAATAACAATAACAAATAATAAGTAACAATAATAATAAAATAACAAATAATAACAAATAAGTTATTATTTGTTATAATAACAAATAATAACTTATTATTTGTTATTATTAAAATAACAAATAATAAGTTCATTTGTTATTTTAAAATAATAATAATGAATATCACATAATAATATTTCATATAGTACGAAAAAGAATGTCATATAAAATATGAACTTAGTACTAATACGTTAGTTCTTTCGAAAAGTTAACCCTATAATAGTAATTATATTTTAAGATTATAAATTTATATAGTTAAATATTCATTATGCCTCTCATTATATGCCTTCATTATGTCTCTTAACATGTCATAAGAAAACTTTTTAATTATTAAATAGTGGATAATTTTTCTGATCTGTAAATGACAATATTACTAATGTATATTTTTAATTAATTAATCATTGAACGTAATACAAAATCTATATGTGATCACTTTGTCTGACACAAAGTTTAAGCACTTCTGACGAGCCATAAACTTAAAGTTCGCTCCATAGGCCCCAACATTCATAGTCAAACCAGCGTAGTTGGTTTAAGCCTAACTCACGAACTAAAGTTTCTAACTTCGATATCAAATGTTGTAAAGAATTAGCTGCAGGTCATTTGTTAAAACTTATCTTGTTCCACGTAACATGTATCGTGAACAATCAAATAATTGCTTTTACCGGCTATCTTTGTTTTATCTTGTAGTTTTTAGAGAGTTATTGGATTTAAGGTTAAATTAGTTTTACTAACTGAAAAAATTTTGTATTTACCGTTTAACTGAACATATAATTGACAGTTTCTATTCAAACACGTTTTTATACTAAAGGATGAACTAAACTTAATTTTGAAAGTATTGTAACTGTCTAATCAATTTGTTAATGCCAATCCATTAATCACAATAACATTGAATTTGTCATTGGGCTTTTAATTAATGAAGATTTTTACATAACAAGTTTCCAACAAAGACCTCAATGCCTCACAAAAACATTCATCATCCTCATTTGAAATCCAAATCCTCCTAAATTTTAGCGATTGGCGTCTTAAGAATAAGTAAATGAAATAAAGACATGTAATTAACTGGTTATGACCTATATATGATCTATATATATACAGTGACATATGACTGGTTGACACTTGAATGCTATTGCACAAACAGATCAGCTACTTGTAGATTCTGTGGAGTAAATAGGTTCAAATTTATATATGATAATCAATGTTCACTATTATACAATTATCATGATTGTGATCCTTCAAATGTTTCAATAGTGGACATTAAGCGGTCGTTATTAGAAATCATGATGATAGTCGAACCTTGTAATACCTCAACCCAAATAATTCATCGTAGCTAAAACAAACTAAACTTTAATCTACCACAACCAACCTTAACCAAACATAACCTGATAAACCCCAATCAAACCAAACCTGACTAACCCAACTAAATATAACTTAACTAACCCCAACAAAACATAACCTAAATGACCTCAATCACACCATACCTAACCTCAACCAAAGCAAACCTGACTAACCCCAAATAAATATATCCTAACCAACCCCAACAAAACATAACCTAACTAACCTCAATCAAACCAAACCTAACTAACCTCAACCAAGCCAAAACTAACTAACTCCAACCAAAACAAACCTGACTAACCCCAATTAAATATAATCTAACTAACCACAAATAAGCATAACCTAACTATCCCCAACCAAACATAAACTAACTAACCCCAATCAAACCAACCTAACTTAACCTAACCAAACAACTAACTCAACCGAAATAAAACATAACCCTAACCAAACATAACTTTAAAAAACCCCAATCAAAACAAATCTAACCTAACTCAAACAAAACAAACACTACCTAACTAACCCCTACTTAACACAATTTAACTCAACACTGACAAAACATAACCTAACTCAAGCCAATATAAACTAAACCTAACCTAACTCGGCTTAAAGGCTGCCATGAAACAATGACAGTAGTTCCTAACCTTAACACACATGATAAAGGAATGGCCAGACAAGGTGCATTAATTCAGCCCACTAATACAGTAGGCCGTTCTCAACATTGACGGTGAGAGTTGCTACAACATGGCATTTGTCTTCGAATATTAACTAATTAACTATACTTTCTACAGAACAACAATGACCCTAATGAATCTGTGAAATGCCGAGTAAGAAACGTATAGCAGATTACACGTGTGCATGATTATCGAATGGCTCCAGTTCATGTCGTTTGTACCAGCAACAAACAGCAGCTTTCTACTTGAGTAACATTGGATCCAGACCAATAAACATTGTTGTTCGACCAATGAACGGTCATCGTTTTAAATAATTGGTCGGTAGCGTAGTTGGTTCAATACCAACTTCATGTGCTAAATGTTCTCAGTAGAGATGGGTAACTCCGGAGTGAACGACAACAAAGGAACTACTCCGGTTAAGGAGTTACAGCTCCAACTCCGAGTGCTAGTGCGGAACTAGTTCATTTCGGAACTAGAATAAATGAGTATTATATGTCATAAATATACGCATATAAAATATACAATACTTTACTTTCTGCTGGAAAATTCATTAGACATCCATACTTTTTCTTCGTAAAATAATTAAATAAAATACACAATTCAAATTGTTAGCTGGATATAACCTAAAAATCATATGTTAGTTTCTATCTTTTTGGAACTATCAACAGAAAATAGTGAGAACGAGATGCGCGCGCAACCACTGTCAGAGCGGCTGCAGTGTCGACGTATCTCTCCCCACTCCATGGAACTAACATAGTTCCGGAGTTGTTGGAACGATCAAAACAAAGGAGTGAAGTACGTGATGCGCGCGCATCCACTCGGAGCGACTCACTTGAGCTTCGCTCCACGTTGAACTGGAACGACGTTCGGAGTTGGAACTACTCCGCGGAACTAGTTCCGAGTCATTATAACTCCGGAGTGAACTAACTCCGTCTGATGAACTACATTTCCCATCCCTAGTTCTCAGTTCGAACCCGATCAGAGTCAATACATTTTGAGAAGGATTAGCTGATAATCACCGGCTGTTCATTTGTCATTGGGCTACTATAATTAATGACACTTTCTAAGGAATAGTCGGCTTTAGTTTGTAACAATGACTACATTCGCTCATCTACACTCATCACACTCATTCGAAATCCATATTCGCCCATATCTTGACGATCGGCGTCTTATAAATAAATAAGTTGTTTTACATATTATTCACTATGTTATTAATTTTAAAACTGTACTAATTAATTATATTGTTTACATGGTCTTCCACCATCAATTCTGACATCACCAGGCAGCACAAATTATTTTTTTCACAAACAAATCAAGACGCTGACAAGTCTGAAAAAGTATTAATAAATAATTTAGAGAATAGTTGTGCTTACTGTCTAACCACTCCTACCTAAAAATGAACCCCCGATTCGAGTACTCCAATATGAAGTAGCTGTTATTGTGTAGTGTACTTTAAAACAGAAATACTTCAGAAGTCGATGAATTAATTGTAAAACTAAGTGAAAATACATTCGGATATTGAAATTATTAGAGTGTGATGTACAAAGTACATGTAAATAGATAAAGTAGCAAATTCATAACCAACTTTGCGAATCCGTTCAGGCAGCAGGTAATGAAAAAGGGGGTACCTGGACAAAATTCTAAAGGTAATGTTTCGTAATGTTGTTTAAGGGTAGTAGATTCCAAATTTTAACCCTTGTGGAACTTGTGGAATTTTGTGGGGGGTATCATTATCTGCCTTTTTTTAAATTTTCGTTTGTAACTTCTAAACCGTAAGTGTTGGAAGAAAGCAGTTTATGTAAGAAGTTGAAGAACTTCGAATGTCCTTCAATTTATATTGTTCGAATGTCTGTTTTGAAGAAAAAATGCAGGATTTTGCCATAAAACTTTAGTTTACCTGCTCGTATGTGAAACTAGAATTGCATATGTCCCCTTGAATGAAGAGAAGCGTCAATAGCCACACTTTGCGCAATTAACTATATATTATAGATGGTTACATACTTTCATTCAGCAAACAGTGCAAACTTTAACTACTAGAATATAATAGAATAAGACTACATTTATTCCACTCTCATACAATACAGAATTAAATTGTACAAAATTTGACTTGGAATTTCTAGCCATCTTTACAAGCTCTGATGGCAAGCACAGTATAAAAAGTAATATGAACAAATACTACAGTCTGTGCTTTAATAATAATTCCAGCTGCGGGCTGCTGTACCGTGCGTCAATCAGAATCAATCGAGGTATCACACTATTCCCCACGCCCCGACCTCCAAAATGTATCTGTTCGGTGAACAGTGCAACGCCCCTTTTTGGTAAACTTTGCATATTCCTGAGCATCCATTCTCTCTTTTAAAAGGTCGTCATATTCTGGTAGTACAAGTGGCATGGTTCAAATGGTCTACTACAGAAATATGTGACCATCTGTAATCTATTATTGGTTGCACTTCGTGTGCTTATTGACGCTCCTCTGCATCATCGATGCATATAATAATAACTAGATCGCTCGCTCCGTGGTAGGCCTGCGGTCCAGCCGATAGCTTCCCCCACCACTTGGTTGGCAAAAGCAGCTGCCGCCGCTCTAACTTGCCTGTGTTTTACCAGTTTTTCTTCTTGCGTTAAAGTACTGTCGGTTATTTTGTTTCGTTATATATAACTTTATTATAATTCTGTAGACCTAATATTTGCTTTCAATTAGCTAAAATTACATTTCACTATACATATACAGTATTTAGATTTCCTAACAATAGATATTATAATTTACATTACATTAGATACATGCAATACATGTAATAGACCATAGAAACAATAGAAAAGTATACTGTTTGCGTTTTTGAATTAATAAATGGTAGATTATGAATGAAATTAATTTTTTAAATAATTACACTTAATAATTTTTTAGAAAAAAATTATAAACATTATTAATTTATTGAAACAGTAAGTCTATAAAATATATGATTATATTACTTGAATGAAGAGACATTTGCGAATTATTTTTATATTATTAAATTTCGAGGAAATAAATATAATTAACACTAATAAATAAATAAAAACGATATATCTATGAAAGCTTAAATATTATCATTATTTCATTTAAATGAAAATACATTTAGCAAATAACTGCATTTAATATATATTTTTAGGAATAGAATATTTATGAACAGCAATTAAATTATTAAAAAAGTAGGATTATATATGGATTAAATATTATATATGGATTAAAAGTTACAGAGTAAATATGTATTTTACTGTTTTTGGGAAATAACAAGACAAATTTTTAAACTGCTCATAAATTATAATTAATTATTACAAATTATCAAACTGAAAGTACTTCATAATTTTTGTATTTATTATTCACTTGATTGTTTCTGTGTGTTTTTAACAACACAAGCTTATATAACTTTTTTTTAATTTTCTACTCCCTTTCAATATTATTAAATAACATAATTCTAGGCATATTATGAAATAACATAGGTAACAAGGACCAATATTTCAATGCTTTAGTTAGAGGTTTGTATCAGGCCTGGTTATTAAGATTTGAATTGAAAATATTATAAATAAATATTTTTTCGTACATCTATTGGTGCACATAAACATGAACAAGTGATCCTAAAAAATATAAACTATTCAAAAAATGATTAAAATGCCTCTTATATACTAACTATATACTCAAAAAAATAAGACTTATTAAGAATAAAATTAAATAAGTCCACTCAAAAACTAATATTCATCCAATTAATAAAAGTATTATCAATATTTATTCATTTTTTCTTCAAATAATAAATTACATATAAATTGTATAGAACAAATCAAATTTTATTTCAAGATTTTATCTTAAAATTAAGTATCTGGAAAACGTAAATAAAATTTTTTTCATAAAAAACACTTCATACAATCAGGTGGAAACCTGAGTTTCCAATTAAAGTCCCCACGCAAACGAAACTCCCTTTTAAGGCTGTTTAGTCAAAAAAAGTCGATTTTTTTTCGATTTCAATGACTTTATATCAGCTACTGAACGCCTCCCAAGTAGTTATGTCATGAAAATTATTTTTATACTGTAGTTATAAATACATCACCTCAAAGATGCGAATTCCAGAAGATGGTATTGACACACCCGCCCATTCATACACGTACAGTGTTATTGACCCACCCGCCCACACATACACGTACAGTGGTATTGCCCACCCGCCCACACATACATACAGTGATATTGACCCACCCGCCCACACATACAGTACAATGGTATTGACAAACCCGCCCACCCATACACGTACAGTGGTATTGACCCACCCGCTCACACATACACATACTGAGGTATTGACCCACCCGTCCACCCATACACGTACAGGGATATTGACCCACCCGCTCACACATACACGTACAGTGGTATTGACCCACCCGCTCACACATACACGTACAGTGGTATTGACCCACCCGCTCACACATACACATACACAGACCGGACAGTGGTATTGACCCACCCGCTCACCCATACACGTACAGTGGTACATACAGAACTAAGAAACTATTTTCCCGAATATTCCAAAATTTTAAAAACAGATCCTCACAGAACTGGTCTTGCTCATCAGTTATTTTAGATTACGTAATTTTACTGCAAATCAGTAAATTTTATTTTAAATAATTAATGTTATATATTTACTTTTATTTTATCACGACGAGAAACATCACGTTATTTTTTGCATCTTATGCTTTTTAATATCACACAATATTAAAAAGCATATGGAGTCAAGTGTCTGTGTATGAGTAGATCGCGGTCAGACGTACAGTCAGCGCTACAAGTGGAAGTTAGTTGTATCGCCGAACCGACTCAAGGTATTACAGTAGGCTATACGGTATTATTACTTATCTGTGAAATGTAATATGAGTATTTTTAGTTGCACGCTCAATGCAGTTGTATGCACAACAAGAAACAAGCACCATAAAAGTGTCATCATGAGCTAAAAATAAAAAAAAAAAAATCAAATAAACAATTTACACACAACGTGGTGTATGGCTCTTGCCAACCAACGGGAGGGCAAGGCGGACCGAATACGCGCCAGTGCCACCGCTGCAGTCAGCGATCTATTTATCTCATATACATCGATGCTCTGCATTCAAATTTGAGGGGACCTATCATTATTCACATATAAAATTATCGTGTAAAACCCTGTATCGACAGTTTGAAGACATCTTCAAGGTAATATATCTCAGTTAGTATTTCGTAAAAGCAGTCAATTGATGTAAATTGAATTAAACTTTACATTCGAACCTTTGCAGCAGCTGGAAGGAGATGTAAAGGTTCCTCTACTGGTTGAACAGTAGAGAGAACTAATTAGTGCTTTAGCTTTAGAGGAATCTTGTGAATCGCAAATAGGCTTTCCAGAACCAGGACGCAAAGTATGGATGAGCAAGGGAGTATGAGAAATAATAAAAGGAAGAATGCAGCAAAAGGATGTTTTCTGAAATCGTGATTTCAGTTTTGATACTTCTTGCTGAAATAAAAATGGAAAACTACTTTAGAATATGATAGAAATCATTTTAGTTGTATTTTTAAAAGAAATACATAAATGATATGAGTTGTATTTATATCATTTAGTCTAATACAACTCATAACTCCTGTTTTGCAGGTTGTAGTAGACATCGCAGAATACTTCCGTCAAGGATTTCAGCCAATCACGATCAATTATTTATTTGTTATAAAATCAGTAGGCTACATTATTACAGCAAGTATTGTGAGGAAGTTTTGTAGAGAAGTGTAGTGGAGGTCATAATTAATATGCGGTGTAGGCTTTGTTCTCAATCCTCTTATTCCGACATACTTCTGCCAAAATTCAAATCAGTACTTGGTTCAGATTCCATGAAAATTTGTAGGTCTGTTAGTTGGCTTGCATAGTGAGGTATTAGCAAACGGCCCTCTCTCAGAAACATTTGACTTTAGTTAGCAACAGTGATTACGCTAATCTACAATCATTGCACTTTATCAATATATTGATGATTGGAGTCCTATCAAATGAATGAACGTAAATATGTTAGTTAAATCTGGTCGGCTCACACTTGGGTCTCGAGTACAGGCGAGAGAGGCCCGACTCTCCCTCTCTGTCCCTCCACAGTAGGCCTATCAGTCATTAGGGTCATCATCGACAATGCCTCTGTCAAACATACGTTAAGGAGAAACGCCGAGCCTCTCAATACATTCCCCAACTGGTTTATCGTGCCACAGTCCACGCGGTCGTGCTCGAGTTTCGTCAATTATTAACTTTTTTTATATATATATATATATATATATATATATATATATATATATATATATATATATATATATATATATAAAGGAGAGGCCGATCTCCTTCTTAACCTTACTCTGCTCATTTCTCATAGACTACTGATCTGTGCGAGGAATTTAGTCAGACAGAGTAAGGGGGCGAACCAGTAAAGTACAATGTGAATATTACTGATAAATCTTCCAGTCTAGGCCGGATTCGAACTAGCGATATCTCTGACCCAAGATCAAAGTACTGACGCCTTAGACCGCTCGGACCCCGGCTCGCTCAAAACTAAAGTTCATAAAAGGATACTCGAGTTACGACCAGTACACAAGAAAGCCATAAAACTAGTGCTCGAGTTGTGACAGCAGTGGTACCACAAACCAAGTAACTAACGTTTTTAAAGTTCAAAAATAATAAACATTCATTCTGAAACTAACTTTTCATGAATTAAATATAAATACAACAGACTATTTTTCTGTTTTCTTAATTCACTAAGATCCCAGCTGTTAAGATTTAACTTTCAGCAAATTAAATGTTTTCTTGGCTTCTTGAGGGTAAAATTAATTTCTTGGTCTCATTGTAGTATGTATGAATAATAATAACATGAATAATAATACATTACTATTATATGCATAGCGTAAGTAAATATAGTGATTTTAAAATTCTTTTAATCAATCTAAAATCACAGCATTTACTTAAGCATATAAGGATTACAACGAGACCAAGTAATTAATTTTACCCTCTAGAAGCAAATACACTTTGTTTCAGGAAATTGATTAAAGTTTTTCCTTGAAGATATGTAATTCTTAAACTAAAAAAAAATATAGAAGAAAATCACGTATTAAAATAAAATGTGATACATTACAGGTTTTTAAGTAATAAAAGTAAATTGACAAACAGGGAAATATAGTTAAAATTCTGGTCTTTTTTTCCAATTAGGATAACAATTTTTTAAACTTGCTGTAAAATTTAGAAATGCATATGTATAATTAAACGAGGAAAACAATATTGTGATTTTTCATATGTCTCTTTAATTTCTTAGTAAACAATCTACAAACATAGAAAAACATAATTTCTACATCCAGGACGTTTTTTACATAAAGGAATGTCACAGGCTTGGTATTTTAAAGAGGTGTTTTAATTTGCGTTGTATTGTAATGTACTGTAGAAGTTTCATTGCAAATGTAGCACTGTTTTGCAGTTATCACAGCATGAGCAAATAATGTAACACTACACCAGTAACAAGTATTATGTTCTGAAGCCGAAAAAGGAGTCAGATCGATAGGAAAGTTATCGCCCCATATCTCTGCTTTGCATTTGTTATAAGTGTAGTTGACCTTAGGACATACAGTTCAACGCATGTCACGTATGTATTATGAATGTAAATATTACAGAAATTCATACCTAGAGTCACAAGTAATTAAAAATGCTTTCTTTAATATTACTGTACTAAAAATGTATAAACTGTCTTGTATAACATTTAAATATATTTTTAGAATTAGAAGAGTTAGGCCGGAGACACAGTGTTTTTTAACAATCTGTATAACAGGCCATATACTCCCTTGTCTCACTGCTGTTACGTCATCGGTAAAAATCAGATCCTTAATAAACGTCTTGTGTTTCCAGCCTTAAGGATAAGGCATTAAATATATAAAAATAAACAAATAAAAAGGGAGGAAATAAATATATGGGTATCATTGTCAAATACATTGAAATAGATTATAAGTGTCATGTTTTAGTTTTCATTATTTCAATTTAATTTTTTTTTTTTTCTTCTCGACTATCTATATTAAGGTTATAGAAATCAAATTTTCTATCTGAAATAAAATGAGATTATCCAAACACAGGCAGGTCTATAACTTATCTACAAATATGTATTTACAGTACAGTGTAATTTCTCAACTTTTCAGTCTAACAACCAATGCCAACAAGAATATAACCATCTTGCAGCTTTCTCTCTCGGCTACGGTATGTGTATCAGTATTCTGACTATTTTTAGGACTGCCTCAAAGATGGCGAGCAATTTCAAATTCACCGGTACTTAAAATATTTAAAGGAAAAGTCGGGACTACAACACTTTAATCATTTTATTTAATTTTTTTTAAATATTGTGGATGTCCTTACTTGGGAATTATTTGAGAAGTTGTATACCGTAGTAATACTTATAAAAATAAAGTTTTTATAGTTACATTAGACTATACAATTTCTGATACTGAATAAAACAAGGTAGAGTAACTAATATTATAAATTACTAGATAAAACACTATAAAATCAGAATAACAGTAATAACGAAAAGCAAAAAAACATTAACATTAAGAAAAGCAGCTCTTAAAATGTACTTCTTCAATCAGAAAAATTAATTTGAAAAGAGAGGTTTTTAACTGCCAACTATACAATTTATTACTAAGTATTAAAGTGACAGTAAACATCTTAACAGCTAGGATAAATAAATACTTACGCTATGCATATAATTGTAATGTATTATTATTCATACGTATTACAACGACACCAAGTAATTAATTTTACCCTCAAGAAGCCAAGAAAACATTTAAATTGCTGATTTAATTTTCAGCAAGTTTTTTTCTTGAAAAGTTAAAATTCTGAAATTTATAAAACCACAGAAAGCATTCCTGCGAACAGCATATTAAAACATAAATGTGACAGATTAACGAGTATTTGAGTACTAAAAGTGTAAAGCTGACTCTTAGTGAATATTAGTTAAAATTCTAGTTCTTTTTTATTCCAACTTGGATGAAAATATTTGATACTTATAGTAAAATTAAAAAAAAAAAAATGCATATCTTTTAACACGTTCGCTGCGGGCCACTGTCCGGACAGTGGTCGTCGCCGCAACCTGCGTGCGCAGCACTGTCCGGACAGGGTCCTGTCAAACAAAGAGAGATTACTCATTGTGCCATTAGAGCTTGGTAGTACCGGTTCCAAACGTTTCCACGTCCTATCAGATAGTTGTGCTTCGATTTGGCAGGTTTCGTTTCTGGGATTTACTTCGTATTTGTTGTTATTGTGTTTTTATATGTGTATATTTAGCACACAGGTAACAACTCGATTTTTTAATACCGCAGCGAACGTGTTAATGTACAACTAAACAAATAAAACAACGGTGTGATTGGATTTCCATTTCTTATTTTCCTAGTGAACAACCTTCAAACTCCTGTACACATAATTTGGGCGCTGACATTAATATCGGGTTTTGGTTTTTATTTTACATTTTTTATTTAATTTTATTATTTTTTTATATTTATTTATTTAATTATTATATTTTATTTTAATAAGTTCTATACTTTCATAATAGCAAAAAAATCTAATTTTTTACTCCCATGGACAGTTTTGGAATTAATTTCTTTATCCGACCCTCTGCCTTAAGAACAGCATTAATCTATTTCAGGACTTCTTACATTTGTCATTATTGCGATTTCCGTTACTTAGAGCCGAACATTTGAGTTTATTTTGGTGCAGTTCTTATTTTAGTTCATTAGTTTATACTTTTATTCATGTCTATAAATACGATATTCAAGCATCGTTCACTACTATCTATATATAGTAGAACCTCTTTAATCCGGCAGGTTTGGGACTTGACGCATTCCGGATTAAAGAAAATTCCGGACTATGGAGGTTATTTATAAAAATACAGGAGGTGTATAAAAATAACATAATTTGCACAAGAAAATTTTACTGTATGTATATATTATTTAAACATAGGTTATTTAAACAATATAAATCAATATATAAGTACAGGAGAAATATTAAAATGCATTTTTAAGTACAGTACACGATGAAATAAATTTGAATACAGTGTGAAATACAGTACAGCACTGTACTATAGTATTTGTGGTTGTTGGCAACAGAACTGGTAGATGGCTGGAAAAATTATCCATTTTTTTGCTTCTTACAACTATTTTTTTTATTAGTTGTCGAGTTGCTCACTTTACAATGTTCATTGTGAAGGCAATTCTGTAATTTGTGTCTATTGCCATTGATGATTATAGACAATTCCGGACTATAGAATGCCGGATTAAGGAGGTTTTACTGTAAGTATATTTTTCATACTTCTTTCAGTAATTTATGCAATGATTCAGACACAGGTAAGATAAAATAATACACAAATATACTAAAGTGCAATCATATTTATTTTTACAGTAATTCTAGAGTTATGGTATGGCGAGAGCTGGTTTCAAGTTCTATGCACATATCTACACAGCTTAAAAACACACCCAACCATACAAACGAGGGGCATTAACTTAGGAACATATCCCCCTTCATTCTCTATATAACTTGTATTTTACAAATATAAATCTAACCTTATTTAAATTTAACAATCAAGTTTGACTGATTTATGTAATGCATAAAAACTTATCACACACGTATGACTTATTACTACTCACATTTTCCACTTATTGTTATGATTGGAAGTAAGATTAGATTTGCTTAGTCATAAGTATGATATTTGGAAACTAAGTTGAAAACACATTTTTGCCTCAAAATAACAGTAGAAAAAACAGCACAGACTTTAAAAGCAAGCTAAATCTAATTGCTAGCAAATAGCATTAAAGTAACCAAATAACCTTATTAATGACTTAAATGTCAATTTTAATTCTGATAGTTTAAATTGCCTTGATAACAAAATTAATTGAACTAAGTTATCAGCAAATTAAATACTGACAGCATTAATCCTTAATATGTAATTTATTCTTATTCAAACACTGATCCAGCTCTTAAATAAGCTATACAAAAGGATGATATCAGTCAAAATACTAACCACTACATTTCAGTTTAAATTCTTTTCCAATATCAATTAATTATTTTCTATGGTTCATTGTTGACTTATAATAAAAATGATCAAACAGTGTTTTTAATCTCTCAAAATACAACTGATAGCTGAGTTTTAATAAATTAATGCTTAATTACTATTTTCTTTCCTCATGAGAATGTCCCGCAAGCCTTGGAACATATTTGTCAATTATATGACTGTGTACACTTATTTGCTAATACTCATAAAAAAATCATGTTAGTATGTTATAATTATCAAGTTCACAGAGTTAAAAGTGATTCTTGAATACTTTTATAGGACAAAATCTCCCAGAATAAGCAAATTAATTAATTGTTGTTGGGGCCTTTCATCCGCCCAGCATAGAACAAAGATATTTCTTTAAATTAAGAAATATTTTCCATATCTTCATAAATGTTTCTACAGAAGAGTTCAGTAAACTTAATGAATATTAAATTCAGATGCTGTAAAACATTTATTTTAATATTTTGAGCAATTCAAATAAATATAATATGTACTTATTTTTAACTAAGTTTTAAAAAGGGAAAACTACTACTGCTTCTGCTAAAGAGCTTCCAATTTTACCAATATAAATGAGAAAATGATTGTGCAGTAATGAATGTATAACAGCTGCCATACCTTTATGATTGATTACTCTCCATCCAAAATGGACAACAACTGTGACCACACTTTATAAATATTATATTTTTATGATATCTTGATTTAATTATTATTTTAATATTCTGATTCATTAATACCTTGTACTTCCTATCAAGGGATTACATATGTTTAAGACCTGTCAAACTACTTTTATCAGTACAAACATTTATTCTGAAAAAGGCTAAATAAATTATTGTTACAATTCTTGTTAGTAATAATGATATTTACTGTATAAAACCTCAAATGAATCATTACAACATCATAACAAAAATGTTTACTGGATTTAAATGCAGATTAAAGTTAAAAATAAAAATGTTAATAACAAAAAATACAGACAATTTTGATACAGTTCCAAATTTTTTTTCAAGTCAGTCCATTAAGACCAGCTTACCATTTTTTTCAAGTCAGTCCAGCTTACTGATTTAAACAGCAGAATTTTTCATTTTATTTAAATTTTGTAATTTCAACAATCAGATTTTTTTGTTTGAAAAAGTGTTAACTATTTAATGAACACAGAAGTTACATAAACTTACTTTGGTGTATATATTTACAAATCTAAACCAATAAAGGCAATGTATTTTACTTTTTTGGACTTTCTCTTGCTCTCTGTTGGTATAGAAAAATATATCAATTCAACTAATATGTAGACATATTCCTGTTTTTTAAATCATCCTTAAAATGTAACTCTAAATTAAAATTCATGAAAACTTATAACCCTTTAAGTGTAAATTAAACCATTTCATGAAGATTCTTTAATTATTTAACTGTTAAAGGACATTCAAACATAAAGGACATAAAAACAGTTAAAGAACATTTTTTAACTGCATAGACTAGAAACACAAGCCCACTTAAACACATATCTTACAAGCTACAAGCGGTTTGCCACTTTACAGCAAGTGATTACAACTTAATAGTTAATATTGTGACCGAAAAAAACGTTACTTTTAATTTTTGTTTTTCTTTAATGCATTTTTATTTCCAACGTTCTATTTGAATTACATTTTGGTTTCCTAGTCAATCAGTTGTTTTATTTGTCTATAACTGTATGTTACAGATGTTGTTTCAAAAATAAATACCAAAAGAATATAATGTTTTATTTATTTATAGCTATGGAATCAATGTAAATAAAAAATAAAATATTGCAATAAAATTTAATTATAAGTTTTATGTTAACAGTAAATGTTACATGATTTTAAACTCGAACAAACACTTACTAATAAATGCTCTTAAACTTATATACAACATTTCTTTTCCTTTTGAACAAACTAATTCATTTATTCACCCCAAAATATACAACTTACAATTTTTACTCTTATAGTTCAAGTAAAACAAAAAGATTGATTTAAATGAACAGTTTTAGTGAGATTGAGATAAAACTGTGAAAACAGATGACCTGTTTTCTTTGTAAGGTAAATAGTAGGCCAAGTTAACTATTCCTCATCGGAAGCTTTATCTGGTGTGGAAGCTAACTTGGCTTTGATAATTGAATGTCCCATTAGAAATTTCGTACTGTGTCAAAATAATGTGACTAGTTAGATTCCGAGCGCCAAATTGGTGGTGTATTCTGTTGTCACAAACTAGAGCTTTGCTTATAGTGTAAATTTACTTATTTATTTTGTAATTTACATGAAATAAATATGTATTTAATTTAACTTAATTGTATTAAAATACTGCAAGTTATTGGATTTAAATACTGGACCAATGGATTTCAGCTCCTCGGGACTTTGATCACAACCACACTGCCAGCTGTAATTTGCAATGGCTGAGTGAAAGTTAAACTTTACAACGATTGTTTTTAGTATTAATATTAGCTGTCTTGGTCTACATGTGAATTATATTTAGTTTCTAAATTTGCATGTTATATGCTTGTGAAAATTTAAAATAAGTTATCACACTTGATTGATTCCTTTATGAATCCCTCTGGTCTGAGAGAATTAAATGTAGTTTTCTAAATGGATTACCATAACATTTTTAGTTCTTTATACTAACATTGTAAAAAAGTTGTGAGGTCTAATATATACTTGTTTTATAATCATGTCTACTGTGTTTCAAAGTGAGACATTTTTCTTTTTTTAATTTTGTTCAAATGTACTTGATTAGGTTCAGCTTAAGATAAGGTAAACATTTTTTTTTTAATTGTCATGGTAGGTTTTTAAAAATATTTTTAATGGAAGTTGTAGGTAATAGCATAATATTAACATATACTGACATAATAGTACATTGACTGAATCTCCTGACAACTTCAAAGCTCCTACGACAAGTGCTGGAGCTACGCGGAGGCTGGAAATGCTTTAACCAGCCGCATGACAATATTAGTCAGCAACGTATGATTGTTATGTTTCAATTATTTACATGCATCTGTCCAATAACTTGATTATTTGAACATGTGAATTTGTGAGTGAATAAACATTTTATGACCTCAGATTTTATTTTTGTTTGTTATATCCTACATCTATTTGTTCTTTATTGTTTATATATTGTTATAGTTTGACAAACTAAATGATCTCTTGACATTATGATTGTCAGAGCTTCACTCAATGGCCACTATGCATGCTCATGTCAAGTCGGGAGAATTCATTAAATCGAGTATAGTGAAATAATTCTTGATGAAGTTATATCGTTTCCATCCATTTCAGGGTAAGTGTACGAAAGGGCCATATGATTACAACTTTTCGCCTGTTTAAAAAAAGAATTTTTTCATTTCAAGTATGGACAAGGATGAATACTCCGACCTACCACCAAATTTGTTAGTAAACATTTATTTGAACATTTTATATTAAAATAATTAAGTAAATAGTTGTATATGAACTATATTTTTGTTTAGGGTTTTACTAAAACTATATTTTTGTAAAAATAATTCAATAATTTAGAGATATTTTGGGTTTCATTAAACTCATTTAATTTAAAATAAGATAACTGAACATTTGAGCTAAGAGCCTTAACTGAATTCAAGTTGAATTAATTTTGATATGTAATTGCTTGAAAATAAATCAGAAAGCAAGAGAGAGAGGGAGCTTGGATAATTGGATGGGGAAAGGTTAAAAATTGCTGTCAAACATATTTATGATAACTTTAACATCTTTTACAAACAAATCAAATCATTACATCACATAAGTCCATCAGAGTATAACATTGGACCTAGATTAGTTAAATAATTTATTTTCATATAAATTTATCTTTATTGCTAGGTTTAAAAAGGATATATATATATATATATATATATATATATATATATATATATTACATTATATTACTTATCGTAGCAGTTCTAATACTTACTACTGTTCATCTGGTACATAAATAAACATTAAATGCACATTTTCATTTTTGTAAGAGTATGAAGTCATTTTTTGGAGATGCGTCTTTGAAAATACTAAATATTTAATGTACACTTTAAAGGTACCAAATTAATGAATTACAAATGAAACTGTATGAAAGAAAAACAAGCAATTTAAGACAAAAATACACATTTTATCTCCTAATTCTACCAACCCAATGTAATAAACATGCCAACTCTACTGGTGGTGCACATGGGATACTTGAAGTGTTGCACATTGTTTTGTTCATAGAGAATTAATTACAATAACAATTAGTTCTTACAAAGTAGATAATATTTTTAACTAACGACTTTTAATCTTTTATTTTTTCTTATACTCTGAATACTGCAGTGATAAACAGTCAAAATATGTTCAAATTAATTTAACTTAAAGGTAGAAATATTTTAGGAATATCTGTCAATAAATCAAAGTTATAAGTAAATGTCTGTCAGTATCTGATTATGTATCTTGATAGCAGTCTGAAGCCAATAGGCTCTTTAAACAGATATAAATAATAAACAGGATGTTTCAAAAAGAATGACCCGATCTTAAATAGCTATATATATTAGAAGTAAGGGATTTACCTAAACATATTGGACATTAAAATTCTCACAAAAGAATGGTTTACAAAAATGTATCATAAATGTTCAATATGTCCTCCATTCGCAGCACGGATGACATCTAGTCGATAGTTGAACTCGTCCCAAACTGTGGGTAAAGTGTCTACTAGAAATTCTGTTATCAACTAGATGTCATCCTTGCTGCAAATGGTTTATGATATATTTTCGTAAACTTCATTCTTTTGTGAGTATTTTAATGTCCAAAATGTTTGTGTAAAGACCTTGTTTCTAATAAATATAGCTATTTAAAATTGGGTCATTCTTTTTATAACACCCTTTATTATAAAATGGAACAAATTGTTTTGTTTAGAAAAATGATTATTAATAATATTTAGAATTGTAATGATAGCAGTTTAAGGTTTGCAATGAAAATCAAACAGGATATATTTATAAGAATATGTATAAAATGTATTTTTTATCTTTGCATGATTATGAACAATGAACAGACTGCTAAATAATGTGGCTATATATGCATAGAATCCTAGTTACATTTATGTTTTATTATAGTTCATGAAGTATTATATAGTACCAGTTCTTTATAGATGCTACATTCTAAATGTTGGGCATTTGTGTATGTTAAATTTACCAAACCGGTATTTATGGTGTCAAACTTAAAAAATGCTGTAACACAAGGAACTGTTTCTTTATAAAAAAAATACAACGTTTAAATTGCTGCTACTTGGAAGCAATTGGTATCTTATTATTGCTTCATTATTTAATTATTCTCAAATATACCTTAACCCTTTCCACTCCAATTACTGGGAACCCAGTTTCCCTATCAGCTCCATTTACTTTTAAGCAAAGATTGCCTACTACATTTGTTCAGTGGGAAAAACATATATCTGATAGTTCCAAAAAGCTGATGTATTTTTTCTTTATTTCTTCTATGACTAAAGTATAGATTAATATAAAATAAAACATATATTTTTATTTTCAAAATTTTTTAATTATATATATTTATTGGAACAAAATTGAATTTCTAACAAAAAAACGGGTACAAGAAGAATTTTTGAAAAATTTTAAATAGGAAGAATAGTATTTGTTGTTTGTTTTTTGTTGTTTGTATCCTTACAAACAAAAAAAAGTCATTTTCAAATATTTTGGACTAAATTATACATAAAAAAATATATAATTCTAAAACCGAATTTTTTTGAAAAACAACATTTTTACCGAAAAAATTATTTTCACTGCAACTAGTAAACAATTGCTCCATAAATTTTATTTTATTGCTTAGCAACAGTCAAAAGGTACATAATTTAGACCAAATTTGTAAGTAAAGCTTTTTTCAATAATTCAAAACATGTTATCAGCTAAAAATATAAACAGACAAAATCTAATAGCCTACTTGCAACGCTCTTTCATTTTCGTAAAAATAAAAATATTATGAATAAACAGTAAAACAACAACGATAACCTAGCAACAACAATGCGTTTTATAAGCTCATTACGAACGATAACATATGACGGAACAAAGTGAGTGCAGATAGCTGTTGCAGTCAGCCAGCTGTTTACAGAGCAGCCACAGACGACAAACATTACATTTTCTGAGGTTTGTTTACCGATACTAAACTCAAACGGTTCCGAAAAAATTCTACAGATAGCAGCACATATCAAACAACAACCCTAGCGGTCAATAATGTAACTACGTCAGTCTAAATACAATCATAGAACGTTTTTATAGAGACGTTGGGCCCGGCCCGACATTGGAGTTAGTGCGGTAAGTTGCGTGGCGGGGCTGCCCCGCCACTTGAGTGGAAAGGGTTAATTGAGAATAACCGTTATACTTAATTTATACATAATTCAATGAAAGACTAATATGGGTTAAATGCAGCTAAACTATGTTTAAGTATTTGAAATGGGGGCAAACGTGAACTGAAGTACCAGACGTACAAAATGAAGCAAATGTTATGTAGCAGGGCCTGACAATCGATGAGAACATGACCTGGACACTACATATAATTCCCATAGCAACACCAGTCTGTTTATTAAAATGCAGATAAAATCTCTCGGCAAAACTAAAACAGCCAGAACTGCCTATTTCTCTTTTTTGAAAGCCAGTTAAGATAAGGACTTGAGGTATGGAATGGCACGTCAGCACAAATCCAAAATGGATTCTGACCATCCCGAAAAATACTCGTGAATTCTGGTAGAACTGGAACACATGGAAAACTATACAGATGCTTTCATAGAATTAAAAATGTTGAAACTTGTTTCCCATATTATAAGTAGTGTTGCATGTCGATTGAGAAGATCTGTCAAGAAATAGTGTCATTCACCATTACAAAACTATAAATGTTGAACAGTACATGTAGTTGTTTAAGTCTAGACCTTCGTACATTGGTAGGAAATTTTTCAATACGTTACCATAAGAACTAAAATACAAGAGAAGATACTTACTGAAAGCAGCATAGAAGAAATGTCTACAGAACAGACCATTTTACTTTCTGAAGAAATTCCTACAAGGAACTTACCAGAACTGACCTAACCAATAGTAATTTTATAAAACTTTGACAACATGTGTAATCTTAATGATTATAAGGAAGGATAGCTGATTCTTAAATGACATATTGTTTACAGAGAAAAAAATGTCAAGTGATACTGCAGATTATCGACCCCAATAACATTAAAACTAGGCATATTTATATATAGCCCTTATATTACACAGATATTAAAAGCTGTATTACAAAAACCCCGGTTACAGAAACCTGGGTTGTTGTTAAAAATCATTTGAAACAAATTTAAATTCATAAACGTGCTCGTAAAATTAGTTTTGCGTAGCTTTGAATTGCAATTAGAATACTGTATGTCTCTGACAGTTAATCCAAACTAACAGACACTGAGACAGGTTCGGACAATATTTTAAAACTAGTTATAATTAATTAAACAATTTCCAGTAAAGGTTGATCACTGTGTTGTTTAGAACTGTTTAAACACAAGGGCTGTGGGCATACAGACAATTACTTGTCATTGCCATTGACAGTTGGACTAACAGACAAACCTGGGAGACTATGGATGGATGTAGTCACAGAGATTTGACTGACGAGTCATAGAAACAGGACATTTCTGGGAAAAATGCAAATGAACGATAGTCAACAACTACCAGCTTGTTTCACAACAATCAATACAATTAAATCAAAATAAGCAACATTGTCCTAATTGAATACATTTTTTAAGCAGAGACGGATTAGCAAAACAGACTAAGAAAGCAAAACAATTTCTAATTTCTACTGAAAGAGTGACAACTGTTTAGTTGCAATTAAACCCACAATAATTAATGCGGTTTGGTGATCAAAATTTGCAATTACGTTTTAAGTATGTACTAAGTTTGTATTTTTCATCGGCTTGAAGATATTGTTTGAATAAATTTAATTTGGTTCTAAAACCAGAATTAATAGACTTGCGATTATTGTTGTTGATTGAGAATATTACGAATTCTACTGTACTTTTTAACAGATTTAGTTATGAATTTGTTGATAACTTGGTTCTTAGTTGAGTTTAAATACACTGAGGAATGTTTTTATACAAAATGCATATCCAAACTACGAATAATAATTTACTTTCTGTTTTTGCAATAAATAAGGTGTTATTAAAATTAAAAGACTGGCAGTAGTGTGCAAGACAGAAATTATACTACATGAGTTTGTGATTAAGTTTGTATTTTTAATTAAAATTGAAATTTTTGTGTTGTATGGCAAATTTTTTGCTGGATGTTAAGTGACACTGACTGCTTCAACACCATTCATACTTAATTTATTGAATTAGGTCATAACTTGTTCTTTTTTTAAACTGTGAATTCCAGATGAGTTAATTTCATAGTACAGAAGAGACCCGCTTGGTATCACAATCCTAGACACTCATAATTTGTTGAAAAATGATGGAATATTGTAGAAAATTTATAATTTGACTTTTAAACACAAATAATACCTCAAAAGTTTTGTCTTTCATATGTAATTGTCTTATGACAATGAGAGTTTTCTATCATTACATCTTTTGAAATATAAGCATCTTGTTTTCTAAAATAAAAATATATTTGATTGTAATATATACAAATAATTTAATCATAATAAATTAATGGAAATAATCAAACAATACAATATTAAAATTTAATTGTTTAGTAACTTAATTACAGCTCAATAACATGTCTCATTTTAGTTTTAATTCAATTTGGTTCTTGTAACAAATTTTAAATAATATTTCCTTTAAATATTTAAATTAGAAGCATATAAATGTACAATGTTGTAAAAAGATGTTAAGGTTACAATAAGTATATAGTTTGCAAGGCCCAGCTGCTCTGAATAAATTTGATGGCTCAACCCAGACTAGTAGCTAAATAAAATCAAAACTACAACAAGGTTACAGTAAGCCAATTAAATTTATAAAAATAAACTTTCAAAATTCAAGTATATAATATTTATTTTGTAAATTTGCTTATTACCTTTAACACCTAAGACTGGCCAATATATGTCTAAAATTGATAAAACTAAGTCCAAATATGTGTGATAGGTTTGATTTCCAAAAATGATAGAGTAAATCTAGTTCGGATTAAATAGAGATTCATTCAAAATGATTTGTGATAGATCTCTACAGGGAATCACAGAAGATACTGTACAATGGCATTACACTAACGGTTCAGTGCTTAACACATTTAAAAAGAATCATAACACCTCACAATCAATTAATAACAATGTTTAAAACTTTATCAAAACACACTTGCTCCGACAGCACACTGTTCTTCTGTACAAGAAACGTATAAAAAGTCAAGGTAAATATGCACTATGTACACTGGTCATGTTGACACATGCATATCATCAGTCTTGTGGCACTAAGAAGTCATCATGTCGTTCGCCGACCCAGGACTGTTCGTCATGTTGGGGCCTTTCAGTGAGTCGTTTATGTCTCTCCTGAACATTGACAGATTTTGTGTAAACCTACAACATTAAATACAAATAAAACAAAAATATTTCAGAGAAATATTATGAACACACTGATATTTCCTCCATGAGAGTTGACAATGAGTCCAATTATCAGCAGACAAGATTAATAACTTCATTCTACGTCGGCAACACAGTCAACTAGTGACTGAAGTTTACTATACTAATATGAGGTATACTAGTACATACCCACAAACAACACGGGCCTTCCCACTCACGAGACGGTACTTGACAGGCTGTCCCACACACGAGACAGTACTTGACAGGGCTTCCTACTAGCCAAACACTTCTTGACAGGCTGTCCCACTCACAAAGACAGTACTTGATAGGCCTTCCCACTCACGAGACGGTACTTGACAGGCTGTCTCACACACGAGACAGTACTTGACAGGGCTTCCTACTAGCCAAACACTTCTTGACAGGCTGTCCCACTCACAAAGACAGTACTTGATAGGCCTTCCCACTCGAGACAGTACTTGACAGGGCTTCCTACTAGCCAAACACTTCTTGACAGGCTGTCCCACTCACAAAGACAGTACTTGATAGGCCTTCCCACTCACGAGACGGTACTTGACAGGCTGTCTCACACACGAGACAGTACTTGACAGGGCTTCCTACTAGCCAAACACTACTTGACAGGCTGTCCAACTCATGAGACAGTACTAGACAGGCTGTCCCACTCACGAGACAAAACTTGACAGGCCTTCCTACTAGCCAAACACTACTTGACAGGCTGTCCTACTCAAGAGAAAGTACTTGACAGACTGTCACACTACAGGGAGAGTACTTGACAGGCCTTCCCACTCACGAGACAGTATTTGACAGGCTGTCCCACACACGAGACAGTACTTGACAGGGCTTCCTACTAGCCAAACACTTTTTGACATGCTGTCCCACTCACAAAGACAGTACTTGATAGGCCTTCCCACTCGAGACATTCCTTGACAGGCTGTCCAACTCATGAGACAGTACTAGACAGGCTGTCCCACTCACGAGACAAAACTTGACAGGCCTTCCTACTAGCCAAACACTACTTGACAGGCTGTCCTACTCAAGAGAAAGTACTTGACAGACTGTCGCACTACAGGGAGAGTACTTGACAGGCCTTCCCACTCACGAGACAGTATTTGACAGGCTGTCCCACTCACAAAATAGTACTTGACAGGCCTTCCTACTAGCCAAACACTACTTAACAGGAAGTCCCACTCACAAGACAGTATTTCACAGGCTTTCACACACACGAGACATACTAGCTAAAAACTACTTGACAGGCTGTCCCATTCACAAGACAATACTTGACAGGCCTTCCCACTCATGAGACAGTATTTGACAGGCTGTCCCACTCACAAAATAGTACTTGACAGGCCTTCCTACTAGCCAAACACTACTTAACAGGAAGTCCCACTCACAAGACAGTATTTGACAGGCTTTCACACTCACGAGACATTCCTTGACAGGCCTTCCTACTAGCCAAACACTACTTGACAGGCTGTCCAACTCATGAGACAGTACTAGACAGGCTGTCCCACTCACGAGACAAAACTTGACAGGCCTTCCTACTAGCCAAACACTACTTGACAGGCTGTCCTACTCAAGAGAAAGTACTTGACAGACTGTCGCACTACAGGGAGAGTACTTGACAGGCCTTCCCACTCATGAGACAGTATTTGACAGGCCTTACTACAAGCCAAATACAACTTCACAGGCCTTCCTACTAGCCAAACACTACTTAACATGCCTTCCCATTCATGAGACAGTACTTCGACAGGCCTTCCTATTAGCTAAACACTACTTAACAGGCCTTCCCACTCACGAGACATTCCTTGACAGGCCTTCCTACTAGCCAAACACTACTCGACAGGCTGTCCACCTCATGAGAGAGTACTTGACAGGCAGTCTCACTCACGAGACAGTACTTGACAGGCCTTTCCACTCACGAGACAGTACTTGACAGGCTCACCACTCACGAGACAATATTTGACAGGCCTTCCCACTCACGAAATACTACTTGACAGGCCTTGCTATTAGATAAACACTACTTGACAGGCTGTCCCACTCACGAAATAGATTGGTCGGTAGCGTAGTTGGTTCAATCCCAGCTTCATGTGCTAAAGGTTCTCAGTTCGATCCCAATCACAGTCAATACATTTTGAGAAGGATCAGATGATAACCACCGGCTGTTCATTTGTCATTGGGCTATTAATTAATGACACTTTCTAAGGAATAGTCGGCCTTAGTTTGTAACAATGACTACATTCGCTCATCTACACTCATCACACTCATTCGAAATCCATATTCGCCCATATCTTGACGATTGGCGTCTTATGTATAAATAAAAATAAATAAATAAATAAATAGTATTTAACAGGCCTTCCTACTAGCCAAACACTACTTGACAGGATGTCCCACTCACGAGACAGTACTTAACAGGCCTTTCCACTCACGAGACAGTATTTGACAGGCTGTCCCACTCACGAGACAATATTTGACAGGCCTTCCCACTCACGAAATACTATTAGACAAACACTACTTGACAGGCTGTCCCAATCACGAAATAGTATTTGACAGGCTTTCCTATTAGCCAAACATTACTTGACAGGCTGTCCCAATAAGGAGACAGTACTTGACGGGCCTTCCCACTCACGAGACAGTACTTTACAGGCCTTACTACTAGCCAAATACAACTTGACAGGCTTTCTACTAGCCAAACACTACTTAACATGCCTTCCCACTCATGAGACAGTACTTGACAGGCCTTCCCACTCACGAGACAGTACTTGACCTGCTGTCCCACTCATGAAATAGTATTTGACAGACTTTCCTACTAGCCAAACACTACTTGACAGGATGTCCCACTCACGAGACAGTACTTGACAGGCCTTCCCACTCACGAGACAGTATTTGACAACTTGACAGGCCGTCTTCTAGCCAAACACTACTTAACATACCTTCCCACTTACGAGACAGTACTTCACAGGCCTTCCTGTTAGCCAAACACTACTTAATAGGCCTTCCCACTCACGAGACAGTACTTCACAGGCCTTCCTACTAGCCAAACACTACTTGACGAGTTGTCCCACTCACGAGACAGTACTTAACTGGCCTTCCTACTAGCTAAAGACTAATTGGCAGGTTGTTCCACTCAGAAGACAGTACTTGACAGGCCTTCCCACTCATGGGACAGTACTTGACAGGCCTTCCCACTAACGAGACAGTACTTGACAGGCTTTCTCACTTACAAGACAGTACTTGACAGGCCTTACTACTAGCCAAATACAACTTGACAGACCTACTAGCCAAACACTACTTAACAGGTGTACAATACCTTCGTATGTGTATGGGTGGGTGGGTGGGCAAATACCACTCTACGTGTATGGGAAGGCGGGTGGGTTAATACCACTGTACGTGTATGGGTTGGTGGGTGGGTCAATACCATTGTACGTGTACAATGTGTAGGTAAAATGTGTTTATATAACTAAAAGATCAGTACCTCCAATTTTAGGTTTATAACAAATGATTCTATTATTATCTTTTCTTAAATAATTATACGCCCAATATTTTATGCATACAGTACGAATACCACTGTACGTGTATGGGTGGGCGGGTGGGTCAATACCACTGTACTTGTATTAGTGGGCGGGTGGGTCAATACCACTGTACGTGTATGGGTGGGTGGGTGGGTCAATACCAATGTACGTGTATGGATGGGCGGTTGGCTCAATACCACTGTACGTGTATGGGTGGGCGGTTGGGTCAATACCACTGTACGTGCAATGACTACAAATACACTAAGACGAAAAGTTCTTATGGGAATTTTTCAGACAAGCGGGAGGGAAGCTTACGCAAACAGCCGCTACGAGCGCTGCTCCGAAAGACAGGGAGCAGGTGGGCGAGCGCTCGTGCCTCCTAGTGGCCGTTTGCGTAAAGTCGAGTTTCTACCTGGACGACTGGTCTGAAATTTGCCGACTAGCCAAACACTACTTAACAGGCCTTCCCACTCACGAGAGAGTACTTGATGGACCTTCCCACTCACGAGCCACTACTTCACAGGCATTTCAACTCATGAGACACTACTTGAAAAACTTTTAGACTCCTAATATACTACTTGAAAGGCCTTTTCACTTATGAAACACTGCTTGACATGCCTTTCCTCTTACAAGACACTACATGATAGGCCTTTCCACTCACAAGACACTACATGACAGACCTTCCATTAACAAGACACTACATGACAGGCCTTCCACTCACGAAACAAAACTTTATAGGCCTACCCACTCACCAGACTTTTCCTGACGGGTTCACTCATAAATCAGTACTTTAAAGGCCCCCTCTTACTCACGAGACACTACTTGACAGGCATTCCCTCTCTCATGATACTACTTAACAGGCCTTCCTACTGAAGGCCATACTTGTTGGGCCTTCCCACTCACAAGACACTATTTGAGGGGTTTCCTCATCCATCCACATAACACGGCTTAACCCTCAATCCGGCTGTTGTTTAGTACCTAAATGGAAAGTGATTTTAGACCAATTTTATTTTTGTTTATAAATCTAAAAAATAAATGAATTATGCTAAACATACTACCTAAATATTCACAACTAACTAGGCTATTATATATCCATAAAAAAAATTAAATAAATGAATTTTTTTAATGTTATACTATAATTTGTGGAAAAAGTAAAAGGTGTGGGGGGTTTACCTAGGAAACTGTAAAATACATGTATATTTAGATTTTCTAGATAGACATATTGTTTGAAATGTATTCTACTTTCAGAAAAGTTACATTATGATGTATGGAGAAATACATATTCTCGTAGTAAATAACCTCATATAGAATAACATTATAAAAATTTGTTGCCACGGAAACCTATATTTATAAAACCTCACCAACTATCTAATATACAAGTGGCGGGGTTCTTCTAGCATTGTATTATTATTGTTATTAATCTGTGATTTAAGCTTAGTGTAGTGTTTGATTGTTATGACATGTAAAACAAAAGCTTGCAAACTGCAAGATTTGTTAGTCTCTAAGTATTTATAATCAAAAATAAATTTATATAAACATGTAAGTACAGTCAACCTCATTTTATCCGGACCCGAATTATCCGGATTCCGGTTTATACGGATCAGCTGACTGATCCGATGGACGGTGAATATTTTTTTCTAAAGTTATTACACCACCGTAGAAACATTAAACATTGTTTACTCATGGCAACGCCGGCGATAAACTTATCACAGCAGCGTTACTTGCATAGTATCCTGGTACACAGCAAACTGTACGTACTGTAATGTATATGGATTTGTTTTTATGCGATCCATACGAGGCGCTAACTTTGCTAGCTGTCATGTCACACACTTTTTATTGTTTCTATTAATTAGTTGCCGCTGAGTTGCGTACGTAAACATTTAAGATTATAGTACGGTTGCTGAATATATAAAATATTTCCTACTGTGACAGTAAACATTAATGAACACTATTTTATATGTTATAATGCTGGTTTATTCATATGACCTTCCTATCCAGATGTTTATCATTGTCTAGACCATCTTGGTCCCATGAATAGCCAACAAAATTTAGGCAATTGTATGGAGTGCATCATTTATATTCGGCTTTTTGTTTTTCATTTACATAAAAACACTAACTTTGGTCAAGTTTAGCAATGGTGACAAATTTTTATCGGGCGTTCTTTCAGTTCCCAGAATATTCTCATGCAAAATAAAGCAAAGCTGGACAGTCTGTGTGCTTCTGTGAAGCGTAGATTGCCTATTGTAACATATAAGAATCTTTTACCGATATTTACTCAATTTTTATCTTTTATTTTTATATCCGGATTTATATGTATCCGGATCGGGATGCCACCACATTAGAACGGATAAACGAGGTTAACTGTAGTTTATTTGTATTTACATTTTAGGAACTGTGAAATGTCGGATAAAATAGAATGATAATTACTCTGTAAATAGAAGCAATAACAAAGCCGGTGCATTGTCAAGATGGCAAGACTAGTGTGACTCAGAGGCGCTTTCTCTAAGTTCAACACTTTGTTTATTCCTTCCTCCCCCAACTACCATAATATTTGCAATAGACCAGATGCCAATGAACAATTGTAAACTTCAAAATTTTATACTATAGCAATTATTTTCTGAAGCATACACAGTAGAAATAAATATGCTAATCATCGTTTTGGTAGCATATAAGTGAGCGCAATTACGACCATCACTTGATCGAGGGTTAATGGATATTCCACACCCATCAAAGACATAGGACCTGACAGGCCTTACAACTACATAAACTCATGATTTATTGGCTCTCATGTTACTTGCATAACAGGACTAAAGGAGTTTAAAATTGTTTATTATAACTAATCAATCTAAATATATATAAAAAATTAAATCAACAATAAATAATAAAAACACATTACATACCGTAAAAAAGATATCATATTTTTTTATTCATACCTATTAACAATGTTTAGTGAAGATATTGAATGTCTAGCTTACCTATCTCTATTTTTTGACAAAAGATTTCTTTCTATTCCGTCCATGAGATTTTCAAACCACTGAGCCATTGCCGCCTGTTTGTCTGGAGGTTGACTCCTAATTATATTTTCCCTAAGTTGTTTGAAATACTGAAAACAAATTATTCATGTAAAAAATATAGAACTTTACACAAGACAGAGATAAGCATTTTTACATGGTTAGAAATTCGCACAGCATTGAAAATGACACAAGATGATACATGTTTGACCACTGACACTCCTAATTTTATTAAATTTCCTCTGGAAGCAAGCAGCTGGAGCAGCCAATTTCCAGTCAGCTTGGATTATTTGAGTGAGTGCTGTTCTAAGTTTGTTTCGCCTGCATTGCTCTGTTGCTTCATTTTGCTTAAACATTCAGGCACCAAATATTTTGATATTATGACAACAGTAGATTGAAAATACATTTATTTAAAAACACTATTGTACATGGTGTCATTGGATAATCACCGCTGGTATGTATTGGTATGCAGGTGGGTCACTATTACTGTGCGTGTCTGTCATGTCTATTTTCAAATTATTTTTAAGTTATAAACCTTGCACTGAGTACCCTTAATAGTACTGTATTTATTACTGTTTATTTATTTATATTTATATTATTGGTTTTTTTACACTTGAAGATGACTAAAAAGTTTAAACATGTAATGTTACACATTAAAAAAATACCAATCACGACGTTTCGATTTGGTAAAAAGTGCTAAAAACTAAATTACATTTAAATAAACATGTTATAAACTACGTTCTTAAACTTATCTACATTAATAATTATCTACATTTTAACCTAGATCCTAGAATGGGGTACAACAAAATAAACTTCTACTAAATATTTTTTTTTAATATTTGTTATATTTAGTAGAAGTTGTTGTACCCCATTCTAGGATCTAGGTTAAAATGTAGATAATTATTAATGTAGATAAATTTAGTTGTTTAAGAATGTAGTTTATAACATATCTGTTTAGATGTAATTTAGTTTTTAGCACTTGAAAAAGATTTGGGTTTTACCAAATCGAAACCTTGTGATTGGTATTTTTCATGTAATAATGGCAAATGCCCAACAACCTTTGTCTTCCTCATCTGATACTCCACCATTAACAAATTTCAAAAACAAAATTTAAAAAAAATATTAAAAGATGCTCAATTTATCTTCAACTAATTCATAATATTTTATGAGTACCGGTAATATATATTTATAAATTAATTACATGGGAATTATCAAAATTCTGTCAATTTTCATAAACCCAGAGGGATGAAAGCTTAAGTTGTAAAACTTTCTGTAGAGCAAGAGATCTAATACCAATTGAGCCAAAATCAGAATCAAATTATTTCCTGCCCACCTATTTTGTTGTGTATTGGCATACTTATTGGGGCAAGTATTGTAACCATGTTTTTGAAGTTTCCTTTAAAACAACATTTTCCCAATCTAAAAACTTATTTGTAGCCAGGGAAGTCAATAAATAGTGATCAAGAAATGTTAATCATACTTGATTGTTTTCTAGAAAATTTTGCTCCTGTGACTAAGAAATTCGAATAAGGCTTCGAAATTACAATGGTAATTTATAATAACATTAATACATGGATGGTTCATAATAAGGATTATGAATACTGAATATCAGTATGCTTTGAGAAGTGTGGTTAGTACATTGGGTCCTAACGCCATTACTTCTAGCGTTTATTACCAAATTCACTACTGTAGACAAAGCTTCCAAACTGGCTCATCATGCTAGATCAACTCCGGGGACTTAAAGTGCAATTTTACCATCCACAATCTCTGCCTTTGGGACCTCGAATCTGGATCAAGCACTCAAAAACTTACCAAAGGCTCCTTTGTTTGATCTATGTTACAATATAGATCATTTTTTTACATAAAAACCACCATATTGTTCTTAGCTTCTTATGTAGTTCAACACATTTACATGAAATCTTCACAAGACACAATACATTTCATATGAATTCAAACAAACAAATTTTACAGAAAAAATCCATACAAGGTGATTGGCACTTAGTGTTTAAATTTTTACTGAGTTATTATAGCTGGTATATGGAGAAAACAGTGGATTTAGACATTTGTTTATTCAGTGATTTTTAGAGGTTTTTTACAAAATTAGTGACTTTTGACTAACAAAGTCAGTTTTTCCCATAATAATCTAAATGAAATACTCAAAAGTGAGGTATATTCTTAAAGAAAGTTAAATTTACATATGAATAAACTCTTTTTTGTTAAGATTGATGGCCTTTTATTGTGGTTTAAGGGACATGAAAGTACAAAATTTGTAAGTTTTACAAATTCACACCTAACTTTAAAGGACTTTTTATTACCAAAAAGCGAATGTGAAAGATGTCAAACTATCTTAAAAACTTTCCTTCTTTATAAAAAAAAAAACCCTCTTTTATTTGGTACATTGGACTTAAAGAACGTCTTCATTGGCTGACATAGCTTTACGTTTTTGTAACTGAAAGCACAGGTTTCAATAAATTATTTTGCAGTACTTTCAGTTACAAAAATGTAAAGCTATGTCAGCCAATTAAAGACGTTCTTTAAGTCCAATGTACCAAATAAGGGAAGTTTTTAAGATATTTCGACACCTTTCACATTTGCTTTTAATAACAAGTCCTCTTAAAGTTAAAAGTGAATTTGTAAAACTTACAAATTTTGTACTTTCATGCACCTTAAACCATAATAAAAGGTAATCTTAACAAAACAACAACAAACAGATTATACTGGTTGAAATTTAACGTTCTTTAAGATAAAACCACACTTTTGAGTATTTCATTTAGATTATTATAGGAAAAACTGACTTTGTTAGTCAAAAGTCACTAATTTTGTAAAAAAACCTTTAAAAATCACTGAATAACAAATTTCTAAAACCACTGTTTACTCCAAATACTATGTACAATAACCCAGTAAAATTTTAAACACTAAGGACCAATCACCCTGTATAATGTAATACGGAATTCCAACAAGAGCAAGGCAACAATATGTACCTCTTCATTGAGCAGGATGAGACCCAGCAAAGGCCTGGACATGGACCACTGGTTGCGGCAGTCCTCAAACATTATAACAATATGTACATCAAAGAATTGATTACCTCTTCATTGAGCAGGATGAGACCCAGCAAAGGCCTGGACATGGACCACTGGTTGCGGCAGTCCTCAAACATTATAACAATATGTACATCAAAGAATTGATTACCTCTTCATTGAGCAGGATGAGACCCAGCAAAGGCCTGGACATGGACCACTGGTTGCGGCAGTCCTCAAACATTATAACAATATGTACATCAAAGAATTGATTACCTCTTCATTGAGCAGGATGAGACCCAGCAAAGGCCTGGATGGACATGGACCACTGGTTGCGGCAGTCCTCAAACATTATAACAATATGTACATCAAAGAATTGATTACCTCTTCATTGAGCAGGATGAGACCCAGCAAAGGCCTGGACATGGACCACTGGTTGCGGCAGTCCTCAAACATTATAACAATATGTACATCAAAGAATTGATTACCTCTTCATTGAGCAGGATGAGACCCAGCAAAGGCCTGGACATGGACCACTGGTTGCGGCAGTCCTCAAACATTATAACAATATGTACATCAAAGAATTGATTACCTCTTCATTGAGCAGGATGAGACCCAGCAAAGGCCTGGACATGGACCACTGGTTGCGGCAGTCCTCAAACATTATAACAATATGTACATCAAAGAATTGATTACCTCTTCATTGAGCAGGATGAGACCCAGCAAAGGCCTGGACATGGACCACTGGTTGCGGCAGTCCTCAAACATTATAACAATATGTACATCAAAGAATTGATTACCTCTTCATTGAGCAGGATGAGACCCAGCAAAGGCCTGGACATGGACCACTGGTTGCGGCAGTCCTCAAACATTATAACAATATGTACATCAAAGAATTGATTACCTCTTCATTGAGCAGGATGAGACCCAGCAAAGGCCTGGACATGGACCACTGGTTGCGGCAGTCCTCAAACATTATAACAATATGTACATCAAAGAATTGATTACCTCTTCATTGAGCAGGATGAGACCCAGCAAAGGCCTGGACATGAACCACTGGTTGCGGCAGTCCTCAAACATTATAACAATATGTACATCAAAGAATTGATTACCTCTTCATTGAGCAGGATGAGACCCAGCAAAGGCCTGGACATGGACCACTGGTTGCGGCAGTCCTCGAACATTATAACAATATGTACATCAAAGAGTTGATTACCTCTTCATTGAGCAGGATGAGACCCAACAAAGGCCTGGACATGGACCACTGGTTGCGGCAGTCCTCAAACATTATAACAATATGTACATCAAAGAGTTGATTACCTCTTCATTGAGCAGGATGAGACCCAACAAAGGCCTGGACATGGACCACTGGTTGCGGCAGTCCTCAAACATTATAACAATATGTACATCAAAGAGTTGATTACCTCTTCATTGAGCAGGATGAGACCCAACAAAGGCCTGGACATGGACCACTGGTTGCGGCAGTCCTCAAACATTATAACAATATGTACATCAAAGAGTTGATTACCTCTTCATTGAGCAGGATGAGACCCAGCAGAGGCCTGGACATGGACCACTGGTTGCGGCAGTCCTCAAACATTATAACATTCAGCACAGTACTTAAAATCTGCTGAAGTATTTCTGGATGAAGTTCCAGCACTTGTAAAAACACCTCATTGCTAACAGGAACATTTCTTCTAGTTTTCTTGCCTATAATGAAACATAATATTATAAAGTCTGCTATTATACACGTGTTATACGTGTGTAAATTTCATTTTGATGGTTTACTTCAAAATGAACACTGCTTAACATTTTTCCATTTTTTAGCATTTCTCTATTACAAAAATGAATTCTGATTCCAGAAAATCGATTCCGATTCACCATTACTTGCTTTCTAAGTTTACTAAATTTTATTATTACTATAATTTAGTGAAAATGTATTCAATTTTTGTTGAAGGAATACAGTTTTACAAATAAATATACACATGTATAAATATATACAGTCTAGTGCCCTTTAACTAAGCCAGGTTCCAGCTCAGAGTTGGTTGGCGCAGGTGCTTAGCGCCACAGTCATATACCGAGCCCAGTTGCTACAGGAGAACACATATGACAGTTTCCTAACTGGTCTTTATCCTACAATGGAATAGAGGATAATGGAGGAATCCAGGACCTCCTTTACTACTGTGCTCCAGGAGTACACACCTGGATGAAGGATTAGACAAGAAAAGGCATAGTAATAATTAATTGCCGCTTGATGAATTTGTTCTTTAATGATATTGAATGTCAACCTGACAACAGGGTTAGACTAAAAAAATCTGGCTTTCCCACTGCTCAGGTTTTGTATTATTACCACTCTCTCCCTCAATCCCAATTATGATAACATACTAAAAAGTCAACTGCTCTTTGACCTTATTAATGAAAAATACTGTGGTTATTAATGAAAATTGGCTATGATTTTATTTGCCATTTATAGCCATCAGATTGATTAATATTTTATTTATATATAAAGATAACACTTAGCAATATTTTGTGATGTTTAATAATCAAAATCGATTTCGGTCTTGAAAGACCATCTTCAGTTGTACAGATACAAGATATTATAAAAATACTCAATTGATTTTAATTACATTGCTACCTCATTTACCCCATTAACCCAACCGCCCACCCATACACATTCAGTGACACTAACCCACCCGCCCACCCATACACATTCAGTGATACAGACCCACCTGCCCACACATACAATGATACTAACCCAACCGCCCACCCATAAACGTACAGTGATACTAACCCACCTGCCCACCCATACACGTACATTGATACTAACCCACCCATACACATTCAGTGATACTAACCCACCCGCCCACCCATACACATTCAGTGATACAGACCCACCCGCCCACACATACAATGATACTACCTTGTACATTGTACAATGATCACAGTAGGGTAAAGTGGTGATGCCTGTTGCCTGCAGGTTTTACAAGTTGTTCAGATACACATTTTGAAACTAATGAGGCATCATCAGTGATGCTAAAACTAAACTAGAGGGAAAGTTATCCGTGTTCTTAGTGAAGTAAAGTTGTATGAAAATGTAAAAGTGTAAATATAGAAATTTAATATGGTAATAATATAATTAAAACCAGGTCCTGCCCTGGCAAAGAAATAAAACATTTCAATAGTCCCCGCTGAAATGATTTCAACCGTCATAAGTTCTTTGACCGTGACCATCATTAAGTTTAATAGTAGTATTAGTTCTTTGTGAATCACCCAGGTTTACAGAAATGTATCACCTTCTATTCTGTGACTTTACTCCTTTTGTATTTCTACCAATATGTAATATACAAATTAAAAACTATTCAAAAACGAATCCCACTATTAATTAACTCCAATATTTAATAAAATGCCAAATAAATTAAAATGCATTTAAATTTTTAAAAATGTATACATATAACTGATTTTATAATTTATAGTACAATAAAGAACTTAAAATTTTGATTTATTCATTTTAATTAATAAAATATTGTCCGACTTTTGTTTCTTTATATACACATATACATAGTGAATTGAAGTTTTTTTTATGTCAAATAAGGTTCTACTGATTTAAAACTACTCCTGTAGAAATACTATGAAAATAGATTTTACTCCAGGTTAAACTGTAATATACTACTAACCTTTTTGTGATAGTTGTTTGAAGAGATAGGTAACTATGTGGTCTAGTGTTGCACAACAGCCCGTACACACCATTGTGTCTGCAAGGAACAGAAAGTCAGAAACAACAGTTCAACACAACCATTTTTAAATATCTATAGAAAAAAATGAAACTAGTAGTTTAATATTTAATGGCATTTTAATATTTTTTTTTAACATTTTAAAAGAATTATGTGAGGTTATAAGGGAGAATTTCACAGGATTGATATCATTTTATCTCCCACGAACAGATGTATGTAGGAACAGATGTATGTAAGTGCATATAAACTGCCTTTTAGTGCTGTAGTTAGGTTACTGGGCACTAGGCCTTAAATTAATATAATAGGTGAGATAGGGTGTCAGCAAACTTACCAGACAAGATAAGTCTATATATGCAAATACAGAAAACATAAACAATCACAGCACAAAATACAAATATTCAGTGCCACTGGCACCTCTCTCAAGATTTCACAGAACCTGAAGAAATTTTAATCTTTTGAAATTTGAGTAAGGTGCCAGAGGCACCGCAAATTTATATATACTAGTGTGAACTTTTATTCATTTCCTGTGTTTGAGGGCTTATCTAATACATCTGATGCTGATCTCTGATGCCCTATTGCACCTAATTAATATAATACAATTACTACTTCATCACCAAACTTGCCTGAGAAGATAAAGTCACTAACACAAACGTAAGAAATATATAAAAGTCACAACAACAAAACCAACAAATTGATGTGCTGCTGGCACATTTTTCAGTGTCACAACAATTTGCAAGATGTAAGTGGCACAGAAAACTATTGTGCTTTAGTATGATTATAGATTTTTCTTGTGTTTCTGTTAGGGACTTAATATTTTCAAAGGTAACATTGCTGGTGCTCTCCTATGATACTAATGCATGGACTAGTGTCCTATTAACTACCATTTTAGATACTGAACCAATCTATTCGTAGTTTTTTTTCTCTTTTATTAGAACAGTATATCGGAAACATTGACCAACAAAGAGATTTTTATGTATGCTTGTAAAACAGCAATCATTTAAATACGATTATTTTATTTCAAAAGATTTATAATCTTAACTTTTCAATCATAACAATCAAAATACTGCTGAGTAGATTATTTTAAGGCAGCTTCATCTATAACATTAAGACCTCATAAGTAATTAAGATCCATAGAATATATTAAATAGGTTATTATAATTAAAGAACCAATGATTTTGAATCGATTTTCAGTATGGTTTAGTCTGTAACAAAATCTAAAAACACACAAAATTATTTAAAATTGGTTAATTCCTAGATAAACACATAATACGAATGAGAATTGATGCTAACATGTTGGTATAAGTACAAGAATCAAACTGTTTTAGTCAATTTTTAATGAAATGGTTGGCACTTAAAGGGTTAAATGTATTAACTACACGGTAAGTTGTCTGCAGGCATCTTATTTTATTTTATAAGTTAAAACAATTAAATTGAGAAGATCATTTTGACATGATTATCCATTGTATAAAATTCTTGTTCCAAAAATATGCTGACCAATGTATCTGTAATAAATTTAAAATTGTTATTCAAATGTAGCTCCTTAATGGAAGTAAATAATATAAAGTTGGCCTTTATACAACAAAAATTATGTACTACCTTTAAGGTATGTCAAAATATAAAGCCTATCATATTCATTTCAAAACTAAACAGAATAACCTACAAGTTGACACAACATGGTTGCTATAGACAGTAAAAACACTGAAAAGAAGAAGTTGCAACCAATATCTCATCCTTTCAATTTTACTCCTTATATACGTTACCGTCAGTAGGTTACGCTGTTTTAAAATCCTTGTACAGGCCTTCAGGTCTTCTGTTGATTGGAGTAATGTTTAACAAAAATCACTGAAACAACTAAAATATCAACAAAATTTTGTATCGAATGAATAAATCTAAATAAGTTAACTACCAGCAGAAATTAAAAACTGGATGATAAACTAACATCACTCATAAAGTATGTGATGTTGTCTTTGCTATAAGAATAAGTGCAGTCTTATTGTGTTGAGCTATAATTCTAGTTCCAAAACAGTTTTCTAACTACATAGAGTAAATACACACAACTCATGCACTAACACTAAGGCAGTGAGGCACATCCCTGAGCCAGGCTGACAAATACACACACACGTCACGACAACAGTCAATAGAATCAAAAGAATATCATTTTTCTGGCTTTGAACAGAAGAATTTTCACTAAAATTGTTAAACTTGATTTATTTTTCAGTATTGTACATTAAAATATTTGAATATTGTTTAAGTTTATTGTTGTTTAACTCATGAAATTATTTTTTTCTGAGAGCTTGGCATTTCTCAACAATTAAATAATTAGAGAAAAAAAAGCTATACAAAATGGTGAATGTTGCTTAAAATTATTAGTTAACATTGTTTACTAGATATAATTGTTAATTGAAATCAAACTATGTACTGTTGTTTAATTAAAAGTGGTTAACCATTTATATCATTTTCAAAATAAATACATAAGGTAGAATATAGTTGAAAATTACATTTTATTTGTGAAAAAAAAATGTATATAAAATTGGATTTACAAATAAATGTTATCAACAAATTTCCTACACTTTCTACTTTCTCCCATATGCATTAGCATAGAGAAAGTATTGTGATCGTCAAACAATTTTTTTTCCAACCCACAAAAAGAGGGTTTTTGAAATAAAATTTTGTATCTCCATATCTATGTTTATGCACTTTTTGCTGGATAGATTTTTATAAAATTTGGTATGTAGGTGTAACATTTTGAAATTTAGTTTTTTTATTTTTATGGGGAAAAACATACAAAAATGGAATTTCCTCAAAAACCACTCAAAGTATTTAGATTAAATTTTCAAGAAAGATGTGAATTACAATTTAAAATATTTTAGTAAAAACTGGATGTCCCTAACTTTAATAGTTTTTTGTTTATAACATTTTTTTACAGGCAAAAACATAAAATATGGAACTTTTCCAAGCTTTATTCTAACGGTTTTGATTAAATTTTCAGTAAAGATGCAAATTATAATTTAAAATAATTTAGTGACTGCCCCACTGCGTTGGGGCTGGAAACCGAAGGCCGGAAGACACAACTCAAGTTTGTTGAATGTCGTTTACTGTGGCTATGTGATTAATTGAACAGTACTTTTTAAAGATTATTTTTTCTATACTTTTATTAAAATAAAATAAGTATTTCGTCCTTAGTAAATAAGTGTGTACATTCCTTATAAATGTAATTAATTGAAAATATGTTTTTATTTAGGTGTGTTTTTACATCCTTTAATTTTAATGCAATTCAACAATATTCATATTCAACATTACATGTGACTCGAAATTAAAATGTGACTAGAAATTCAAAATCAATATAATAAACTATTTTAATTATTATTTCTCTAACAAGCTTTGTACATTTTTAAAACAATATGACATAAAAAGGGAAATGGAGACAGTGTGTTGCCTGGTACCATTTATTAGACATTACACTTATCTAAATGTTGATTTTATAAAATTAAATTATAAAAGAACTTGAATAATTTTCTGAATTCAGTATTAAACAAGGTTGTCAAGTTTTTAAAGAAGGCATTTATAATTTACACTGTCACTCGCTACCCTTTCTCAAGTAATTTTGTTATTTTTCTTCACATTGCAAACTTACGCTATTAGAAATAACCTCTTATGTGAAACTGCACCATCCTAAGCTCTCTCATTCGTATAGTGAATGGTAACAGAGGCTCTGAGTGGCCAATATCGGAATATTCATTACCTAACTTATTTTAGATCTTTGAGAGAAAATATTTTACAGTCCTTTCCCAGTACACATCTAGAGCCTATAAAGAATATGTGTGCTTAAGTTTCAGAGACCAAAGCCTTATAGTTTTTGAGAAACTATGATCAGTCAGTCAGTGATATTTGGCATTTATATTTCATCATCATTATTCTCAACACTTCTACTTTATGCAGGTACTTTCTCAACCTCTCCCAAGCACTTCTGTATTCCAAAAGTTACCCTCTGTGTCTCTTTCCTCTAACTTGCATCTCCAAGGCTCTTTTGCCCCGTCCATCCTCATAATATGCACAAACTATTTCAGTCTGTCATCCTCTATAATTTTTGCTACACTACTTACTCCAAAGGACCTTTTAATTACTTTATTTATGATCCTGTCTCTTTGTCTTCCCAACTATTTTGCCAGTGTGGTGGCTCAGTGGCTAAGTCTTCGGACTACGGAGGGCAAGGTAGGTTCAACCCACACTGAGCCACCAGTCAGTACTTCACTCATTGAATAAAGTTCACGCATAGGCTTGCAAGCCCATGTGAACTGGCGAGTGAAGTTCTAAATTAATAAAAACTATTGCTCTCAAAAATTTCATTTCTGTGTTGAAACTTGCTTTAGTCTTTTTTTTTTTTTTTTGTATAGTCCAGTACTTTGAGCTGTATGTTAAGATACGTAAAGTAAAAATATGATTTGTAAATCATTAATTTAGCCTTCTTCTCAGGTATGTTCCAATTCCATGTTATATCTTTTACACAATAATACAGTTTTGATCCACTTCTTATTCTTTCTGTAATTTCCTTTCATATTTAAATTACTTCCCAGATACTTAAATGTATTTTATATTTTCATATGAACACCATTTATACTCATTTCATTAATGTTCAAGTTATTTGTGCTAGTACGGAAAGATTTATTTGTCCATTTAAAGATTTTTTTCTTGCAATTTATTTTTATCCTCTTCCCATAACATCGTCAGCATATACAACAATATTTAAGACTTTAGACAAATAATGGAAAATTATTTTTCACTTTTCTTAACATATTATCTACTGCAATGTTAAAAAGAGAACACGATAGCACACTTCTCAGTCTTACTCTTTTGTCTGTCTCGAACTATACTGATTGTTTTCCTTCAATTAAGACATAATTTATGAATTGCCTCCAATAAGACTAATCCCTCATCCTTGTCGTAAGAGGCGGGCAACAACACTTAAGTAAGAGATGGCTTGTTAGAGCGAATGCTAATGTGAACTTTGTCCCTGCTACTTCCAAGGTTGCTAGTACAGCCTGAAGAGAAATCAAAAATGGTGACGGGTAACAGGGATTTGCTGAAGCCGTGTTAGACCTAGCAAGAGTAGATCCAAATATCCTTTCAAATACTCAAACAACTTTTATGTATAGAATATGAAAAAAAAAATATATATATATAAAAATAAAAAATAGCAAATTTTGTGAGCAATTTAAATGTATTTAGTCACTCTTCAAATAACAAATTTAACTCACATTGACTTATTTTAACACCATGTCAGATGGTGCAAATAAAGTTTTTGGAAAATTATTCTGAAATAAATTTATTTTCGGGGTCAAGACTGGAGAGGTCTATGGTTAATCTAAAAGTAAGAGAAAATAAATGGAAAAGGAATAAATCAACTAAAACATGGTTGAACTGTGATACACAAAATGCTTACTAAATATATTTTACAACAGAAATCATTTAGTTGTTAACTAAATTCTATTGTTCACATGGTTCTCCTGGATTCTCTATAATCCAACTTTACTGTAATGGCATCAACTGTATGCGTCTGTGTAAAATACATGCTTGATCGTTTTAAGTTATTTAGTATTGAGATTTTTAGCAAAAAAAAGTAGAATCCATGCTATAATTAAACAATCAATATAATTTGAGAATCATACTCCTATGATGAGTCAGTCTAAGCTAAAAAGGTTGTTTTATTTTTTCAACTGAGACACTTTCTTATTGCTTATCAATGTTATGTGAATTATGAGTTCTGAATCTGCATTTCATTCCTTTTTAAAGGCATTTTCTATATTTCATGATAAGTCTTACTTTTTATTACAAACTGTAACAGAAGTATTGGTAAAAGTATGTTTTATTTTAAATAATATATAAATACACACGACTAATTATTTTATGAAGTCACTTTAATTAAGAATGTAAAAATGACAGCTATTTATCTTTACACAGTGATATTGCAATTATTTAAATTACTGAAACTTAAGTACTTGTTTGTAACAATATTTATTTCAAAAGTCATACTAGCTTGAATAATTTAAAAACATTCATTCCAAATTGATTTTATTTTTTTAAGAAGGAGAAAGTGATCTCTTTAACCTTAACCCTACCCATTCCCCATAGATTAGTGATCTATGTGGGAAACTTATAAGACAGAGCAAGGGGGAAAGACCATTACAGTACAAGATGGTATTACTGATAAAAGTAAAAGTTTGAACCTGCGCTATCTTTAAATCAGGTTAAAGCTCTGACACTTTAAACCGCCCAGTCAATGGGTCTGGAGCATTAAGAATTAATATGAATAAATTTTATAAAAATATGAATTTTATGGCTTGTACCAATTCAGGCCCCGCCTACCCACCTACAAACAGCTCTCTTGTAACCCTAACGCCCAACGTACGTGTGATTCTCAACTGTTTTTAATATCTTACATTGACAAAAAAAAAGTCAAAATTACAACCAGGGTCCCGTTGGTTATATAGGACAGTAATGATAATGAAAAACAAACCTAAGAAATAGTAATTCTAGAACAAAACAAATAACTATTATTATTATTTTTTTTTCATCTACTGTAACAGTGACTCCCAGACTAAAAATTATTGGATTCTATGTGTAAAGGATTTCACAGAAAAGGAAGCGTGAGTTGTAAAGTTGCATTTAAAAATAGTGGTAAACAATTTATAACCTTTAAGTAAAAAAAGTAAATATTTTCTAATAAAATACATATTTATCATCATATTTATTACATAGACTGAATTATTTTGATGTCTGGTTTCACTATGAAATTCACAGATTATTATTAATTTTTAAGCAATCTAAATGCCAAACTTCCAATTTAGGTGTTGTCCTTACAGTTTTTAAAAGTATGACCAGTTTTCTTGTATTTTGGTTTTGTCCAAGCATTTTACTAATTCTTTTCTACTTAACATAACGTCTTTATGTTTTAAGAACATATCTAATTTGTGTGATAAGAGTTGCTGATTGAAACTCTTCTAGGGAAACAAACTTAAAAAACTTAAATATGTTTATTATCGTTTCATTACATCTATTTTAGTTTACATATTTCATCAAGTTTAACCATTTTTAAATATTTTAGAAGAGACCTACAGATTAGTTTCTTAAAAATAAAAGTCAGATTAAAATAATTGGATATTTTGTTTAGTTTGTTTATTAGTAATGTCTATCTGCCAATACATATATTGTACAACATGATTATCTTTTATTTATTTACTTACCTTAAATCTTTTATATGGTTGCTATACAGTGGCTTACAATTTTATAATTGATCATTCTGTTATACCTGATTTCTGACCAAGAAAATATTACAGCACTTGGTTTTAGTTGATAAATCAACTAACATTATTTAATTTAGATACCAAAAAAGAAAACACTTTTATTTCTTTGATGGTATGAAACAATCAGAATCAAGACTATTTCTGTTTAACAAGTAAACAAACGATAAATTGTCTAACACGGAACGTGTATTTGTGGAGTGCATGCGGGAGGGGGCATGCTGCGTGGCTCGGGGCTGTACCTGTGAAGTGATTGAGATGCGCACCTAAGGCTGTAAGGCCCTCTGAGATGGAGGATAAGATGTAAAGGAATACACTCGGCTCCAGTGTCGCCAAGAAGGTCATATGATCTTGTGCTAAACACTCCAACAGGACATAATAGGTTTGTGACAGCTTTGGGTAGTCCTGTTAACAAACGAGCAATAGCAATTGAAGAGACAAACAATTTCTTTAAAAATATTACAAATTTCAGTCTACTGATTACCACCTTACTTAAATTACTCTTTAGTCTCATCATAGCATCATTTTACAGGTACCTTAAATAACTTGTTTTATTTCTTTAGGCAATTATGTATGTAACTGAAATACTTGAACAAACTTCAGGAAGTTGTTCCTGAGGACAAAAAAAACCAAAAATTTCATATAAAAATGTGTCCTAATATGTACCGTTTTCTGTCTGTCCGTCTGTGCTTTTTACATTACAATTTTTTTCTCAGCAACTATACAAGGTCGAGTGTTGAAATTTGGCACATATGCTAAACTAGTAATACTGTATTACATAAAAAAAATTGTCGAATAATTTCAAAATGGCGACTAGTTAAAAACTGTGATGTTGAATTCCATAAAAACCACATTCTGTATTAAAAAAAAACACAAAAGTAATAAACTGTAGCAAATTTTACTATGAAACTAACAATACCTTATTATTGAAAACAAACAAGAAATGCATAATTTGTGGTATTTCCTTTAATCTAGTTACAGAGTTGAAGAACAAAAGTTTAGGTGTAAATAGATTAAAGAAAATACTACAAATTATGCATTTCTTGTTTGTTTTCAATAAATAAGGTATCGTTAGTTTTATAATAAAATTTGCTACAATTTATTTGTAATAAACCTTGTAGGTCTTATTAATAAAAACACTGATAAAATAGCCATATTAAAGTTTTTTAGATGATTTAAATAACACTAAACTGGTTTGTATTACAGAAAACTGGCTTAGAGGTGACAGCGCTTTGTTCTCCTTTCCGTCAGGATACCACTGTGCAAGTGCATACAGTAGAACCAACCACATTAGGGGTGGCACACTCGTATTTGCTCAAAACTCGCTCGAGACCAGAGCCTATGATATCACTCAAATGTTTGCTCGGAGCTTAATTTTGAAGCATCTGCAACTTTCATTGATATATTAAACTTAATAGTAATTTCTATAATCACTCACCATCAGGTGGTCCCAAAATGTTCCTAGAATCTTTAGACAATCTATTAAATCATCTTAATAACTGGCAGAACTACACAATTATAGAAATTAAAATGTATATATTTAGTTGTATTAGGTGGGGATCTGAATTACGAATTTGATATAATAACTGAGAGTGATACCGCCCTTGCCCTAAAAAATCTTCTAAGGCAATACAATTATTACTAACTGAACCGAAATCCAACCATAGGAAACAATTGTTTGGATAATGTATTTATAAATAATAGAACTTATGAAGGTCATCTCTGGTGTCAAATTATAAATATCCCCTTCTCAAATCACAGTGGTATCCTGGTAGATCTGGAGAACATTATTAATTACCATAACCAAGAGGGTGAGCTCAACAACGCTAGTAGCTTTGAAAGTTTTTCCTAAAAATTCACTCAATAATCTTGTCATGACATTGGCATCTCATAACTGGGACAATAAAACCAATCAATACAACAATTATGATTCGCCCCTCTTTTTAAAAAAATTGTGGTCTGTCATCATCAATGTTTTATCATATTTTAAAATTCTAAAAAAAGGTTAAATCAAATAAACCAATGAAAATAACAAATGAGTGGTATAACCAAGATTTGGCTAAAATGAAGGCAAAATAAAATATCAAAACATAATGTTGGGTTAAGACAACAATTTCTAACCCTTAAAAAAGAGTACAGACAAGCTATTTCTTCAGCCAAATATTTATAAAATGAAAAATGCATAAATCAAAGTAGTAACAAATGCAAAACTGCTTAGAAAATTATTAACAGCAACAACTGCCCATCAGAAAACAAATGTAATGAAATTAACATCAGAGCTGATATTTTAAATAATGTTGTCAACTCTATTTTAGAAATTAAAGAAAGCCTTGTTAAAAACCCCTTTATTTCTAGAGAATATTTAGAAAAAAATAACTCAAGTTCCAACAGATAAATTTCAATGGACAGAGATCAAGCATGGTGATATTATTGAGTCAGTTAAAAACCTGAACAACCCGGATAGTTGTGATGTTTATAGTATCTCCAATAACATGCTGAAAAAATTGCTCCTAGCCAATGCTCCTCTCATTTTCTGTTTTAATCACTGTTTAAAGAACAGCTATTTCCCAGATGAATTTTAACTATCAAGAGTCTGTCAAGCGTTTAAAAGTGGTCCCAAAAATACTCCTGAGAGTTACCGCCCCTCTCTATAATTCCAGTTGTATAGGTAAATTATTAGAGGCCATAGTTTATAAGCAAATTTCTAACTATCTTGAAACAAACAATCTTTTAAATTCTATGCAATTTGATTTCAAAACAAATAAATCCACTTATCAAGCTTTAGACAAATTGGTAAGGATTGTCTCAGACATCTTTGAGAGGAAGGCCATTTTGTGTGACCTGAGCAGGGCTTTTGATTGTGTAGACATCAATGACCTTGTCATGAAGTTGTCATACTATGGCTTTAGCTAAAGGCCACATTTATCTATAAAATCTTACTTGAGCAATAAAAAACAACAAGTTTTTGACAATGGTAGGTGGTCTGAAGTAGCAGATGTGAGGTATGGTTTCCGCAGGGTCCATACTAGGTCCTTTGTTGTTTTTAACCTGCATTAATGACCTACCATCATCAGTCCCAGCAACAACAATTTTATATGCAGATGATTCAACTTTCTTAAATACAAGTAATAATTTAAAAGAACTGAACCTTATTACAAAAAAAATACTCTGTCACATGCTTCAAATTGGTTCAAAAGCAATGGTTTCCAACTAAATGAACAAAATTCCTCAGAATATTCATTGATAAGAATTTAAACTGGGACACCCATATCACTTATCTTTGTACTAAATTATCTAGGGTAATCTATTTTCTCAGATGTCTTACATCCTGTGTCAATACAAACTACGTAAAAAGTGCCTGCTTCGTCTTCTTTCAATCCATAATAAGATATGAACTCGTGTTGGGCAACGCAAGTAAAATTAATGAATGATATTCTGATCCTCCAACAAATTTTTTAATAATCATTACTAATTCACAGCCGTTTAAACACAGTAAACCTCGTTTTATTCAGTCAAAAATCCAAACTGTAAAAAATCTATCTTTTTGATCTTATAAAGTATATTTTTAAAAATTCACATTTAGTAAATCCTAGCAGCAAAAATCACTCATATAACACCAGAAAGAAAAATGCAGCAATTATTCAACACAATAGATTGAGCAAAACTCATAATAACTTAGTGGTTGTTGCACTAAGTGTCTACAACCACTTGTTGCCTTTGGTGCAAAAATATAACAAGGTGTTTCATGGTAAATATTATTTACTGTTATATTAACTGGATAAGTTTTTCTGCATGAAACATATCTCTTTTTACTTTTGAGGAAAAATTGTGTGTAAACATGAAATTCAGTTCCAATTTTATGATTATAATTATGTAAGAGTTGTCTCCCTTCACTTGAACTGACATCGGACTTGGCTGTCAATGAGAGCTGTCTGCAACATGACTTTTTCAATGATCATAGATTTTTATGACAATAAAAATTATGTTGATTTTTTTTTTATTTGCTTTGATTGGTGATAGGTTTCAACAGCACTCAGACAACTGTTTGGTGTAATATTAGCTCAACTATTGGAGAAAGACAGAGGGATGAAGAGAGATAGAGAGAGGGAGACCATTGGCATGATCTGTGAAAATGGAACATGAAAAAATTTGACTGAACAAGAAAACTGGCTTCAAGGGACCCATATGAGCATACAGTCTTCTCCGTTCAATATTAAATGATATTTTATAAAAAGTGATTTAATTATAAAGAGTGTTTTCAAAATAAGAAATACTATATTTCAAGAATATAAAATGACTATTAGTTAATGGAAGTAAAAAAGCATTCTAAAGTCAGCTTTACTTCTGGATTTCTGGTTTGTATATGCTATCAGAAAACAAGGAATATATTTGTTCTTAAAGGTTTACTTTTTTACAAACTTACCAAGAGATCTGACTGAGGAATGGAGAGGAGCAGCTTTACAAAGGTCTTAAGGGCGTTGTCGAGAGCCTCATCCCCATATAGTCTGAACACACCAAAATTTACATAGCTACCACAAAGGGCTGCTTTCAGCATTGAGAAGCAGATGGAGATGCCTTTCAGCTTCATTGCATACATTTGGTCCTTCGCTACTTCCACTTCCAAGATGTGGCTTCCTAAAAACAAAGTGTATTGCATGAAAGAGTAGTATTTAATGATCTGAAAATATGTATGTTGTTAATTGAAATATTTTGTTTCACTAAAACAATCACATTTTCTTCATTTTAAACATATATATATATATATATATATATATATATATATATATATATATATAGATAAATATATATTTATATGTATCAGCTATGTGTATGTATTTATATATGGGTTTTGACCTTGAGTATTTATATATATTACATTATGTATATGCCAGTTGCCTTGACCAGAGGGGTTCCGATGTTATTGCAGGATAACAGCGTCAAGCAGCATTGAGCGTAGCTGTTCCTTGGATGGCCCATTCTTATACACAGCCCATCTGCCTGGACACTGGTGGTGGTTTGGAAGTCACCTCCCAAGTTTAAGTGTTGGAGAGGGTTTCTTAGCCTTAACTTAACCTTGTAAAATAGGACCTCCTTTAACTTTTTTTCTTTATGTGGCTATTTTTGTTGAAATCTGCTTTGCCCGTTGTAGTTTTCCATAATCATTTCATCTCTTCAGTAATCAAATTTAACTTAAAATTATTAACCATTAAGGGCTTTGTTTGTCATAGATAAATGCACAGCATACGGGTTAGAAGATGCTTAGGCGGTGAGGAAATTAAAGGAACCTTTCTTCCATATAATTTTAACGCCATTGTTACAACCAATGAATCAGCAAGTGATTAAAACAAACTATAACTTAACTGTGGTTAATAACTAAACAAAACAATTATTAATTAGACTTTTGTTTCGTTAATTGGATTGTAATATTTTTCAAACTACACCTCAACAAAACAATTACTTGATACTCACACTGTCATTTAATTGTTATTTATGATATCATGAAATAAAAAATGTAATGTTTGACTGAAATTTAGCACAAATACTTAAACTCTACTGAAGGGCATTTTTGTTATTAAATTTAAAGTATCTAATTTTATAAATAATAATACTTTATTCGTCAGTATTCTTTTCCAGATTAGTGGCAGAGTACAACTCATATACTATGTAAAAATAAATACTAACTAAATAAATCCAGAATTGATATAATAAATTATAATCTAAATTAGTTGTATACCAGGGAGAAATATAAAACTAGTGGTAGGACATTTGAGAAAATTATAGCATAAATAAAATAAAAGACTAAATATAAAACCATACTCATATCCTTCTGGAAAACGTAATAAGAGAATGAGAAAGACATGTTAATGGGATCCTGATGGGAATCAAGAAAGTCAAATTAAAACTAAATGTTTGGCTTTTACTGATACGCCATTAAAACAAACAAAAGGGCTTAAGCAAAATAAGCGGTCGACAAATTATATGGAATTGAAAAAAAAAGCAAGACTACAAATTTGGAACAAAAACAGAGTACATGGTAAGGTAACCAACAGACAAGCTACCAAGTCACGCATTGCCTCAAAGACTAGTCTTTTTTTAGGACAAGGCCTAATAGAAACACTAAACCCATGGCAATACTGCACCAGAACATTATAAGACTGTCAAAAAAAGTAGACAGATTAAATCATCTTTTCAGTGATATAAACCCAAGTGTATTAATAATACTAAGTGAACATGGGGAAAGCCAGGAAAACTTATTATGTACTCAAATCGCTGGCTATTCCCTTATAACATACTTCAGTAGACAAGAGCATAAGCTGGGAGGTGCAGCTATCTTCTCAAGAGACAACATTACTGATGTCGAAGCCATTGACGTTTCTAACTACTGCCAAGAACTTGTATGCGAAGCAGCAGTGAAAAGGATTAAAACACAAAACATCTACATCGTAGGAGTATACAGATTCCCTGGAGAAAATGTAATACCTGCGATCGACATTGTATCAAACATCTTAGAAGACCAACAACTACAAAACATCTACATCGTAGGAGTATACAGATTCCCTGGAAAAAATGTAATACCTGCGATCAACATTGTATCAAACATCTTAGAAGACCAACAACTACAAAACAAACCCACTATTCTAATTGGTGATATTCTCATAGGCAGACTCAAACCAGACATAAAAAACACTATCTTCGAGGATGAGATTGCAACGTACAACATGAAAAGACTGCCACTACCAGCAACACGAATAACACCTGAATCAGTCACTTCTTTTTACTGTGTATGTTCAAACATACCCGAAGCTGAGTTGTATGCTGAAGTAATCCAGGTCGGAATGTCTGATCACACAGCACAATTATGAAAACTAAAAAGACACACATCATAACTAAAAGAAACCTATCAGAAGATAATCTAAATAATCTGAAATCCCTCCTGGCAAACAAAAACTGAGATGCAGTACATCAGTTTCATTGTACAGAAGATGTGTACAATAACTTCAGTCCAGTTCTCCAAGTTGGTCTGAACTAGCCTGTCCCCTGAGAAAAAGTAAAATAAAATTAAAACAAAGCATATGCTTTATGACCATGAAGCCAAGACTCTCAAAGACACCTATCCAAGCCCTAAACAAGTATGAATTAACCGGCGATAGGAGGAGACAAAGAAATTATGGCCGTAGAAAAAAAAGAAGTATGACATGAAGTTGAGGAATTTGAAACAAATTGCTAATGCAAGGTATATTAAGAACTCAGACAATATACGCTGCAGACAATCGAAAGCTCTGTGGCACATCATAAATTCGGAAACAAAGAGAAGTCAGGAAACAAATATTAAAGTTGCCATAAAAATAAACAACGAAATCACAGATGACCCAGCTAAAATTTTAGAACACTTCAATAAGTTCTTCGCAGAGGTACCAGAAACAATTTTAAAGAAAAGCCAATGTGCAATTACAAAAGAGCCAGTTTCACAAGTTTGCTTGCAACCCACACACCCAGACCTACATCTAACGCCTACTTCAAGCACAGAAGTGAAAAATACTATCTACTCCATTAAATCGAAGAGCTCTTGTAGCGTTGATGAATTTTCTTCTAAATAAGTGAAACACTGTGCAGACGTGTTTCACTTATTTAGTTTCTAAATAAGTGAAACACTGTGCTTACTTGAGCCTCTAGTAAGCATTATAAACAAATCATTCCTGCTTGGTGAATTTCCATCAGAACTAAAGATCAGCAAAGTCTACCCTAAACATAAAAAGGACCTAACAACCGAGACAGAGAAGTACAGACCAATTCCACTTATTTCCACATTTTCAAAAATCATAGAGAAAATAGCACTAGCCAGACTAATGAACCACCTCAACCTTTGCAGCCTAATCACTGAAAGCCAATACGGATTCCTGAAAGGGAAATCAACATCAGCAGTCACCAGCCTAACCGAAGTCATCATTGACCAAACAGATAACGAACAATTTGTCATTGCAATCTTCCTCGATTTCAGCAAGGCGTTCAACTGTCTAGGACATCAACTTCTGTCTAACAAACTACAACACCTTGGAGTAAGAGACCTTACAAAAAAATGCCTTTCTTTTTATTGCAGGCAGCCAACTTGTATCACTGTTAAAATAATCTCATTATAATTTTTTTGGTAGCTGCTTAACTGTTAACCCTGTCGCCTAGGGGGTTTAGAGTCGCCTACAGGCTGGGCCAACCACTTTTCCTTCTTTTCGGCCCAGAGGGCACTGCCACTTTTTCCCCATCTTCACTGCACCTTCTGTTTCACCAGGCCGAAGTCTTCTCTCGCAGGTAACATCCACTCTTTTTTTTCTTTTCTGGCCCTTTTAGCCCCATCTGGACTTGAGTGCAAGTTATGAAGAGCTGTGCGGTAGAGTTTTATGTTTATTTTGTAGGTGGAGCATTTGTTTTGTGGGGACTTATGTTTATTAAGGGTGGGTTTTTTATGGTCTTTCTAGAAGAGAATATTTTGATTTTATTTTATATTCTTTTAATTTCATTTTTGTCAGCTGAGATAGTTTTTTTTTTTATTATTTTTATTTGTTAACGGGATTCTCGAGGACTTGATTTTAACTTCCTTTTCCAATTAGGAGCCTCCCTGCCTAGCCCAGAGGATTCGGTGGAATTATTAAATTAAATTAGTTTCTCCTTTTTTTAATCGGCTAAACCTCAGTATTAAGTTTTAATATTAGTAAGGCCCAGGCCATTATAGCTGCTGTTTTATGTTGTTTTAATTAGTTAATTTTTTATCTCTTATTTATCTGTAGCGTGTTATTTTGGATATTATTTATTCATGTATTTTGTTAGTTGTTATTTGTTACGTAATTCTGTTCTTGTTATTTGTTTTTATAGATTATGTCTTTACTGAAAATTTAGAATAATATTTTTGATTAGGCCATTCAAGGATCTTTAACTTTCAAACTGGCAACAGCGTAATTTTTCATGTTCAATTAATTTTTCATTTCTGTTGGCAATTTATAAAAAAATATATATAATAAATAAATTTTTTTAATAAACTATATTTTGGTGTCCTCCTGAGTCCGGTGCATCGCACCCACCTTAATGGGCCTAGAGTTTTTATTGTGAGAGGGTGGGTATAAACCCTTAGAAACTTTTTTTTACCTCGTAATTCAACTTATTGTATTCTTATTGACACAATCGCTGTACTTGAAGTTCATGCAATAAAGAGATTTGAATTTGATGCAATTTTTTTTATTTGATGCACACATACAGAATTCATGGTTTTTATTTTGAATTCAAGTTTTTGAAGGGGCAGAGTGACAATAATACCTTTTTGTTACAGGTACTGTATCTTGCCAGTACAGAGAAAGATAATTTAAAACATAAATTTATTGATCATATAAATGTTAACTAGTTAATATTATATGTATGAAACAAAATTAACTTTAAATACAAGTAAGGTTTGTTTAAAATAATATACAGAAGTAAGATATATTATTTTAATGGATTCACTAAATGCAGTAGGACACAATAAATCACAATTATTTTTAAATAAAACGTCAGGGCTTAATAGATTTGTTTAACACTAAGTATGCTTATGTAATTAAGTCAAAAGAGGGACAAATATAAGAAGAGCTAGTAATAAAGAAAGTTGATGGCTTTTAATAAAAACGTTATTAAAAATGGGATTATTTAATAACGTTTTTACTTCTCTTCAATTTGAAGCTGCCCAGGGATTCCAGCTGACTACCTGGTCTTGGTGGAATCATGGGATGTGGGCTAAATTACCGGTTATTTTTTTTTGTTCAAATTTCTAAATTTTTCAATGTAATTTCTCTTAAGCTTTCTGCAGATAGGCAGTCTGTAATGTGATCTTTGGTATTTGTAGTTGTTGCTAATTTTGTGTATAATTTGTACTTCTTTGTTTAATTTTGTGTTTCTTGTTTATTTTGAATGTTTCTGATATTGTGACCTTCTGCCAAAAATAACTTCTTTCTTATTGTATTAAATAGCTTTTCCGTTCAGCTGCAGAGTTATGTTTTAACCCTCCGACTGCCGTCCGTGATTCTATCGCTTGTCTGGTTTTGAGCCATTTCCCAGTATGGTTTTGAGACTTCCAGTTTGGTGGGGGATGGGTCTCAACAGTTGTACTTTACTGTTGTTTTGGGGGAGTAACTGGTCAAAATTATAAAAATGTAATTTGTTACAGTTAAAATAATATATTTCACAGGCATAAAGAAGAATATGATATATTAAAATTAATAAAACATTACCAACATGTACAATAAAATGTAATTTACTGAGTACATTGAGTTTTTTAAAAATATTTTCCAATAAACAGATTGAAATTGATGTTAATAGTTGTTAACATAATAATTAATTAATGTTTAATTATACTTTTTATTTTGTATTTTAGAACAAAGTGCCAGCGGTCTTGAAATCGATGAACGTTAAATAATAAAAATACAACAAGTTTATATAAAAGAAAATTAGATAAGACAGTATTTTAATTGGGAAATGTTTAAAAAATGGACTGTAGAGGAAAGATGGACTGTAGATGCCAGGTGCCCTATCAGGCAGGAAATGATAACAAAAGCCACGATAACTAATGGACTGGTGTTAACAGCAATATTCAGACTGTTATCAGCAATATTCGAAAACAAAGCTGAAGACATAATTTATTTCACTGTTCCAATTATCTACACAACAATTTGTATTATTCGTTGTCAAATACAGATCCAAAAATAATTGCCGACTAATGAAATAGATGGACTGTCTGTGTTCTACTGATTCGCGTTATGCTCTACGCACATAAATTACGACACCTATACGCATTACTTGATGGACTTCATCATCAGTTCGAGTTTTATCTCCCGGTCAAACAGTATTCGTTATCGCGACATAATCAGGTTTGTGTCTAATCACGCTCATCGCTGTCCACTCAGAAATAAAACAAACTCGATTAATAAACATTTTACCACTATTTTATTTCAAACAAAAAAAAAAGTAGTTCTAAAAGACGTACCAATAAATATTACAGATTAAAATAAATTTCTTCTTAATAATTCGTCATTTAGACGGATCAGAATAATTCTGAGACATCGATATTGCTTATGCATCGTGGCACTATCGATGCATCGACATTTTGTTTAGTCCTGAATCAAATCGCATCGATTTTTTAATGCATTTAAATGCATCACACACCCCTAATATTAAACGTAAGGCACTTACCGTAGCTACAAATGACTTTGCTAGCCTCTCTAAACAGGAGGATTCCATTTGGTGAGGAAGCGTCAAACTGCAACCTCTGTGATCTGTTCTGAACAAGCTCAGCAAACAGCTTGAGAACTGGGGTGGTGACCTGGGGCTCTCTGTACCATAACTCCATGGCATGCAGCAGGATGGGGGTGTAGCTGGGATAGCTACATACTGGTTAAGGTATAACAACAAACAGTAAAGACTGTAAGCCAAGATTTATTAAAATAAGATCAAGAACCTTACCTGGTTAAAGAGGTACATCAAAACAAGGGATGGGCCGGTCCCCAAAGTCGGTTCTTGGTTCTATCTGTTCTTGACAAAAGAACCGGAACCAAAAACCAATGTGAAAATCTCGGTTTTGCGGTTCCGGTTCCAGAAAACATAAATGGGGAGATAGTGTTCATATCAGAAATGTTTCAGGTGTGAAAAGTGCTGATACACAGCACAATCAAACGACAATGGCCTCAAGATATACAATATATCTTTGTCAGATAACATCTGCCCTTAGAAGGTCACTTCCTTATCTGATTTGGCCAAGAGATAATCAAAATATCTAAGTCAGAAAATATTTGCCCATAGTCTGACTACTTCCTTATCAGTACATGAAAAGAGACAGATAACATTAATGAATTAGATTCACACGCAAAGGCAGTGAATTAAAGCCATTCAGTTTGTGAAGTCCAGAGTCCAGTTGTCCTTTCCACCTGAGCTCCACCCTTGTTTTCAGACCCTTTCTTATCACTTCCTGCCTGATAAATATACCTTGTGGAAACATTCCATTCTGTTTAGAACTTATCTAACATTCTGAAATTAATTATGCTTCTAGTTTTATTGTGTATTTTAAAAAATAAAAGGTTTTTATGATGAACTTAAAATATTAGAGTTTATTTATTTAGGCTTGTTTTTAATAATGAAAAAACAATGCATAACAAACCTAGGGAATTGGAGTGAAAAATAAATTTTTAAGATAAATACTGTGTCAAAAATAAACAAATATCTTAATTCAGCATTATCACAAATTGAGAAAAGAACCAATAGTTAATACAAATATATTTTTTTTTAATTTATTATATTATTATTTCTTTTTGCTGTTTATTTTTTATGTACTAAAATTACATCAACCTCTTAACCCTTAAAGCGCTATTTATACAATGCCTATTTTCCATTAAACGATAATTTATAGTAAAAAAATCAAAATTATATTTTTTAGTTGCTCACTTTTTTTTATTGTTCTGTACAAGAAATAAAAGATATGATAACATTTTGAAACTTTTGATAGCTTACTTTACCTTTCTTTCCTATATATGAATATGTAAATAAGCAAACTTTTACTTGAAAGTAAGCCTCAGGCATAGATCACTTATACAGTATGAATCAATACAAAATATTATTATTATTGATAAAATATGCATAATTGAGTATATTTACTGATAAAAACAAGGCCTGTACATAACACATATAATAAAAATAAGTGAATACATATAACACTTGAATACGATGTATTTAGTACCTTCCACAAAATCAAAATCGGCCGGATTATTCTTATTGACACTTAAAACTAATAAATTACTAACAAATATTAAACTAAAGTAATGATAAAAACAACTAAATACACAGTTTCAAAAAGTGAGGCAGCGGACAATGACAGCCGCTCGGCTCGACAGTAGCTGTGTGTATATGTGCTTGTGGCGTTGGGCGGCGCAGCGGAAATATATATTGCCTGACAAAAAACAGTCTTGTAGTGATTGAAAGGCCAACAAAAAAAGGTCACGAGTCGCACGATGTGTCTCTCATGAGTCACCGCCCATAACCCAAATGCACTACAGGATTAAATTAGACACATTATTACTTTTATATTTATTATGCGTATATGCGCTTACAGGAGCAAAGTCAACATATGCGTGTATACGCGCTTACGGCGTGATAAGGGTTAACTTTAGTTGTTTTAATTTCCATCAATTGTTGGGACTTATTTTTTAATAAGTTTTATTACTAAACCAGACCTAAATTGCAGGTTATTTTTTAATTTTCCCTTGGCTTATAAGTTTTGCAATTTCCTCAAGGTCAATTTTAATTGCATACTAATTTGTGAAAATTAATAGGGTGATTTCCACAGCCCAGAGAACTATCGCCCCATTTCAATTTTGCCCACGTTGTCCAAAGTTTTTGAGAAGATTCAGTGATGAGTCAGTGCTCGGAGAGGTTGGATCGCTATCTCAGAGATAAGGCAGTGTACCGGTTGCTCGAGTTTTAAGTTTGCGTGCACGTGCCGATAGTTATATCAAAGTTGTGCTGTTTTCGCAGTTTCAATTTCGAAATTTTGCAGTTTTATTTTTTATTAATTTATATTTTAATTTTTTGGTGCTAATGGTGATCTGTGGTATTTGTGTAAAGTCTATTAAGGCCAATCAAGTGAAGCTGCTGTGCAGTGATTGCAATGGTGAGTTCTATGCCGCGTGCTTTAAGATGAGTAGGGCTGATGTCAACTGCATTACCACTGACAGACTGGCGTGGAGGTTTAGTGTGTGCGCCGAAAATAGAAGGAGAAGCCTGCGGTTCGATTCTGAAGTCCAAGAAGGGAAACTTACTCTAGAGGATATCATGAAAAAGATAAACGAGATTGCGGACACTCAAAAATCGCAGGAATCCAATTTTAATAAGTCTAATGAATTGTTGAATCAAAAGATGGAAGAAAACACCAAGGCTGTCAATGATCACAATAGTTCCATGAAGGATTGTTTGAAGAAGATTGATGATTTGCTGGAGGAAAATAAAAGACTGTCGAAGAAAGTTGCTGAGCTGGAAGCAAGGGTGGAGGACATGGAGCAGTACTCCCGTTTGAACTGCGTCGAGATTCATGGGATACCGGAGCAGAAGAATGAGGACGTTGTCAGTGTCGTGAAGGAGGTTGGAAAGGCACTGGACATGAACATTTCAGACTCCATGATCGACGCCTGTCACCGGCTGGGTAGAAGAACTGGGCCTAGCGGGATCATCGTGAAGTTTGTCAGGCGGCTGGACAAGGACGAGCTTCTAAAGAAACGCCGTGTCAAGAGTAACCTCTCTACGAGACACATGAACTTGGGAGTGGACCACCCAGTCTACATAAACGAGGCCTTGTCTCCGGCGAGGAGGCGGCTGTTTGTGCAGGCGAGGCAAGTCAAGAGGGAGAAAAACTTCAAGTTCCTGTGGGTGCGAGGCGGGAGGATCTTCCTACGAAAAGAAGAGCAGGCTCCAGTTATACAGGTTACCTGTCAGGCTGTCTTTTATAAATTGTAAATACAGCATGTTTGCTTGCTTCAGTAAAGTTAAAAAATTTGGAAATCTAAAAAAATATTAGCTATGCATTTATTTTTAAATAGTAAATGAAATTACAATAATTATTCAAAATATTAGAAGCCTGAGAGCAAACTTTGATTTATTTATAGCAGAGATGGTTACTCATAATTTTATACCAGATATAATAATTTTAACGGAAATTTGGATTAATTCTGATGAGGTGAATTTATATAAAATACCGAACTACAGCCAGTTTTCTAAATGTAACGCCTTACATAGAGCTGGAGGTGTCGCTGTTTATATTAAGAATACAATAGAGAATATAAATGTTGTACAGTTAAAATGCGAATCTGCCGATTTACTACTTTTTTCGAAATAATGGAACACAAATTTTCTATATTAGCCTTATACAGGTTGCAGTTTTACTCAGCTGATATGTTTGTTAATGAAATTAGTAATTTATTTCAACGTCATTTTAAACATATAAAGAACTTTTTATGGATTGAGGACGTCAATATTAATATCTTAGAATTAGATAAGCGTAGCTCTGTAACTGACGAATATAATGCTTTACTGGCAATGAATGGTTTGGAGTGTGCATTGACAGAGCCGACTAGAGTGACAGAGCACTCCGCAACCTGCATAGATCATGTTTTTGTCCGAATATCGAATAAGAACGCTATATCGGTGGATGCGACTGTGGAGCATTTGGGCTTATCTGATCATTCTCTGGTGTAGGTCGTTGTCAGTGTTGTGGGTGGGGGTGGGAGGAGGGGAGCCGCTGTGGACTCGCCTCCTCCCCCCTCTGCTCTGCGCTATCGCACTGATTGCGGGCGGCTGGAACTGGTCAGATGGCGCTGACTGGTCAGTTGTTTACAGTAGCAATGACGCGTCGTCTGCTTTCGATGCTTTCTTCCAAATTTTTGAAACTGCTGTTATGCAATGTAGGGTTGAATGTAGAAAAATATTGGAAAATACAAAAAATTTAAACCGTGGATTAATAATTACATATGCATGAAAATTAAGCAAAGAAACCACATTATTAAATTAGTTAAAAAACATCCCAAGAACGAAATCTTAAGAAATTATTACAAACAGTTAAGGAATAAATTGCAGGATGATATAAAGCTACGTAAAGAGGTATATTATAGGGGGAAATTTGAGAAATGTAAGGGGGATTCAAAATCTACTTGGAAATTATTAAACAATTTAACAGGACAAGCAAGGGGTGAATTCGGTCAAATTAGTATTGAATTAAACAATGAAATAATTAATGAGCCTAGCAAAATAGCAAACACTTTCAATAACTTTTTTTTGGAGGTGGTCGATAAACTTGATTTAAATTGCAAAGTAAATAGCAATTTCTTGAATCTGCCAATGAAAAATAATTTTCCCGTTAATGCACAGTTGAGATCAGTTTTTATTGAACCAGTGATGCCACAGGAACTGTGTCAAGCGATAAATTATTTGAAAACAAATACAGCTGCAGGTATTGATGGAATTAGTACTTATTTAGTCAAGACTATTGCATCAAAAATAATTGATGTTCTGCTGTATATAATTAACTTTAGTTTTGAAAGTGGAACATTTCCTAAAAAACTCAAGGATGCTGTTGTTATACCTGTCTTCAATAGTGGTTCAAAAAACCAATGCAATAATTTTAGACCAATTTCTTTGTTATCTTGTTTTTCAAAAATTATTGAAAAGTTAATGAAACTAAAAATATTAAAATTTTTTCAAAATACAGAATTTTTTAGTAAAAATCAATTTGGTTTCAGGGCGGGTCTTAACACAGAAAGTGCATTATTACATTTTATGAAAGATGTACATAGTGGATTAAATGAGGGGAAATGTGTAAGTGGTTTGTTTTTAGATATTAAAAAGGCCTTTGACACGGTCAACCATGATATTTTGCTTGATAAAATTTATAAATGTGGTATAAGGGGAAATGTTCATAAATGATTTGAGAGCTATCTTGTGGGGAGGAGACAATGTGTTAGGATAGGGACAGAGTTTAGTGAAATGTGTGAAATAAAAAGTGGTGTACCTCAGGGCTCAGTTTTAGGGGCACTCTTATTTATAATTTACATCTATGATCTATATGGTCCACAACTGAAAGGAAAATTAACGTCCTTTGCGGATGATACGGCCTTGTGCTACTTAGAAAATGACTGGGAAACAGTGGAATCAGACTTGAGAAATGACTTATGTTCTCTACAGTGGTGGTTTACTGCAAATCATATGCTGCTGAGTGCAGAAAAAACAAAGTTTATTATTTTCAATCTTAAAAAAATTCAGTATAAGTTTGATCAAGTCAAATACACATGTGCTGACTGTCTGGAACAGGATAGTGTATGTGTAACAAATAAGTGCACTTTAATAGGAAGAACTGATGAATTGAAGTATTTAGGTGTCTTTTTAGATAGTGAGGTTTCATGGAAAACTCATTTAATCAAGTTGAAAAATAAACTGAATAGTACTTTAAGGTATTTTTATTTTTTGAAAAATTTAATTGATAAGGACCTGTTGCGTACCTTGTATTTTGCATTAATTCATAGTAGGATTGAGTATGGGATAGTAGTGTGGGGAAATACTTATGACACTGTTTTAAATCCAATTTTTATACTACAAAAATACGCGGTGAGGCTAATTTTGAACAAAAATAAATTTGAACATTCACATCCTCTTTTTGTTGATTTAAAAGTTCTACCTCTTAAATATATTTATGTTTATAAGGTATTACAGCTGTTCTATTCTGAGAGTGGAAGTAAACCTCACAATGATAATGCCTACAGAGAAAAACTTAGATCAAATAGAAGTTTTTTTGTTCCAAAACCTAACTTAGCTCATTTTACAAGAACTTTCAATTTTATTGCTCCAAGAATGTTCAATAAAATACCTGATTTAATTAAATTTGCCAATAGCAAGCAAATTTTTCAGTCTAGATTAAAAAATTGGTTGTTGGAAAGGGAAGACATAAGTTTTTTACTTTTAATACAAAAGTAGTTTATTTATATATTTTACAGAAGTAAATTTACAGAAGTATATTTTGTATATATTTTATATGTTATCTTTTTATTTTCACCTAAAAATGTGTTAAGTAAGGGCACAAAAGCAAGTTCATGCTCATGTATGTGTGTGTATGTATGTGTGTGTGTGTGTGTATATATATATATATATATATATATATATATATATATATATATATATATATATATATATATATATATATATATACAGCTACTCTTTTTTAAATTATGTACAGTTTAGGCTGTGTATAAATATGTTATTTGGATATTGTTTATTACATATTAAAATGATAGGCACGCTATTGAAAGCCGATCTTATTTTAATTTACAATTTTCTCCGATCGCTGGAAATTATTATTTAATTGATCTTGTAGGAACCTCTAAACAGGATTACCTTAGAGGCCCTAAATTTTCTTGGATTTATGTAAATAGTTATGGAGTTGTAATCAGTTTTAAATGTTATGGTTTACTAGGCTATTGTTATTAAATTGTTTGTTGTTGTCAATGTATATAGTAACATAACTGAAATATATTGTTTGTTGATGTTAATCTTAAAGTTACACATTTAGTTCTCTTGGTCAGACCTGACAGGTAAAGACGTTCATTTTGTAATAGTCTAGAACAATTAGTGATGTTTTATTTTATTATTAAAAGATAGTATGCACAATTAATTCTTGTACAAAAGAATGTAAATTTAAATTTAAAATTCAAGAAAATAAATGAATTCTTATTCTTATAGATACTTTGTAATCAGATTGCCATTTTTTTTAACAAGAGGTTTTTCAAACCAACAGCATGGTTTTAGAATCGGTAGGAGTACCACCTCTGCAGCATCTTCCCTTCATAATCAAATAGTTCGAACCTTGGATGATTTACAGAGAACATGTGTTGTTTTCTGTGATTTGTCCAAGGCTTTTGACTGCGTTGTGCATAACATTCTTTTGGAAAAACTCAATCATTATAAATTTTCTAAAACTTTATTGCAATGGGTTAGTTCATACTTGTCAAACCGAAAACAGAGGTTGGTCATTTTAAAGGATTCCATGCTGTTCAAATCAGACTGGCAAAATGTAACAATGGGTGTACCACAGGGGTCAATTTTAGGCCCTATTTTATTTATCATTTACATGAATGACCTGAGCAATAGTGTTGATGCAGATCTCATTCTTTATGCAGACGACATGACAGCCATACTTAAAGCAAATAGCATATCTGAACTACAGAAAATAACATAACAAACAATAAATAATCTGTCCTTTTGGTTTAAGAATAACGGATTGAATCTAAATTTTGAAAAAACCAATTTGGTAACATTTCAAACTACTCAATGTAAAGATCTAGCAAAATTTAAAGTTCAAATAGACAACAGTTTTGTTAATTCTACAGCGTCAACCAACTTTTTAGGAATAACATTCGATCAAAATCTAAATTGGAAATTATATCTAGAATCTGTAAAAAAGAAATTAAACTCAGCTTGTTTCCAAATGTCAATCTTGAGAAATGCAACTAATCTTGGTACAAGATTAATGGTTTATTATGCTTATTTTTACTCTATAAAGCAATACGGAGTTATAATCTGGGGATCAGCTACCGCCTTAAATAGTATTTTCAAAGTCCAAAAAAAAATTATTAGGATTATGACATTTTCAAAACTGAGAAAATCTTGTAAACCTCTATTTAGAAATTTGGGACTGCTTACTCTACCTTCTTTATATATTTTTAAATGTATTTTATTTGTTAAGACTAACCCCCAGTCCAATATAAGCCAACATCAATACAATACAAGAAATAAAGGGGATTTTATTCACAATAAGCATTTCCTCAGCTTGTTTCAAAGTTGTCCCACTTATATGGGAAGGAACTTTTTTAACAGACTGCCTCATGAAATTAAGTCAATTGAACCAATGTCTATATTTAGAAAATCACTTAAGCAATATTTAATAGAAAATGTGTTTTACTCTGTTAAAGAATTTATTAATCCTGACAGTATATTATGATGAATGTGAGGAAGAAAGTTGAAATATGTATTTTTTAGTGTTTACATCGCATTTTGTAAATATTTGTTAGTATTTAAGGATTATTGACAGTGTCACCTGTTCAATAGCACTGCTATGTATTTTGAACGTTTTTTGTGACAATAAAGCAATTTGAATTTGCATTATATTCCATTTAGCTAAAATAATTCTTTTGAATTTAAAGTAAATACTTTCTTTGTGCAAAAAATGTAAACAATCATACCCTGAGAATAAATAAAATTTTATCGATTCTCAAGAAATTGGAAATTTTAGATTTGTAGGGTATATTATACTTCATATTGGAAAAATCGCCAAAATACTATGCACTGTTTTTACCGACTGATTCCACAAATTATGTTGATTCACTGGCGTAAAGTTATTAGAAAAGTTTTCTGAGACATTCATAAAAAGTACTCAGAACCGAGAGCCGATCCACCACTAGTAGTAAGTTACTAATACATAAATTGGTGCGAATAAACCTTATAAACTTCTTCTCAGAAATATTTATTATTTCAAATTGTTGGTTTGGTTAAAGGGCACTAGGCCATGAATAACAATTGATGCTCTATAACCCAAAGCTCGTTACTCCAACATACCCACTAGTCTGACACGCCCCTGACTAGAATCAGTCATAGTGTAACAAAATACATTTCACCTTGACTTGTACTTCGTGAGTTTATTCATTTACTTTTTAACAATTAAAACAGACCTTCTGCATTGTATTTGAATTTTAATATCACAGCATACAGTATAGTATCTCCTGAGCTTTATTTACTGTATGTACAGTACTGTGCCGTAACAGAATCGAGTTGTCTCGAATAGCCGCCTTACTCGTAGTTTGTTTTAGTTTGTGTGTCTGTGTTTCTAGGTGTATACGAGTAGTGATTTTTTAATTCGAGCTAAGTCGAATCGAGTAACTGGCATTTTTTTCGAGTATCGAGTATTTTTTAGTGAGTATTTACGGAAATATTTCCTGTTCACCCAAGATAACTGTAAAAAGCAGACACCATCCTCAGCCTATGTTAAGTTTTGCCAGATTAGTAAATATATACACCTAAAAAGAACACAATAATTTTGATTTATTGTTTGTAACTGTAACATTTGATAAATAAAACTTTTTACTTCCTGCCTTCCTACATTTTTATATGACATTGTTTTGTTTAACCTATTTCCTTCATGACTAATATGATGTGCGAAAGTATATTAATAATTTAAACAGCGTGGATTATGAAGATTTCATCTGTTCAATCATATCACTGATCAGATTTTCTAAGCAAGCCAATTATACTGTTTCACAGCCGGCCGATATGTTTATCTGGTGGTTCCGTTCAAAGTGTACTGCGAAAACATACAGTAGCAAAGCTTGTCAAATTGATGCTAGAATTCAGGCATCATCGCCAAATGCAGTCAGTTGCTCTCACAACTGCCTCCTCTGAACAAAAAATTGATTGGTACACGCCATGAAAAGTGGATCTGTGGAAATTTAATTCAGTAATAACAAGGTTATAGTTAACCAGAAATAAGCTGTGAATTATATAGTCAAATTTGAAAATCTGGATGACAAAGTAGTTCTATCGATCGATAATAACTAATCAGGTTTACTATGAATACATTTTAAAGCTGCTTAGGATGAATTAGTTTATTAATTATGATCTGTAATGAAATGTGTGCAACTTGAAACTTGAAATGTGTGTATCGAAGTAGTTTCAAGTTGCACAAATTTCATAATTACTGTATTTCATAGAGAAATTTATGAAAACCTGGCGTAGAAAATTATGAAAACGTAGTCGGCTAATATAATAGGTCTAGCCAATATTGGCGACAAGATGCAGTCTGAAATATCAGCTAAGTGCCAACTAGTCATACAACGAAGATTGTGGGCAGCTAAATTATAAACATATGAAAATAAAACAAGACGTTTGATAAGGCTTCAGTTTAATAAAAAATATTTTCCAAATTTCTAAATTTGTCGTATTTTGTTCTATTTTTAAAAAGATCTTCCAACAACATGTTACTCCTTCACTTGCATTGATTTTTTTGTATTTTACTTTTACATCGACATTGACGCATATTTTCTATGGCGTACAGACCATTAGATTTGTGTCCATAGCAGGTCTTTTTTAGCATCTTGATCCAGATTTCTCGTCCCCTTTCTTGGGTAATAAAGACACTAACCAGCACTTGTTTTAATCATGCTATTTTAGGTTAGGTTACAAGTGACTAATAGACTCGGTCAACCAACATGTGTGATCGCTACCTTCCCAGCTCTGTTGTTCACTTTGAATTGAACTAGTGTAAATCATAATGAACAAACTCGTTCCATTCACTACGTTGACTAGTTAATTTGACTGTCGTTGTGTACTGCCAATTCTTAGATGTATTATTTAGTTCATAATTACGCATACCAAACTGATAACGAATGATTAAGGGTAAAATAAAACATAAGGAGCGTACAGTATTCATTCAAAACTTATAAAACTGTTTACTCTTAAAACTAAATTAGATGTAAATCTAATATTTTGTGAACTACAACTACTCGATCAAACTTCGAGTAGTTTCGGGAGCTTCAAGCCGAGTTCCAGTAGTAAAATACTCAATCAAATACTCTAAAGTTTCGAGTACTCTCATACCCCTATGTGTTCCTTTTCATTGTTCCGTGTTTTCTCTTCGTGTTTGTTCTGTATTGTTAACCATCATTGGACTGCTGCCGTTTGTCTTCCTCGGCATGGTTGGTTAGTTCTTTGGCTTTTGGCTCCAGGATTTGAGGGGATATGGATCATTACCTGCCTTACCTTTCACCTTAATGTCGCCTGGGGACACAGTTGAAGACCTACGGTCTGGGCCTACCACTTGTCCTTTTTTTCGGCCCACAGGGCGCTGCCACTTTTTCCCCCTTCCTCGGTTTTTCTGGCCCTTTTGTCCCCATCTGGACTTGAGTGCAAGTTATGAAGAGCTGTGCTGTATAGTTTTATATTTCTTTTGTAGGGACTTTTGTTTAAGGGTGGGTTTTTTATGGTCTTTCTAGGAGAGAATAGTTAGGCTTTATTTTATATTTTTTTTAATTTAATTTTTGTCGGCTGGGATAGGTTTTTTTTTTTATTTGTTATCAGGGCCTTTATTTTAGGGCATGGAACTTCCTTTTCCAATTAGAAGCTGCCCTGCCTAGCCCGCAGGATTCGGTAGAATTATTAAACTTTTGTTTTTTTTTCTCTTCAAAATCAGCTAAACTTCGGTGAAATGTTTTTTCGTTCCCGAGGCCCCGGCCATTTAAGTTGCCGTTAAATTTTTGTTCTGATGTATTTAATTAATTTGTTATCGTTTATTTATTTTTTGAGTGTTATTTTGTTAATATTTATTCATGTATTCTGTTAGTTGTTATTTGTTACGTACTTCTTTGTTGTTATTTATTTTTATAGTTTATGTTTTATTAAAAGTTTATGTCTATATTTTGATTAGGCCATTCTAATATATTGTTAGTTCTTAATTACTTTATTTGTCTTTACTTTAATTTTTTTATTATTGTTACACTTTTTGAAAATTTTATATTTAACTGTTGGTTAGACCTAAATATTTTTGGGTTTAAATATCTCCGAAGCAAAAAACAGGCAATAGGCTATTTTCCAATATTTGGTTAGTTTAATGAATTTAAATTTATTTAGCTTTTTAATTTCAATTTTTCTTAGTACAACTGCATTTTGACAGTAGCTTGTGTTTTTTGTTCTGTGTCCTCCTGAGTCCAGCGCCATTACACCCACCTTTGGCTGGGCTAGCTATTTCATAATTCATCTAATAGAGCACCTCCACGCAGGTCGCGAGGACATTTGACACAACCCGCATGACGGCAGTCAATATTCGTACTGTAGGCTAGTATTATCAATCGGTCAATTGCCAGGTAAGCTGACACCAGCTGTACTAATACTATACTAATAGTTCCGTAATCGTCAGATTATAGAGGTCAACCGCAGTATACTATGAGAGATAGGATACCAGCAAACTTGCCTAAGAAGACAAGTCCACAATCACCTTGCAGTAGAGAACAATAAGAAAAGTCAAACAACACAACAAATATTCAGTTCCACTGGCACTTTTCTCAAGTTAGTAAAGAACACAATAGTACAAAATGTGTTATATTTAGTCTTTGATTGAAAACACCTGTCACTGATACTATGTTAAATCAGACAATATAAAACTATAATATAAACACATTTTTCTACATAAATTATTGTTATTTATTCTTTAGTGATATTTAATACTTAAGTGTTTTATTTCTCCCGCATCAAAATCTAGCTATATGAAATCTTTGTCTTCTTAAAAATATAATATTCCTTCTAAAAAGTAATAATAGCATACAGAAAGGATACATCCAGTCAAAGAGCATCATGTATGATGATTTTGTATTGAATGCAAACGCCAGCCCTCTCAAATCTCGTGCCAGACCTATGAGGGCCTTTTTAGCTTCTTCTGCTGCAAAAAGAGGTGTTTCTGCTGATGCCAACATTGTTCCTATTGATTCGAACGAAGCTAAATGAAACAAAACATACTTATCAATAAATTAAATGAAAAATTTAATTTTTAAAGATTGATAATTTTAATGGGAACTTAATTCCACTTGGAGATATATATGCTAATAATATTCTCATGCAAAACATGCAATTCATCAAGCATTTTTTTGCGTAATAACAACATACATTTATTTCCTGACAAAATAAATTTCACATAATAGTAAACAAATCTTTTTTTTTTTTCTTTTGATGATATTTAAATCAACCATTTGGAAGCTCCAGATATCATTTTTCCCAAGAACTCAAATTTGATGGTCAAAAGAACGTTGACAAATTCTATACAAAGTTTTTATTTTTAATCAAAAGTAACATTCTGTAACTTCTCTGATTAACTTTTTTTTAGAATAGAATAGTTTATTAATAAAAAAAATACATAGTATTGGTCCTGCTAAGTTTGTACTTAGCATAACCATAAGCATACTATAATATAAGATAAATTTTGTAAATATATGATTACAGTTTTGTCTTTACTAATTTGCGAATATTGTGAATAAAAACTAATAGTTTTGAGTAAGGATCCTGCTGATCAGTACAAACTTAGCAGGACCAATACTATGTATATTTTTGATTAATAAACTATTCTATTCTAAAAAAAAGTTAATCAGGGAAGTTACAGAATGTTACTTTTGATTAAAAATAAAAACTTTGTATAGAATTTGTCAACGTTCTTTTGACCATCAAATTTGAGTTCTTGGGAAAAATGATATCTGGAGCTTCTAAATGGTTGATTTAAATATTATCAAAAGTGAAAAAAAGATTTGTTTACTATTATGTGAAATTTATTTTGTACTACTATTTTGTAATACTAATAATATTAGTATTATTATTAAACAATACTAATAGTGGTCTGGATGGGCTACAATAACCTAATAATATTTTGTTATTTCTGTGGCCTTCTATATTCTAACAGTACTTCAATATCTGAAAAAACAGCTACACTAAAAAGATAACACATAGTGGGATATCGAGTCATAAAGATTTCAATCTCTCTTCAAGTAATATCACCTTTTAACAACACAGTGTATTAATATGATTTGCTGTTCAAGTACCTGTGAGAGGCATCATGAAACTGTGGAACCTGTCCTCATCTTCACCAAGGTCGACCATCAGTAGTCGGCCCAGAGACGTGTAGAACATGGAGCGACACCTCATCTCACTCACAGCCACACCGTTACCCAAGAACGGAAAGTGCTCACTCTACCAAAAATTATCAATTGAATTAATACAGAAATCTCAAGGTGGCCAACTAAACATGCTAATTTACAAAATTGCCACATTCTAATAAACAAGAAACTCAAAAAATCAAACTAAACTAACTCATAAAAAAAATCACAACACTCTATTATCTGATTACTAGATGATACTCAAAAGAAATAAAAGAGTTAGGTTAAAGGGAACTAGGCCAGGAATTAGTATGTTGGAGAGATAAGACATCAGCAAACTAATCTTAGAAGACAAGTTATCTAACTCCAGAGTAGTAGGAACATACACAAAAGAATCACATAATCACACAAATTTTCAGTACCACTGGCACTTTCTTCAGGTGAGAAGAGAGAGAGAGACTGACATGGCTTCCACTATTGCTGGTGGCAGTGGTGGGTGTGTTTAGAGGTGAGATTTGTACATCCACAGAGCAACACTCAGGTTTTGATGCAGTTTTTTTATAGTTGGTATATATACATGAAGTTTGCTGATGGGGAAGGGGTTGAAGGGAAGTGGTCTATCTTATGTTCAGATTAAGTTATCACAGGATTTTGTTACCCATTGGTGTGCTAATTCCGTCCTTTGAAGTTGGGAACTATTGGCATGGCAAGGAAGGGATCTGATTACTTCAGTAGTGTAACACTGATCAAAATTTTGGCTATAGAGAAGAGTATGGGCAGAGACAGATTTTTCAGAATTTTGGACTTTGCAATCATGTCTAACGTCTTTTCAATCATGGCCAATCATGCGTTTTCGAAGGGTTTCACTGGTAAGGCCGATATATTCGGCAGGACAGTGCTGGCACTGGAATTGATGAATTAAATTGGTGGAGTTACAGGAGTGGTTTCCAGGTATCTTTTAGGTTAAGGTGGTATTGGAGCTGGTAAAAGATGTGGCTGGGAGATGAAAGGGCAGGTGTTGCAAGATTGTTACAAGGATTAGAACCGGTTGGTTGCTGGTCTTCAGGACTAGTCAGGATGTTGGGATCAGGTAACGTAGGATGGACCAGGATTTGGCGGAGGTTTTTGTTTTGTCTGAGAGTCACAGTAGGAGATTTTTCAAGGAAATCTTTGGTGTGGGGGGAAGCTTTTAATATGTTGAAACTTTTAAGTTTTAGGATTTGGTTGAGTTTCTGTAGGCCATGGTGGTAATTAGTGACAAGGGGTAAGCATTGGGACTACTTCTGGTTTGGGGTTGGTTTTGGGACGGGGCTAAACGGATTTGGTTTTTATTTAGGTTAGTAGGGTAACCTCTCTTTTGGAATGCACTGACAAGTTGGTTATTGTTTTTATTTAGGTTTCTGGGAGAGGAAATGATACGTTAGGCATGGGTGGCTAGGCTATAGGGTAGGGAGCGTTTAATGTTGTTGAGGTGACAGCTGTTATAGTGAAAGTATTGCTGTTTATTAGTAGGTTTGATGTGATTATTAGTTTGAAGGACACCGTCCTCCAATCCAATTTCAACATCAAGGAAGACTATGCGTTGGTGTTTGTCATAAACAAAGGCAAAGATACATTCGGTAACAGAATTATAGCTGGCCACTATAGGTCTACCAGGGGGAGGGATGGTGCCTTTGTGGATTTTGGGTAGGATATAAAACTGGGGAGAATAAGCTGTTCATTGATAAGCAGGATTTGGCTGGTGGTGGTTAGGTTTTGGTGTTTAGCATGATGAAGGATGAGATTTTTCAGTTCTTGGTTGTGTTTTTCAGTTGGGTCGAAGTCAAGTTTTTTGTAGGTGGAGGAATCGGACAACTGGAGGTTAATTTCATTGATATTATCGGATTTGTTAAGATTATAATCAATTGGACAGCTGGAGGTTAATTTCATTGATATAATCGGATTTGTTAAGATTATAATTATGACATTATAATCTTAACAAATCTTAACATTATAATCTTAACAGTAGTCTGATTGATGAAAACTTTCCATCCCTGAATTTCACCTGGCAATCCTCTTCTGAACGCATAATCTTCCTTGATGTTGAAACTGTATTGGAGGAAGGTGTCCTTCAAACTGATATTCACATCAAACCTACCAATATACAACAATACCTTCACTATACCAGCTGTAACAACACTAAACACTCCCTACCCTATAGGCTAGCTAAATGTATAATTTCCTTTCCCAGAAACTTAAATAAATACAATAACCAACTTGTCAGTGCATTCCAAAAGAGAGGTCACCCTACCAACCTTATTAAAAACCAAATTCGTTTAGCCCAGTCCCAAAACCAACCCCAAACCAGAAGTAGTCCCAATGCTTACCCCTTGTCACTAATTACCACTATGGCCTACAGAAACTCAACCAAATCCTGAAACTTAAAAGTTTCAACATATTAAAAACTTCCCCCCACAACAAAGATCTCCTTGAAAAACCTCCTAATGTGACTCTCAGACAAAACAAAAACCTCCACCAAATCCTGGTCCATCCTAAGTTACCTGATCCCAACATCTGACCTGTCCTTAAGACCAGCAACCACCCGGTTCTAATCCTAGTAAAAAGAAATCTTGCAAAACCTGTCCTATTCATCTCCCAGCCACATCTTTTACCAGCTCCAATACCTCCTTAACTTACAAGATACCTGGAAACCACTCCTATAACTCCACCAATTTAATTTATCAACTCCAGTGCCAGCACTGTCCTGCCGAATATATCGGCCTTACCAGTAAAACCCTTCGAAAACGCATGAATGGCCATAGACATGATTGCAAAGTCCAAAATCCTGAAAAACCTGTCTCTGCCAATATTCTTCTCCATAACCAAAATGTTGAAAATTCTCCATGCACCAACTGTAAAAAAACTGCATCAATACCTGATTGTTGCTCTGTGGATGTACAACCCCCACCACTAAACACCCCCGCCACTGCCACCTACCCAGCAATAGTGGAAGCCAAGTCAGTCTCTAGTGGTACTGAAAATTCTTGTGATTATGTGATTCTTTTGTGTATGTTACTACTTCTCTGGTGGTAGTGAACCTGTCTTCTAAGGTAAGTTTGCCGATGTCCCATCTCTCAAAAGAAATACAACTATTTTTTATGATTTTACTTTACTAATATTTTGTCTTTTGTTTTTTAATATTTACTAGGAAAAACGTTGGTTATATGATCCCCACCACTGCCACCTACCCTGCAATAGTGGAAGCCAAGTCAGTCCCTCTCCCTCTCCCTCCCTCCCTCCCTCCCTCCCAGGCCTTGAACATTTTGGTACTTACAGTGTGATTGTTCAGCATGAACTGGACTTCTTCAAGCTTGACTAACTTGCGCACGCAACTGTACCCTACGGAGAGGTCATTTAACAGCTGCAAAGTTTTGGAAATGATCTGCTCGCTTCGGCCCCAATATTTCAAGTTAGTAATTCTGAAACAACCAGAGATATATAACATTAAAATCAAAAGTCTTCTTCATTGACAGTTTACTTCTTATTAGAAAATTCTGCTTATCTGCCATTTGCAGGTTTTGTAATACAATTTTTTAATAACCTGTTAATAATACATGCATCTTGAGCTTTAACTTATCTACAAGGCAAATAATAAATATGGTAAAATTATATCTTTTAAATACCAAACCCATTAATTTTTAGTCTATTATTTAAACCCCCATTAAAATCCATAAAGTCACATTTGCACATATATCCAAAATATTATCGCACTGCAGCTGTTAAGCAGTTATTGTACCACAAACATAAATTTTCAACAATGATAACAAAAAGCAAATGTTAACAAAAAGCAAACTACTAATCAAGTCTCCATACATAATATGGACTAACCCATACAAGTTAATCTTCAGGAAATGAATTTTAAACCATCAAAATATTCCTAATATTAAAAACGTACCTTCTGGTGTTCCTTATCGCTGTTGATTTGCCTCTGGTTTCGTCAACACAGTAACATCTTCAGACATCTACTTTGTAGCTTTTTCTTAAATATTAATATAAAACAGTTATTACACACAATTATTTAATATTATTATACTGTTTTATATTAATATTCAAGAAAAAGCTACAAAGTAGATGTCTGAAGATGTTACTGTGTTGACGAAACTTGTTGCGAATCAACAGTGATAAGGAAAACCAGAAGGTACTTTTAATATTATTAATAGTAAGTGTTACATAAAAATATTCCTGCTTTCAACAAATAATTCAATGGTAGCTATATTTTTCACCATTTCCGGCGTGCCAGGCGCAGAGTGCTAAGAGAGGCATCATTCAGATAATGCATTCTGTTCATAACAAGGGGGCAATTTTTGTGCGGAAAGCATTGAAAAACTGAGAAAACATAAGACAAGCACTTAACTTTAAATTTTCACAATATAGAAGGGTAGCTTAGTATATCAAATTGTATTTAGCTAAATATCATATACCTGAAAATAAAAAATCCAATAGTTCCTTAATAAATCAGAATTTCTGTAAATCTAATAAATAATAATTGATCAACTATATAATAATAACCTATAAATAGACCAGCCGGATCACAAGTCTAGGAATCTTTTGGCACAAAGATGTGTGATTAGCACATTGGGTTCTGAAGCTGTCAGTTACAAGGTTCGTTACCAGAATTAACTCCAGAAGCAGAATTTAAAACAAACCAAACTGAAAAAATATAAGAACAGATAAGTAAATTAAGGAGCATTTCAGATAAATAAATGGTGACAACATAGAGCGATAAAGAAAAATATGAAGTACTAAAAGAGGTCATGAGTAAACAAAAAAATTGAGATTATGAATAAAGCTAATCTCAGACGAATCAATAAGAATTCCAGCAGCCATCCTTAGAACAATCTACACTGGTTGACTGACAAATAATTATACATGCAGTAAGTCAGTCTCATCTAATTTGGATTAGATATTATTGGTTGGGAGAGCTGTCAATTTTCGTGCAGTGGACCCTTCAATAATGTGTTGAGTAAAAATCTTATTCATAAGCAATGAAACTTACATTTTCCTTATGAAAACACTGAGCACCATTGACTCGTCTATAAGGCCAAGGACTTCAGACATTCTTCGATAGACTTTGGAATTTTTCTGAACCTGAAACATACAATCCTTCACCCATGTATTGTCTATAATCTTCATTAATAGCAAATATGTATCTTAAATACATTTTACTACTTCTCCAAAACCCTATTATGAATAGAATTTTAAGAATCTAAATTACTTTTCATTAACACTAATCCTTCTGTACTTTCTAAATTATAATAATTCAGCTGCATATCAGGGGTAAGGAATGTACATTAATAAATACTGAAAAACATGTTCAATTTGGTGTTAAGCAAAAAAACCTATTCTGATTCATAACTAACAGATTAAATTTGGGGCACTAGGCCTAGGATTTCAGTAGTAATGAAAGGAAAGGAAAGCAGCATACCTGATAAACTTGGTAGACTGGTTATGTAGATAGACACAATTACATAACAAAGAATTGAATAGTGAAATATTTCGGGGCCACTGGCCTCTTCTTCAGTCACTAAATTACACCTCATCCACCTACCTCAAGTGTGACTGTGTATCCAGTTATCCAGTTTTACGATGCATCAAAGTAACAATATATCAAAATCATTTTGTTGTGCTAGAATAAAAATTATAAAGAAAACCAACAATTAAAGCTATTGTTATAATAATGCACATTTGGGCAACCTTTCAGAAATGTCCAGAAATAATAAATAATGTATTTTAACAGATATTTGTGAAATAAATAACTACTTGAGTTTTGTTTACTTATTTATTGTTTTTTCGAATAAAACATTTATTAGAGTCCACCATTATTTGCGTGAAAATTAATGTTCCCTACCAATTACCCAGTAGTTGGCAACTTTATGCAAGATGTTGGAGTTGAAGAGGCTGTGCTGAGATGGGCAAGTGAAGATCTGAGGATAAGAACGAGGACATAAGCCTGTGAGTCTCTCACAGGCTTATTGTTATGAAAATTGTTATGAAAATAGGGGTTGCACATATTTAATTTCATGTGCATATAGAAACTTGCCAAGATATCTACCTAAGAGACTTCAGTTTTGTCAGTGTATCTGGCAACCGAAATGATGTCCTGAAAACAATTTTATGGACTGGTGAGTGTTCATTTAAAATAGATGTAGAATTTAATTTCCATAGCAAACATCACTATGCTGACGATAACCCGCACCTTGTTTGTGAATATCAGTCTGTCACAATTCAAGGTAAATGGGTTGGATTCATTGGAAAGTGAATGATTGTACCATATTTTGACCTCCGTACAACACTGAATGAAGTAACTACTTACAGTTCCTTATTGAAATCTTACCAAACCTCCTGAAGGACTTTCCATTGAATTTGCATGATCTACCAAGCAGATGGTGCAACCCCACACTTCAATCTCAATGTACATGACAATGGACTTAATGCATTTTGATGAATCGCTATGTTGGCAATTTTGGTTTTTCCATACTGTAGGTCCATGGTCTTCAATACCTTTCCCTACATAACCTGTGGCTGGGAATCCATACTCCTTGTTTAGTTTCAACCCATCGCTCTCTAAGGTCTTGTTGTGTGTCAACAAGATCTTTATTTTGATATACAGGGGTTCGGTGAACATTATTTTGATGTGTGGTTCACATAGTGAGGGTTTTCGCACCTGGATAGGAATAGGCAGAACCATTGCTTGGCCTCTTCTGTCACCAGAGCTCAATCCTGTGGACTTTTGAGAATATCTAACACAAGAAATCTATCAAACACCCATGGAATCAGCTGAAGAAATGAGAAATGGGATTGCCACAGCTACTGCATGACTACACAATGTTGTAAACTTGGAGGCGAGTGACACAGCGAGAAAACATGTACGCATCTACATCAGAGAAAATGATAATAATTAGACAAACTCATTCAATTTACATTGTGTATTCTGATTTATTTGTTAATGCAAAGAATTAAACACTGTATTAATGTACTCCAATTCTGCAGTCATTCGCTTTTTATTACTACTAAGAATACCACAATTCGTAAACTGTGGTTTACTTTAGTATAGTATAGTATAAGACATTACTTTAGTATAGTAGTAATTTTTCTGCCATTCCTATCTACAACAGTTCAAAATAGCACATTGATTTAAAGCATATTAACCCTTTTAACGCCAACGATCGCTATATCGATCGTCGGCATTTGTGCGAAGATCGCCAACGATCGATATAACGATCGTTCGTAGACGTGCTAAAACCGCCGACGATCGCTATATCGATCGTTCAGTTTTGTTTTTTTTTTCATGTATTTAATATTAATCAAAGTCAATGAAATTTGGCACATTCTTTCTATAGTATATAAGGAACATAAAGAAATATGTTTTAACCTCTTTGGATTTTTTTCTATGCATTATACTCTATGGAACCAAAGTTGTTTTTGTTTACTTTTGTTAGTTGACTTAGTTCATCCATTCAGTGTGTTTGTGGTTTGTTTACAAATTGTATGTAGACCCTGTAAATATAAAAAAGTGGGCTTATTTTATTAGTTTAGTAATATTAGACTGTTGTATAAGTTTTTAGTGCAATTTAATACTTTTTATGAACTTCAAATGAAAAATTGTGTTACCATGGTAACATGTGATTTTTCTCAAAATGTAAATATCTGGAAAATGCAACATAACATCTGTATATATCAAGGTAAATTCTTCAAATGTTGTGTATGTGCTAACAATTAAATGTTTTATATGATAAAATACTAACATATGTGGTGGTTTGATATTTATGGTATGTTATGATACTACAAACTACAAAAATTTATAAAAATAAAAAAAATAAATTTATATTTTGTTTGTTAACAAAACTAAAAAATGGCCAACAATTAAAACTTTTATTTTTATGTTATAGTACAACTCAATACCAACAAAACAAGACTAATTTCATTAATTTATGACAATTAATAAATTTACTATGAATTTTTAAGCAAGACTGCATTTTAGTTAAAATTGGCTTGGCGTTTTTCGCATATCTACTGAATATTGGCTTGGCGTTTTTAGCAACACCATGCAAAATTAGGCTGGCATTAAAAGGGTTAAATGAGGAAGATTTTGCTTAGTTGGACATTACTATAATTGGGCCAGGTTGAAAGCAACCAGCGTGGTATATTTAGTACATGTAGGGGTTCCAGCAGCAGAGGGAAAGTGTTCCACGACTCCATCTCTAGTTGGTGTAAGGGGCAGTGTGGGGAGTTGTGACAACAGACACAATCAGCTGGTGAAGTTAAGTGAAGAAAACTGCTTGTATTATAAAAGTCGATATAATATAGTCATAATCTTGTATATTGCCATTTTTTAAGTAAAATTATAAATCATATTGAAATAGAATATTAAGTTCTTGCTCGATCTCAGTTTAGCCTTATACAGTTGGCAAAGCACACTTTTTAAATTGCTTACGAAGTAATATGTAAATAAAACTTTAATAAAATTACTGATAATTATTATTTCAATTTGATACCTTCCTGGTCACTGAACATTTCAATCACATTATAAGTATTTCAAATAAAAATATCTATTTAAAATTCAATAACATCACAAATCAAATCATAATATAGCCTCAATATAAATCGGTAACGACAACAAACCGCCCTACACCAGCTGATTCCTGAATCCTATTATAGCTCCTTTTCCCCTTATGCCTTGTTCCAGCTGTACTAGATTTCAGTTCCCCCCACATGCCTTGTCCGCCAATGTTCACCCGGCACAATGATGTAATAGGCGGAGCCTCCCACTGCGTATCCATGACAACGAAATGTTTAAGTGGCATGTCAGTAGTGGTGGTAGAAGACTAATTTTCTGTCTCACTTCAATGACTATCCTTATCTCTCTCACACAGGTTCTTTAATTAGGTCGCAATCGAAGCGGCCGAACTATAGTGCCAGATTAGAGTAACAAACAATGGTATTGCAACTTAACCTAAATAATTAATTTAGCATATTTTTTATTTTAATTTGGCTAGGATTCAGTCTGTGAAAGGAAATAATTATTGTTACAAGTCATCTTGGTTGTATGATTTGATAACTATGCTGCGGTTTTTAGTTCTCCCATCTAACTATACAAAAACTCAATAGTTATATTTGGTTAATCCTTAGTTAAGTGGATTCTGTTTGTTAGTAGGCATAATAACCATAATATTATAACCTACAATATTGTAACTCTTTAAGTTCAAGGAACATTTTAATTTTATTAAAAATTAGCTTTTTAGATATTCTGATTATAGTAATATTTAGATAAAGTACACGTCTATCTATTTTCCTACTATAATTTTATCAGGATTCTACCCATTATATATTGTTTAAGCTAGACTAGTAATAACTCTGTAGCTCGCCAAAACACTTTGCTTCAGTCCCGTTTGTGGATATCTACTTGCTGCCTTGTGAGGAAGCTCGCCTTGCCAGGACACTTGGCCTTTATGATAGTGAATTTTAGTTTTAGGGGCAGTGGAGCCCATAATCAGTCTTTCCTAAAATCTGATAGTATTTTAGTAATTAAGAGAAGAATACCTCTAATAATCATGAAAACTAATCACTTGGGTGTATTAGTTTAGTTTAATATTACTCATTTTCTGATCTTGGGTCTTGTTTTGGGGGGGAGACCACATATAGAGCCTATGTCATGCCTCTTCCAAAATATAATGATATATTCAGATTTAGGAGTAGTTTAATAACCTACTTTGGCATTTACTTTAGTATTACCCTTTTTGGATTTTCAGACTTTTTTTTTAAAGGAGAGGCCGATCTCCTCCTTAACCTTACTCTGTCCATCCCTCGTGGGACTATTGATCTGTGCGAGGAACTTATTCAGAGTAAGGGGGTGAACCAGTACAGTAGAAGGTGAATATTACTGATAAACCTTCTAGTCTAGGCCGGATTTGAACCAGCGCTATCTCTCCAAGTTCAAAGTCCTGATGCCTTAGACCACTCGGCCACCAGCTCACCTGTCTTTTTTTGGTATTTTCAGGTTTGTGGGGCAGAGATCCCATAATTTTGGCCTTTTTTTCAAATCTGATGGTGAATTTGAATTCAGGAGAAAAATAACTTTAATCTGATACCCCACTTCAGTAAATAAATCAGTATTTAAAAAATGTACACATTAAAAAATTTTTGTTTTTGGCCACCTTATACTCCAAAGTGTTTTATAGTTTTAACAGGTGCACATTTGTTAACCGTCCAAATCTGTCAAGTTTTGAAAATTTTACTCAAGTGTTTTCTCAAGTTAGGTCTTACAACAGACTTTTTTTAGATTTTCCCATAAGAATCAGATTAAAGAGCCATTTTAGAGCCTAAAAAGGTCGCCACCTTGTTTATCAGTGAAAAAAGGCAATTTTTGTGAATTTTCCTGGAGGTTTCAGCCTAAAAGCATCAATTCAAATTTCAAATATAGGATGATGGGAAGTGACTCAACATTTAGTGTCAGTCAGTTAAGAGTGAGTGAGTCACTATATCAAGTATTTTCTACATTAAAAATGTTAATATGCTATTATATTTCATTAATATTTAATTATATGCCTAGTTTGGATCTTAGGTAAACTAGGTATTTTGTTTTTTGAAAGGAAAAATTCCAGCATTAGTCTAAGTTCTATTTTGTCAATGCTTTGCAATTATATCATGTTTAATGTAAGATATACAATTTCTTAACATTTCCAGGGGAGAGTTAAAGGTTCCTCTTATTTTGAACATGTGATATTAGAAAATGTTACCTTGAAATTATTATGTTTTGTCATTTTTTGGGATTTTGATAATTACTTTGATAATTTGGAATCTAGAATTGGGAATCGATTTTCAGGAAATGATATCAGAATTGCTCAAATTTTGAAATTAAAAATCCCTCATATGTATAATAGAAATTGTTACTCATGAAATATACTACCTTACCGAATTTTGTACAGAAACACATAAGATTTGTAATTTACAAAATGGACAATAAATCTAAAATAACACCTTACAGAAAACGTTTAAAATACTTCCTTACACTGGAATAAATTTATACAACGAATTACAAAATAGAATTGGAAAAAAACAAAATTTTAAGAGATTAAAAACATTAATGAAAAACAATTTTTTTTAACTATTGCAGTGTTGAAGAATATATTGCACAAATTATAAGAACAATGGGCATTCAATTAATTTATAGTATTGTCATGGCAATATATTCTTAATTTTTTTTCTTTCATATTCACTTGTTTATAACTACTAAACGTTGAATGGTTGCAACTTGTTATTTGTTGCAACTTATACATGCTACAAATTACCTGATCGCCAACATATATCTTCCTAAACTGCTCAAAGAAACTAAGCATTGCCAGTTCTAATTTCTCACAGCCACCTTGAGAAAGCCGAGAATCAGTCAAGTTCATCAATTGTAGAACCCTAAAACAACAAATTGACAGATAGAATAGTTAGCTAAATTAAGTCTGAAATAATATAAAAGATCAAGCCTAGATAAGTTTAGTTTTTTAAATCGGACAATTATAAGTGACCGTTCAAAGATTACACAATATGATAATCAGGGATTAGGACACTAGATCCTGGATTCATATACTAGGGCACCTGCAAACTTACTTAGGAAGTAGGAGTGTACGAGTACTCGAAACTTCAAGTATTTGATTAAGTATTTTACTACTCGAACTCGGCTCGAAGCTTCCGAAACAACTCGAAGTTCGATTTAGTTTTAAGAGTATTTTAGTTTTAAATTTATTTAGAGTAAATTTAGTTTTAAGAGTAAACAGTTTTATAAGTTATGAATAAGAAATGTGCGCTTCCTTGTGTTTTATTTTATCCTTAATCATACGTTATCAGTTTGGTATGCGTAATTATGAACTAAAAAATACTCCTAAGAATAGATAGTACACGACAACAGTCAAATGAACAAGTCAACGTAGTGAACGAGTTCGTTCATTATGATTTGAACTAGTTCAATTCAAAGTGAACAACAGAGCTGGGAAGGTAGCTATCACTGTAAATAGTTACCATAGTAGTGATTACACATGTTGGTTGTCCGAGTCTACTAGTCACTTGTAACCTAACCTAAAATAGCGTGAATAAAACAGAAGTGCTGGTCAGTGTCTTTATGACCCAAGAAAGGGGACAAGAGATCCAGTTCAAGATGCTCAAAATGACCTGTTACCGATACAAATCTAATGGTCTGTGCGCAGTGGAAATTATGCATATTTTCTTTCATATCAATAATACCGCTCAATCAAAAAGGTCCCAAGAACGGGTCACTTTACATCCCAAGAATCAATACTTTCCATCTTTTCTAGGTAAAAGTTCATTTCGGTTGTAGTATACGTCCGTGCAAGGAACCGTTCAGCTCCTTTTTGAAACTGAAATTATCGTATATTTATCGCGAGTCGATTGAGGTCTTTTTTGTTTTTTTAATCTGAGCAAGGAATCGTCCAATGATTTGACCTAAGAAAATACTGCATCATATCATATAAAATATGGTAATGGCGTGTTCTAGCAGCGTGTGACACAACATTATTGATTTATTTCCCATCAAATATAAATAATATATATCCGTGGCGAAGGTCTATTAATTATTATTCCGAAAACACCTTAGATTGCCGAAAAATTGTTGTAAGGTTTTCTGACTACGTTAGACAATAACACAGTTGGATTGTAAAAGGTGGTAAAGTACAATAATTTTGATTCGTAAACTCACTGAACGGTTCCCTGTTCACATTGACGTTGATGTCGATGTAAACTGTAAAACAATCACGAATAAACCCAAGCGAGGGAGAAACATGCTGGAAGACCTTTTCTAAACAAAATACTTCAGATTCGGAAAATAATTTTTATTGAACCATGAAGCCTTATCAAACGTCTCATTTTTCATTCATAAGTTTATAATTTAGCTGCCCAAAATCTTCACTGTTTCACTAGTTGTCACTTAGCTGATATTGCAGGTTGCATCTCATCGCCAATATCGGCTAGACCTATTATATTAGCCGACTACGTCTATGGTTTTTATTCGACTACGGCAGGTTTTCATGAATTTCTTGTCATGAAATAATTATTTATCTGTTGTTCAATGTAACCTCATGTATCGAAGTTTCAAGTCGCACACATTTCATTACCGATCATAATTAATAAACTAATTCATCCTAAGCAGCTTTAAAATTTATTTTTAGTAAACCTTCTTAGTTATTATTATCAATCATTTGAACTACAGTCTTTGTCATCCAGATTTTCAAATATGATTATATAATTCACAGCTTATTTCGAGTTAGTTGTAACCTTGTTATTACTGAATTAAATACCAACAGAATACAAATCCACTCTTCTTGGCGTGTATATAATCAATTTTTTGTTGAGGAGGCAATTATGAAAGCAAATGACTGCATTTGGCGATGACTCCTGAATTTTAGCATCAGTTTAGTTGGATGCAGCTTTTGCCAACAAGCTTCGCACGTTTTCGCTGTACACTTTGAACTGAACCACCAGATAAACATATCGGCCGGCTGTGAAACAGTATAATTGGTTTGCATAGAAAATCTGATCTGTGATATGAGTGAACAGATTAAATCTTTATAATCCACGTTGTTTCAATTAATAATATACTTTCTTAGTTTCTTACATCATATTAGTTATTAAAAAAGGAAATAAGTAATCAAAATTATTGTGTTCAGTTTAGATGTATATATTTACGAATCTGGCAAAACTTAACATAAGCTTAGGATGGTTGTCTTGCGTTGGTTGTCTAAACAGGAAATCCTTCTGTAAATACTCGCTAGAAAATACTCGATTCTTGAAAAAAATGCCAACTTCTCGACTCGACTCAGCTCGAACTCAAAAATCACTACTCGCACACCCCTACTAGGAAGACAAGTCCAATAAAACACAAAAAAGAAAATATATAAAAGACAAAACACAGAATACCTGTTGAAAAACACTACTGAGAGCAAAAAAAGAAAAAACCCTGTTGTAGCTCAGGAACCCAATGCATTATCTTGAGCTGTGTCCCAAACAATTACAAAGATATTTTTTTAAATACACCATTTCGTTGTACACCTTACAGCTTAAGATCACAGAGATTATTGGTATCCTTATGACAGTTGCAGCTTTGTAACTAACTAGCCCAACATTCTGTCTTTAAAATGTGTAAGTTCCTCAAACCGCCTGCTGTGTGTGAAATGATTCAATGCTCGCATCAGACTCCCACAAGAGTAAGACATCTACAAGAAAAATGGGTAACTTAAGCGGTTTTTTAAAAATTGTCTGGAAAAAAGGACTAAAGACAGGGGCACATCCAATTATTTTAATTAGTAAGACTCTCTTTGCACTAAATATTTAGTCCTTTATAATGTTTCCTGATTACATCTAAACATTTCTGATCAAAGTAATTTATAGAACAAAAATATATATAAAAAAAAGAGAAATAATATAGAATCAATTCTTGGAATATTATTACATTTAAAAATTTTAACCTTGATAAGAATGCTTGTCTTATTAGCAGATATTTCATACCTGCAGACTAATTCACCATCCATTGCATCATGTTCATCATTACTGTTGAAGGAAACCCGGCCACCGATAGCTGAACCTATGATGTAGACAAGCCATGTAAGTCGACCTGAAATCAATACAACATGATTTTTTAACAACAAATTTATTTTAGAAAACTTACTTTCCTTTTATAAACTATGGAAAAACATAAACTTTACCAAATTGTGTCTTAAAAATAAAATGTTAATTCATGAATTATAAGTATTCTCATACTTATTGCATTTGTGGTTTTTAAATTTGTTTCAAATAGGTTATTTTGATTTGGTAGTTTATAACGATACAGTATGATGCTCCTATCAAATTAAGAGTCTTCCATACCAAATTCTAAAGTCGCAGTTGAATCTACCGCTCCAAGACTTGTGGCGTCTAGAGGTACTATGAAGGAACTGTATTGTCTGTATTTGGTGCTGCGTGTGCCGCCTCAAAAGTAGTTCTCCAACGCGATTGAACTGTCATTGTAGGCTGTGTGTGACAAGGCCAGGAACATTTCTCGCTCTCTCTCACTCTTTGGGAATGGCCTTGCTTTAAGGGTTGGCAGCTGGAGCCTATTGTTTACTAGACCGACCTGGCCCAGAGAACGAATGATCTTCCTTCTAAGACTTGCCAACTGGCGTGTCAACACTTGGCATCCCATGTCCCAAAGCCATCCTGGTGCATGTTTATGTGGCAAAAACAACAAGTGGAACAAGCATAAAGCATGCTACCTATTACCTCAAATTGTTGACATATTATTAGTATTAACTGTTCAATTGTATATTTTTAATAGGCCTATTAAATGTTCATTTATATTTAATTTTATGTTAACAATGTATAAGAATTAGTAGTTCCATTTATAATATGCCCATAGACACATATTTAAATAAACATGTCAACACATATTCAAAACAAAATATTTAAAATGAAAAATAAAAACCATATAAACTCATGGAATAGTACCACAAATATATTTGTTTACTAATAAATTCTTTTTCAACACTTGCTTGCTTTCATTAATATCTCAAAATTTCACCAAAATCATTAGTTATAAATTAGTTTTCTTTTGTGAATCCCTCTGGTCTGAGTAAGGTGAGCGTGGTTCACCGAAATCGATCACCATAATATTTGTGCATTTTGTGCTTATATTGTAATAAATTTGTGTTGTGTGACGTTTACTTGTACTGTATATGTACCAACACGTATTATGCTAACTAAAAAACTAAATTAGACATATATGATATACAGGTTGTCCAAACGTAACAGGCTTGTTATATGGATATATGCATAATGCGACAGAAAGAAATAACTTTTATGCAATAAATAATGCACGCAAGGCCTTAAAACTTTTACAACATAATTTTAATAAGTGTAATTGCATAATTATTCAGTCTTAACACGTTCACTGCTATAGTAAAAACACTCTAACCGACCCGGGAAACTAAGTACTATAAAATTTAATTTTACTTTTCATAAGGTATAGACAGCCCAAAAACAGCAAAACGAAGTTGGTTGTAGCATGGGAAAAAGTTGTTTATGACGTCATAAGATGTGGTCTGGATACGGTCCATCAGCCCCTTGGGATGCTGGAAGACCAATCAATAGGTGAGCCATCACCAGGTATGGCCACCAATAGCTTAATTAGTGAACAATGAATAGCTTATTGTCCTTCAAAAAGTTAATTTTTTGAGTCCAGCAGTGTTGTTACACCAAATAGGGTTCAAAACTGCATCACCATCATCACTTTCGTCACTTTCGGTGTCGGAATCTTCACTTGTAATAATGTCGTCACTCAAGTCAAGGTCATTAACAGTGTTGTCAGCCATGTTTCAACAATAAAAATTACCCTAAATACTACAATAATATACACTAAACACACTTATTTACATAAATAACAAACTTATTTACATGAAGAAATCACTAAATTACATCAATTGTAAATCTCCACTCGAAAAAAACGATAGATAAAAACGGAAAACGCAAAAATATAGAACGGTTCACATTTGTATAGCGGCCGACGTAAGGTCTACCTCGCGCAAGTAAATGTTACTTATTTACATAAATAACAAACTTATTTACATGAAGAAATCACTAAATTACATCAATTGTAAAACTCCGCTCGAAAAAACGATATAAACTCATGGAATAGTACCACAAATATATTTGTTTACTAATAAATTCTTTTTCAACACTTGCTTGCTTTCATTAATATCTCAAAATTTCACCAAAATCATTAGTTATAAATTAGATTTCTTTTGTGAATCCCTCTGGTCTGAGGAAGGTGAGCGTGGTTCACCGAAATCGCAAAAATATAGAACGGTTCACATTCGTATAGCGGCCGACGTAAGGTCTACCTCACGCAAGTAAATGTTACTTATTTACATAAATAACAAACTTATTTACATGAAGAAATCACTAAATTACATCAATTGTAAAACTCCGCTCAAAAAAACGATAGATAAAAACGGAAAACGCAAAAATATAGAATGGTTCACATTCGTATAGCGGCCGACGTAAGGTCTACCTCGCGCAAGAGCTAAGTTCACACTGACTGCATAGCAACAACAGTGTAGAGTGGTATGGGCCCGGTCCACGCGCCACCAGCGCCCGGCTGGCGGTGGATCGTATACGGTCCACCCGCACTAAATGTGTTAAGGCATTTTTGGATGTTTAAAAATAAGTTAATAGTGCTTAAACTTTATTTTTTTAACTTAAAAGAAAGTTACTACATTAAAACGGGGACTGCAAACGTATTTTTACCCTAAGGCAATGTCAAATATCTTAAAAACTTCCTTATTTAAATGCAGTATTCAAAAATACTAACACATTAACAAATTTGTTAGCTTCTTTTGAGATATGTTGTATTTTTTTAAATAAGTACACGTTTTTGCGGGCTGGCCACTTGTCCACTCTCACATTGTGGCGCTTCTTCACGCAAGTTTTACGCACGACAAAGCTAACAATTAATTTCAAAAGGCTAGAGCAATAAACTAACTGCTATTTAAATACACATTTTGTGCTGAGATTATAATTTTATTAAGTAAATAATTTTATAAATATTTAGTGTAATACAGTAACATTAAAGTTGATGAATTTTGTGTAAAATTTCTTGCTACAAGCAAACAAAGCAGTAGGAAATACAACAGATGAATTACAGTACCATTTTTCGAAACATACCTATGACAATAAATGTTCGAAATTCCAACATTCTTCCCTGATACAAAGCCGACAATGATGAATGAAATTATCTCCTCAGCGAACGAAAGGATTGATCATTATTCATAATTATGTTGTTCTTTCTAGTTATTATTCATTGTCTTAGTATCTTCTGTATGACAATCAGAAGAAAACACCAATTCCTTGCATTATTCCCACAAAAAGAAATCTATGGGAGTTAGATCAGGTAATCTGGGAAGCCTTTCCATGGTTCATCCTCTTCCAATCCAGCGATTTTGGGATTCGGCATTTAGATGCAGCTTCTCTTAATGAGAGTAATGGGCTGAAGCGCCATCACATTGAAACCAACTATTTTCACGTGTGCCTAGTGTAACATCTTCAAGGATTTTTATCAGCTTATTTTAGGGTTTTATATGACCAATAATTTGTGTTGTGCATATTGTAAATTCCTGTTCTTTTGAAGAGACTTTTGTCAGTTCACAAAATGTTATTGAAAACCCCAGGATCAACTACATTTCTTCTAAGCATTTCTCAACAAAAGTTAATTCTTCTAGCATGATCTGTATGTAGAAGAGATTGAACATGCTGCACATGATAAGGATATAACTGGTAACTTTTAAGGCTCCGTTGAACTGATGAACTTGGTATAGCAGTCTGTCTGGATAAACAGCAGACATTTGTAGTTGCATCTTCTTCTATCATATTTACAATTATTTCATCATAATTATTGTTAATACGGGGTCTGCCTAACTTCTAAGAATGACCGGGAATCTTACTCTCCTGATAGGTAGGACCTATGCACATACACAAATACTCTGATTAGTGAATCGTTCTCTGTTAGGATACCTAACTCTCTATTCGCTTGCAGCAGCACAGGCATTTCTGTTACACAGGCATTCCCTCACAGTGTAAGATATGTCAGAATACAAACTAATGCACTTAAAAAACAAACGTTAAATAAAAAAATATATTATTTTAGCAAACAAAACACAAAAGACTGATAGTGACTGGTCATCAATAAAACATCTACTCCAATAATAACAGCTGATTTTTTGTAGGGTTGTGATGGGTTGGGTTGGGATGGGTTGGGATGGGTTGGGTTGGGTTGGGATGGGATGGGTTAGGTTAGGTTAGGTTAGGTTAGGTTAGGTTAGGTTAGGTTAGGTTAGGTTAGGTTAGGTTAGGTTAGGTTAGGTTATTATTAATGGGATTATTTGTACAGTACTGGAGGAAACTAAACAAGTTTAATAAATCTGTGTAAAGGGTTTAAAAATTATTTACTTAATAAAATTATAATCTAAACATAAAATGTGCGTTTAAATAGCAGTTACATTATTGCTCTAGCCTTTTTGAAATGAATTGTTAGCTTTATCGTGTGTAAAACTTCCGCAAAGAAGCGCCGAAATGCAAGGGTGGACAAGTGGCCAGCCCGCAAAAACGTGTACTTATTTAGAAAAATACAACAATTCTATATATAAAGGGTGTCGATTAATATTCTTTAAAGCAAAATTCCCTGCTTTTTCCAGGATTTTTCAAGAAATTTTCTGGAATTCCAGGTTTAAATTTTACATAGACTAAATAGTTTGTTTTTGTGTTATACATAATCAACATAAATATAAGAATGTTAATACATATTAATAACAAGAAAACAAACATAAAAAACATCAGCAAATTTTATTTAAGTCAATTGAATTGATACATTATTCATATACATTGGATTTAAGTTTTAAGTACGTATAACTAGTAAAACATATTCAAATGAAGAAGACCAATGTACAACAAAAAGCATGTACTGTACTGTATAAACATGCAGCAAAATTACTTTCTGTGTCTTAACATAATAAAAAATACTGTATTATTGACCTAACAAAAAGATCACACACAAAATTAAATGTTATAAGTAAAAAACAACCAGTTGCAACAGGAAAATATCAAAACATTATTAATATATTTAATAATAATTTAACAAAATAAAATTTAAAACAAAGTAAAATATTAGATTTATATAATAACTGAATGACAAATTCTAAAACGTTTAAAAAGCAGAAAGGAGCTTCTTGGCCTTGAAATGATACTTGGTGGTTGGATTGGTTAGTCACGCAATTCTTGTTCAAAAACAACCAAACATAAATAAATATATTTGTTGTTACAATAATGATTACAGAATTATTATTTGTAAAATATAACTTTATACAATAGTATAAGTTATATTTTATCTTTTTACAAGTTTTACAAGTTACTAAGTTATCTAATAGTATAAGATAACACAATTCATAGATCGTAAATCCAATATAAAATTAATTTTTAATATAATACAAACGTTTTCGAAAGCAAAGCTTCCATCTTCAGGTTATGTGGAAATTTTTTTTTTTTTTTACACATAACCTGAAGATGGAAGCTTTGCTTTCGAAAACGTTTGTGTTATATTAAAAATAAATTTTATATTGGATTTACGATCTATGAATTGTGTTATCTTATACTATTTCCAATATTTGCTCATATACGTTTTATTTATTATACATTAGTACTTTAAGCCTGTAAAAAGCTTTGTTGTTACTAATTAATGTAACATATTCATCATAATTTTTACATCAAGATATAATATACAAATGTAACATTTTTTTACAGAAAAGAAATATATCTATGTAACAACTGTTAGTGTGGGATATCTTAAACCATGGCTTCAATAAAGTGTTTGATTGTGTGCACTATCTAGGGGACTTTTGCTAAATTGTACCTCTAAATGGGTACTAACGACTTGTGGATATTTCAGCTTGTTACTAATTTCTTCCAACATTGCTTCGTTTTTGCCCTTTATTAACTGGGCTAATATAGGACTTACAGAATGCTGCGGTCTGACATCAGATTTCACGTTATTCAAAAATTCGTGCCACCGGATTTTGTATCAATCTCCTGTACAATGGTTCTGTGCACGGCCACTAGGCCTCGCTCCGATCAGTGGCCGATCAAAGTGAACATGGCTTTACTTGTGACAGCATTACGGTGTTATTTATCTAAATATCATTTTTATATTTTTTAAGTAGCACTACAAGACTGAGAACTAGTGAAAGACATTGTTAGTTTATGAAAATATTCCATTATTCTCCCATTAAAAATGCTCAAATTATAGGTAACATTAATTGCATTATCTAATTAATTTGAGGGAAAATAAAATTTTTGCGATTGCTTTTCACTAGAGAATAACTGTACTTATAATTTGACACCTTAATAATTGTTATTTTATGATAATAGAGCCATGAGTAACATTGTTCCGAAGTTAACAATGTTATTATGGGACAAAAATCCAATATGGCAGCAGGGTATGCAGACTCTTAAAGGTCTGTGGATTACTGCACATTATTTTAAATACAGTAGACTCTCGCTTATCTAAGATAATTCGGATCGAGACCACTTTGGATACATAAAAACTCAGATAATATGGTAAAAATAATTATAAAGCCATTAAAAAAGTACAAAACTAGGTTATTACAAGAAAAAAGTTAAAATAGTGTAAATGTAGTAATAGTCCTTGTAAAGAGGTAGGGACATCAGGTTGTCTTTTAAAAGTTGTATTACCGCAGAATGACAATAAGTTGGGAATAAGTATTCCATTTTAAACTCGACAACAGTTGGTAAAAAACAACAATAGTAGAATTTAATGGTAAACATATAATGTAATTTCATGTTTAGGCCTCCGGATTACTGAATTAACACTATATAGTAGGTTATTTACCTTTGTGATCCGTCGAGTAATCCAACATTGTAGCTTAGCTACGCGCGTTTCAACCTGCCATCTTGCAGGTCATCATCAGGCTGAACATGAAACTAAAATAAAACTACATTTTTCATTGGTGAACGCTTATCGCCGTGAAGGTCGTCAAAGTTAAAAACGAATGAATAAAACACAAATTAAAAACGAATAAATAAAACACATAACATGAAGACACGAACTCGAACATCGGACATAAAATGTCTGTCCTTGGCCAAGGTAGTACCAGCCGTACCGACACGCACAGAAGTTGGAGCGTTACGTTACTCTGTGCGTGTCGGTACGGCTGGTACTACCTTGGCCAAGGACAGACAGTTTATGTTCGATGTTCGAGTTCGTGTCCTCATGTTATGTGTTTTATTTATTCATTTTTAATTTGTGTTTTATTCATTCGTTTTTAACTTTGACGACCTTCACGGCGATAAGCGTTCACCAATGAAAAATGTAGTTTTATTTTAGTTTCATGTTCAGCCTGATGATGACCTGAAAGATGGCAGGTTGAAACGCGCGTAGCTAAGCTACAATGTTGGATTACTCAACGGATCACAAAGGTAAATAACCTACTATATAGTAATATAATGTAATGTCCATAGGCAGCATTGTGGATGGGCGATTTCGTCTACATTACATTTGTTGACAACGAAACCTTTCGTATTTCATCTATATATGGTGCACGGTAGTATTTGTGTCTTGGTTTTAAGTGCAGGGTACCGTTCAGTCTGATTACCAAACAAAATTATCGTATTTATCCTATCGTTTAAAGCAATCAAATCGAAATTCACTTTATTCATATTTGTACAGTATGTTTCAGTACAGGAATGGCGTCACTACAGAAATACAGAAATATAATAAATTATAGATATTAACTAATAATTAACTTACATTTTATTTTACAATTCATCTAAATTATAAGGTGCTTTCCTTACAATGTAATCTTTTAATTTAATTTTAAATGTACTACAAGATTGTTCCTTTTGTAGTTCATTAGGAATTTTCTTTAAAAAGGTTACTCCTGCATAAGTAGGTTTTTTTCTTATAAAATTCTTTAGTATGCTTCATAATAGCAAATGCTGTAATAATCCTTGTATTATATTTATGTGTGTCTGAATTTTTAGCTATGTTTTTAGCATTAAACTTAGTAAAATGTATTGCTCTATAAATATATAAACCATAAACAGTTAATATTCCCAATTAAGAAAAATGTTCTTTACATGATTCATTACTTTCAAGTTTCAATATTACTCTAATGGTTACTTTTTGTAAATGTAAAATTTTATTTAAATTTAGTTTGCTAGTCGCAAAATAAATTTCAATGACATATGAAATATGGGATTGAATCAGGGCATAGTATACTATTTTTAAATTGTTCAGATCACACATATAAGTTAATCTTTTCGAGGGAAAAATGCCTAAGCTAATTTTACTACTCTGCTAACCTGCATTACTCTCTTAATAGTGCAGAGAACCATTTAACATTTGAACGGAACAAAATTATCGTATCAATACCACATTTATCGTACACCTTGGGGACGAAAACACTGATTGATTCATCATTTCAATTTAATTTTAAGTAACTGTCAACCATTTAACACATGTATCAAAACACTTGAATAAAATATTTAACATAACAATAAATTACGACATAATTTCCAATATAGTAAAATCATGAAAGTCAACACACTAAAACAACCACATTTAGAAACCACTTTGGTGCAGGAGTAGTTGACTAAGCCGATGGTATCAGATAGTGATGTGTCATGAGTGAACGCATTTGGGTGGGAAAATTATTACTATAGTAGGGGACAATATCATAAATACATCTCGTGACGGTCCTGCAGCGCCTTAACCTAACACCAACAGCCAATATAAACACTGATTACTTGTCAAACTATTATATGATGTGCTGCGCTATAGTTTTCCTTTTATTAATAGCTTTATGTTTATTTTTCATCGTCTGATGACTAGCTTGGTTAACCCAGAGGCTTGGTTAACCCAAAGGCTTGGTTAATCGGGACTCGGATAACTGTGATTCTACTGTAGTGAAAATTTGAACTATCAAAATTTTAAATGTTTGTGCTCTCATGAGACAAACAGCTTCATTAGTTGAACAGAAAAATAGTGGAAACGGCAAGTTCCATTTTGAGCAAGTTCTATAATAACTTCCTTTTTTTTTAATTACCTGTTTGTGGCAAATTTATCTGTTAAAATTTATACAAAAACATGCCCGTAACCAGCGTGAAGAGAATTAAGAATTTATAATTGCTAAAAAAATTTAGAAAACTAGTTTATCAGGAAATCATAATTGTCACAAGTTTTATTTTCAATGCATATTTGTAATATTTCCACTCAAGACAAAGAGAAATTGTCCATCACTCATCCTAGTCATTATAGCAGCAGATATTAAAAACCTTTTGCTATTTATATTGGCGATCCCCATCTGTCCTGGTATATATTTGTTACTAATTTATCAGGTTGGCTAGTATGTCTAGTGACACTTACCTTCTTGTATTGTAATGTCAAGTTGCTGGGGTGCAGGCGAGGCCATTAGCTCCTGGTACACTCTGGCCGCCTGGTCAAACAGCTGTACAAGCAGAGTGCAAGTCTTTTGATATTCACAGCGGCCAATCACTGACAACTGTTCAAGCTGTTGTTGCACCATGCCTAGGTCATCTAGAGGATCTTCCAATGACTCCCTGGATAACATAATCTTTGTTATTTGTTAATCGTACATGATTGGTAAATTTGTTTGTGATTTTCATCACTTCCAAGTGTTTAAAAAAAAAACACAATGTTTGAACGGGTATGAAACTCCTGTCCTCTTCTGATGTCATTATCCTACATTAAAAAATATATATTTTTTTTAAATAAACTAGTTTTGTTATTCTCTTTGCCTTCAAACCTTTTTACACATTTTTAGATCTTGTATAAACTGAAAGTGTAAAACATTAAATCAAATGAATCTGAAGCAGCTAATTTGAATCTAAATGTCCCAAGACTGAAACAACTGTGCAAGTGATGATACTAAGTCCATTGTGTTTGTATGTAGGAATAACTACAACTTGTCAGTGCTGTTACAAACTGAAATAATGTATATCCTCTTTATCAAGTCCAATGAAATGGTTTTACAAAAGAATAATGTAAACTTTCAATAATTTACAACCTAATTTTTTGTATAACTACAACATCACATGAGAGGAATACACAAATCCAACCAAAACATATGCTTTTTTGAATGTTCATGAATGGAAAAAATTACTAACATTACTCATGAATTATGGCAACAATACAGACAAGGTGGTGAAAACTTGATCATAATGCATATCAACGTGATTAATCATTATAATTGTACAAGGAAAGAAGCTGATTCTCTCAGATTAACATTTTTCTAAGACATAGTCAGTAAAATCTTTTTCAGATTTAACCAGATTGAAAATTCATAACAAATAAGGAAAATTATGAGTATACAGAAAGAGCATCTTAAATGTCGGCAAAATATACCAACTACATTACACTTACAGTTTTTTTTTCAACCTACCCCATCAGTAAATTAAATTTTTAGTTTTAAATGTATAAATTGTGTATTTTTCAGGTAAGGGTGAGTGAGTAGTGATTTTTGTGTTCGAGTCGAGTCAAATCGAGTAGTTGGTATTTATTTTTTAATATCAAGTATTTTCGAGTGAGTATTTGTAAGGATTTCCTGTTCATACAAGACAACTGTAAAACCCAAACGCTATTCAAAGTCTATTAAGTTTTCCCTGATTGGTACTTTTTTAAATATAATATATAGTGATATACCTGAACTAAGAACAATAATTTTTTATTCAACTTATTATTTAGCAAATAAAACATTTTATATCCTGCCTTCCTACATTTTTACCTGGCATGCTTTAGTTTAACCCTTTTCTTTAACTTATGACTTATGATGTGAGAAATTGTAATTGATTGACACAAGTGGATTATGAAGATTACACCTGTTGATACATCACAGCCCAGATTTATATGCAAGCCAAGTATAGGTTAATATGATTAACAATTATACTGTCCAGCATTTCTTGTTAGCGATATTAGTTAGGCCCCATTTAAATTATATTTCCCAACTATAACTGAACTGTGCAATGGGATTACAATAAAAACAAAACAATAGTTGGAGTAACAAATTTAGGTAACTGCAGTTTCTTGCAACCTAACAAAATTTGAAAACTTTGCCTGAAATGGGTTTGGAATCAGCTACATTTTAATGAGATATGCTTTTTATTCTGCGAAAATCATGGATTTTACTAAAAATATTCAAAAAACCAATGTCACAACCTTCAGTATTTTTGACATTTTTCTGTTAATTTGAATGATATTTTAGTCATCTTTTTAAATTTGATATGTTTCTTTAGACTAAATATGAATTTGAAAACTATTTAGGTCTATAACAATTATTTCTCAAGTTATAATGCAATAACTACATTCGCAGCGAATCGAGATTAGTAGTCACTATGCAATTATTATAAACCAACTATTAACAACAAACATATAGTCCCACCAGTGAGACTACAAGCAGGACAGGCACCCAAATTTACCACATATTTTGAATTGTTTGTGAGTAAACAATTAGGATTAGACTATGTTAAAAGTGGTTAGGTAAGTTAAAAGTGTCTTTTTCAGGTTGATAAAATTATTTAACTGAAAAACCAATTATATATTTGTGTTGAGCATAAAAACATGTGAAGTTGTAATGAGCCATTTGACCTTTCCATTGGTCAAAGGCGGCGCCAAAACACAAACAACTAGCACATGTGCATCAAAGTCTAGCTGGAAGACTTGAGACCGCGATGAGAGAGTGGGAGGCAGATTCCAGCTATTCGAGGAGACTCTCATTACTGCTTCTTAAAGGTAGGAGACTACTTCGACTACATCTTTAATAATGAGCCGTTTCATTTCAGCCTGATCATCTTCAACAGTACTGACTACTGTGCTTCACTCTGCAAGGTTTATAAGTTGCTTTTGCTTAAGGACATACTATTTATTTAATCTTGCCTACTATTTACTTTTGTCTAGAATTTGCCTTAAAATTGTATAATACTACTTTTAAGTTCTTTAGTATTAATACTAATACTATATTAGTATTAGGGCTTCCGATCCTCCTATACTTAGGTGATTCGCTTCCCGCACTAACTGTGACACCTCACCAGCAGCCTTACTAGATTAGTTAGTGTGTAATACTACTCTTAAGTACTAATACTAATACTATACAGTAACCGGCTAACTCGGGACTGGGGGCTGACCAGCCGACCGCACCAAGCTAGCAGCCTTATCTTAGCCTAGTTAGTGTCCAAAACTACTAATTATCTGTAATAATAATTAGTATTAAGGCGATAGACCTTTTCTATCACTCCCTGACTGGGGAAATCCATATGCCACACTAAATAGTGAATCATAAGTCACAGTTTTAAGAATCAGTTGGAAAATACTCTTAAGGATCAGTATGTTATATTTTTCTCGGTCAACTGATTAAGAAAACCAGTCTTTACTAATTTTCTTTAGCAGTGATGATGTTCCCACTCTGAATGATCTTCCTAGTGAAGACTCACTGAGATCCACTGAGCCAGTATTTTGTATCAGTTAATAGATTTCTATATAAACCGACCTCTGGAAACTTTCCCAGCTTGACTGAGCTCCATGCTAATTTTGATTTGGGCTTACTTTAGTCTCACTAAGGGCTAAGTTACATAACAAAGTGACAAAACAAAATCATGTTTAAAGAGTAGGTTTTTCACTATCAGATAAAAAACTAGTAATTCGATTTTTCGGTAAAAAACTGAGTGCCCACAGTATAAATCAACCTCTTCAAGAAATATAACTCATATTTCACCATTTTTTCTACAAGAAATCATATTTTCAGAAGTGGCTGGCGAGTGCCTAAGTACCCAAATTTAATTGTATATCTTTCTAAAATATTATACTATTCTACGTCGTATCATGGGCGTGGTTGAGTCTGTTTTCAAATAAATGAACTCTTACAACAGGTTTTACAATCTGATATAATTTTATAAAAATAGTTCCAAATGTTTGCCACCAAGTGTTTGGTGTGACCTAGGCCTAGGCTCTGGAATGTTTCTGGAGTCCTGTACTACTCGTTCCCAGTCTCGGTGATGGGTTGTCAACATTTCCAATTTCCATAATTTTATAAGTAGATTATTTTTATCTTTCACTACTACTGGCAAATAAAAAAACTTATTTTTTATTTGCCACATAAATATCCAGGCTCACTCACACTCCCTGTAAGATTTTAAGTTACTGTTTAGTGTTTGTTATGATGTACAAAGTTTGTTTACATTTATCTCGGCCAATCAGACAGATGCGGGTCAAATAGTTGGTTTGTTTCAGTTTGTCCAGTGTAGCTGTGCACATACAATTCCTTTCTTGCGTCATAAAGACATTAACCAACACTTCTGTTCCATTCACACAATTTTAGTTTTTTTTTTCTTAAAATAAAGAAGAGGTTGATCTCCTTCTTACCCTTACTCTGCTCATTCCTCATAGACTATTGTTCTGTACGAGGAACATATTCAAACAAGAGTAAGGGGGCGACCAGTACAGTACAAGGTGAATATTAGTGTTAAATCTTCCAGTCTAGGCCAGATTCGAAGCACCGCTATCTCTAACCCAAGCTCAAAGTCCTGACGCCTTAGACCGCTCGGCCACCGGCTCGCCCAAATTTATTACTGTACTGACTGAAGATCATCCAATATGTGTAATTGGTACTTTCTCAGCTTTGTTGTTCACTTTGAATTGAACTCGTTCAAATCATAATGAACTAATTACATTCACTAAGTTGGATAGTTCATTTGACTGTAGTTCATGACGTATCCATCCCAAGGCATATTTTTTAATTTATAATTACGTATATCAAACTTAAAGTATGATTAAGGATAAAATAAAGCACAAGAAAATGTACATTTTTCATTCATAACTTTAAAACTGTTTATTCTTAAGCCTAAATTAAGATGTAAATCTAATATGTTGAAAAATACAACTACTTGATTGAAATTCAAGAACTTTCAGAAGCTTTGAACCGGGCTTGAGTATTAAAATATTCAAGTTTTGAGTACTCGCACAGGCCTATTTTCAAGTTATAAATACATTTAACATAACAGTAAAAGAAAATAGAAAGTGAACCACATTCTATTTTACATATACAGTAAGTATTTAGCTGACATCCTTCTAAAACAAAGGCCCTTATTTGCACAACTGGGAAGTTAGGAAGAAAATACACTTTTCCTCCAATTTATTTACCGCCTAAATAGCTAATAATTACAATTATTTTGAAAAAATTATTAATTCAGGATATTACATACTAAGTACATACTATTTGTTAAGGATTCAGGCTATTAGTAATTTTATTGTTCTTATTTTGTTATTTTAATTTGTTTTGCTACGCTCTCATATATAATATTCACTTATCATAATATTACATAGTAGTGATGGGTTTGTTCCATTTTTTTTTTTTTCTTTTTCGGTTCGGCTCCAGTTCGGTTCTTTACTAAAATCGGTTCCCGGTTCTGAATACTTTTTGAGTACCAGGAAATACCTTCATTCTGTGAATCAACAAGTAATGTGGATTCAGTCAGTAAAAATTGTGCATAGTATTTTGGTGATTTACTGTACCTATGAATTCACCCTATACATCTAAAAAATAACAAATTTCCAAAAACTATAACATTTGTAACATTTTATTCATTTTCAGAGTAAGATATTTTACATTTTTCCACACATAAAATACTTATTTTTTTTAATTTTGCTAAAGGGAATGTAATGCTCAAATTAATATACAACACCAAATCAAATTACAAAACTTATAAATCTAGAGAAAATAAAAAAAATAATCAGCCCTTTTTCTGCTTTAGTAGTAAAATGTTTTAAAACACAAATCACAACACAGTTGATTGAAATGATTCATTACAACTTAATTTAACCCTCCAGTGCACACGTCGCATAGTGAGAGTTCGCATTTCTGAAAAATCAATATTTTTATAAAAACTAATTATTTCTAATGGCCGTGATTCCTATTACCTTATCCCATATCCTTAATAAATACATTAATTAGTTAAGAATAAAAATGTACAAAATTTAATGGCGTCAATGAGAGCATAAACATGGTCGCACACTGCAAATGGCGCTGCTAGATAATGTATTAGCAGACTCAAAGTCTGCATGCATTACTCCGTGCTCTGGAATGGCGAGGCCACTCCAATGGGTTTTAATAGCGGACTCTAAGTCCGCACGCGTGAACTGGTGTTACAGTTTATTACGCGTGTACTGGAGGGTTTATAGGCTGATATGAATGATAGTACAAACAAAAATAATGAAAAAAAAACAAAATAAAACAAACGAATGATAATATGATTAATGATTGAAAAAAACTATTGTTATTAACTTTTAGGAATTAGTAGTTAATTTTTTAATTGGTCATAAAACTGAATTTTGAACATTTGAATGCAATTCACGTTCATAGAAAATAATACAGCCAAATAACATAGTACAGTATATGTTTTTAGAAAAATAAATGTTGTTTTTAATGTAACAAATAATAAACTATTTTTGGGTCAGTAAATGTTTATTAAGCCAATGAAATTTAAAAATGAATCCTTTGTAAAAAGAAAAAAAAACAATTAAAATATAATGTAACTATTGATAAAAATTAAATTTGAAAAAAAAATAATAAAAATGATCAAGACTCATGTAGTCTTGTGCTGACAGAATATAATCTTAAAAATGTACTCTTCAATCCAATTCCATAGTCTTTTTTCGAAATGCAATGTTTTGCATTATTAACAACATTTCTAAATAAATAAACTGTAATATCTTAAACTCACTATAAAAACCTTTTACTTACCATACACAATAAAACTAGAAGCATAATCATATATGAGTTGTGAACAGAATGGAATGTTGCCATCAGTATTTTTATCGGGCAGGAAGTGATAAGGAAGGGTCACAATAAACAATGGTGGGGCTCAGGCAGAAAGGAAGATTGGTCTCATCACTGCCTTAGAATTCGGAATCAATATATTGCTATCCATTTATTTGGAATTTGGATCTTATCTGTTTCATTTCAGTGCTGATAAGATGGGCCTACTATGGGCGAATATTTTCTGACAACTTTATTTTGTTTATCTTGTGATCATATATTGTCGTTTTATTGTTCTGTTTATCAGCACTGTTCACTCCTGAAATATTCATGATAAGAACTCCTTTTATGTTTTTCTGGAAACGGAACCACAGAACTGACATTTTTCCATGGGTTCTTGGTTCCTGTTCTTTTGTCAATAACCGATAAAACTGAGAATCGACTTTAGGAATCAGCCCAACCCTACTATATAGTATATAAGCCCATCCCTATTCATAAGGTTTTATGTGCAAACCAGAGCCATCAATCATAAAGGCTGTGTTACCATTTTTAACATTATTCCTTCATTCAAGCCTCAGCCCTCCTTCTCTCTCTTCGGTCTCCTCACTTCGTTACAACCTCTACCTCAAATTTCTCTTTTTTCTAATAATTTTGTATTTTCTAAAAAATAAATGTCTTCTCTCAAAACTTAATTGCAATCTTTCTTTCTTACTCATCATAAATTAAATTACTCTCAATCTATCACTATTCTGAAGACAGTGTCAAGTGTAGCCTAAAGCCTAAGAAGTGTTTGGTCTGATCCAGACAGAAGAAAAGAAGGCAATAGACAAAACTCAAACTCTGTATGGTATATCAACATTATTATCCTCATTAAATGTATTATCATTTCCATTACACATATTCTCTATTCATTTTTACTATGAGACAACATTGTAAATAAAACCAAAATTCAATTTATTCAAACAAGGCCTACTTTCTTTTCATTTATCCATCTCATTCCTGATATTTGTCAGGTGGTTCTCCATATCATCCTATATCAAACACTATTTATTAACCTAGCTGTACAGTTTGCTTTTCTATCTGTCTTTAAATTTCTAAAAACATCAATTAATTTAAACTTATTATTATGACTTGGAAAATAATATCTGATGGTAGAATTTATTCCAATTGTTCCAATTTAATTATAAAAACAACACCATTTTTTAAACCAAATTTGATTTCCCATACCGAACAACAACGGCGACACATTCCAGCCTTGACGTAATGTAAGCGTTGGTAACCTCGGGCGTGTACGTCTCCAGCAGGTGGGGTTCAGTAGCCTTGACATACGGCACAGAAGCCACCATCCGCTGCCATAGGCTTAGCAGGTAGTGGACACTGTTGGGTGCAAACTGCCACATCTACCAAAAAAGTAATAGTATTAACATAAATAAAGCTTTCAAGAAACTACATATAAACTGATTTTTTCAGACTAGTCATCGACATCCTAGATAAGATAGTTAAAAATTTACTCCTTAATAAAGAATACTGCGGACACTCCAATTTAACCTTGACGGCAAGCCAGCACCATCGCAACACAACTCTCTTGTTCTGCAGTTTTTACATACAATTTTTTTTTAAGTGACATCATATCTTTGAGTAGTTACCTTATGCTGAGTGCTAAACTTTTAACTTCTATTAGAGGTTTATATTACCTTAAATTCCGTCAAGTGGCCCAAGACGTCGTCTTTATTACCACTTGACGGAATTTAAGGTAATATAAACCTCTAATATAATTAGACAGTGATCCAGAGGCAATACATTATGAAATTTTAACTTCTTGTTGAGTTTCGTTTAAAACTTGTTGGTGAGTACGGGCGTCAATTGATGTGCTACCAAACGCCCTTTAGAGAGTAACAAATTTACCTAAAATCAAACTTCAGAGGGGAAAGAGATAAAAACTCAATTTTTTTAATCCATTTTATTTGCTTAAAACAACATAAGAAGCATGTTATGCTAACAAAGCATATTTATTTACAATATTTAAAGAGTGAAAAGTTCAAAGCATGAAAAAAATCAAAATACTACTTCGCTGTTGAACATTGACAGGAAATATCTTTCATTTAGGAGCTAGTCGTGTTGTTTGCACTTTTTCTGCTGCCTTCTCTCATTGGCTAGGAGTGGCCTAATAAAATGGTGAACACTCAAGCTTATAGGTGCATATAGGTGTGCAACTGAGTGTGACACAGCAGAACCGTATTCACTCCATATTTTAAAGTGTCCCAAAGTCATTTTAATTATTAATAAAAATATAAAGTGATTCTCTGTCACTAAGCCTTTCAAGTCTTGCCTCACTGATTCTATTTATGCTGGCTAGTTCCTCCATAAAACGACATTGTCTCTTTATAGGCCTGTGGCTAAAATTTTAGCCAACATCAACAAAGACCGTGATTAAATGACTGAGCTGACTAAAATTATCTTTATTGCTTCTTACACTGCTGACATTTTTTGAGAACTAAAGTAAATTTGTTTACTCACTCAGACAATCATATCCTTCCATGATTGTGTGTTCAAACCTCCAATTATTACTGTTTCCCTTCTATTAATTGCCTTACCAGACCTTCTTCAAACTGTTCTCTTCGTCCGAGGTTTGTTGCGCGTAAACCTCTCCAGTGTCTACTATTTTCCCTTCATTCTGACTGAAATGCTTATGATTCTTTCGTAAATCTGGTACACTTACAACATTCTACTTGCCATCTTCTTGTTCAGCATTACCGCTACTGCATTTCTTCCACCATCCTTATCTCCAGCCCACCAAATCTTATATCTTTGACAACTACTCGACTCCCTTCAACTTTCTATTTCATTTCACTTGATTCCTAGAACTTTTATTCTTCTGCTCTGCACCAATTCCATAACTTCTCATAATTTATTCCTTAATGTCACTACATTTATTGTTCCCATCTTAGCCGTGTTCATTTGCCAGGTTGTTGCCATTTTCCATTCTTTCAGAGGATGTTTTTATCCTTGAAAGCATTTTCATCAAAGAGATAGTTTATGGGCAGTATATATTTGAAAGAATCCGTTTAGCAAGAGAGGCAGACAAAAATAAAGAGCTAGTTATAATTATAACATTAGATATAAAAGAGACGTAACCTCACAACATAATCTTAAATTTGTCAATAAAAAACTAACATATGCAGGATAACTATGATGTCTTTTTTCAAATTTTTTCTTTCTATTTTGATCAGGCTTTTCCCAAAATATTGGTTACAAAGATAAACAAAAAACGTACATGGATATCTAAAGAATTAAAAATTAAACAACAAAATATTATTCGACTGACTAAGGAGTATCGTGGTAAAAAAAGTATTAGTTTAAAAAATTATTTACATCAGGAAAAGACTATTTATAAAAGAGAATTAGATGTGGCTAAAAACAGACATTTTCAAAAAAAATTGAAAATTCCCAAAACATTCAAAAAACTGTATGGAGTATAATCAACTCTGAAGTTGGGGAAAATGACAAGAAACAGTTTAAAAATATAACTTTAAAACAAAACTCAGAAACAGTTTCAGACCCTAAAAAAATTGCAAATATGTTTAATGGTTATTTTAGTGACATGGTTACAGATTTGATTTTAGATAGTGACAATCAAAATGAGACGACTGATGTGAAAGCTGATTTTATCGATGCTTTGTGTGTGAAGCCAAAGTTTGATTTGAAACCGATCGATGAAAGGGAGGTGGAAGAAATCATTCAATCTTTAAAAAATAAACACTCCAGTGGGCATAATGAAATTCCTATAACAATAATAAAAGCTGTAAAAGCCTATATCAGTATAATATTGTGTCATCTAATTAATTCTTCTTTTGTATCAGGCATTTTCCCAAACATATTAAAGCAGGCAAAAATAATTCCTTTACATAAAAAAAATGACCCTGAAAATATATCCAATTATCACCCAGTATCTGTGCTTCCTTCAATTTCTAAAGTGTATGAAAAAGCTGTCTATTTACAATTATCAGAATTTTAAGAAAAATTTAATGTTCTAGATGATAATCAGCATGGATTCCGGAACGGGAGATCAGTGGTGAGCGCAGCTGTTTCTTTTATTGAATCTGTTATTGAATCCGTAGACAAAGGAAATTATACAGTTGGTATATTTATGGACCTTTCTAAAGCGTTCGATAGCGTAAAACATAGTAAATTACTAGAAAAACTTCAAATCATTGGAAAATCTAAAAGAGCTCTTATTTGGTTTTCTTCTTATTTGACAAATAGATCTCAATTTGTGGAAATTACCCATTTGACAAATTATAACAGAATTATCAAATCATCATCAAATCATCAGCAAATTAAATTTGGGGTGCCTCAAGGTTCAATTTTAGGACCTTTGCTTTTTTGTGTTATCTTAAGGGCATGGAAGAAACTTTAACCTATAAGTAAAATTCTAAACTATGTCTTTACGCTGATGATTCTAATTTGATCATATCATCTAACTCTCCAGAAGAAACTGAAATTCTAACATATGGGGAATTAGAGAATATTGGAAACTATTTTTACAATCACAACTTATTATTGAATTCACAAAAAACAAAATTTATAAATTTTAAAACAGCACAGAAGAAAATCACAAAAGAACCAACAATAACTTATAACTCAAATAACATTCATAAGGAAAATCAAATCAACTTTCTAGGTTTAACAATAGATGAAAATTTAAATTGGGATGAACACATACAGAAAATTTTAATCAAAATTAACTCCGGAATGTTTGCATTATCAAAAATGGTTTTTATTGTAATATAGAAACTTTAAAAAGTATATATTTTGCCCATGTACACTCTCATCTTTTATTCGGTATAGCATTATATGGGTCAACAAAAAAATTAAATATGGATAGCATTCTGAAGCAGCAAAAAAGGCTATCAGAATAATGCTTAAGCTTAAACAAGATGATTCGGCAAAAGAACATTTTACAAAATTACAAATTTTTACAGTTTATGGCCAATATATATATGAAACAATTCTTATTGCCAAAAAGCAAGATTCAGAGGAAAACATAACTCCATTACACTCTTATAATTTTAGGAGGAGAAGGGAGATTGTTCAGCCTCACAAATTAACATTTTTTGAAAAAAAAACCCTCATATGCTGGTAACATTTTTCTAAAATATGTCCCTGATTTTATGAAGAAAGAAAAAGATCTATTAAAATTCAAGAGAAGGCTTAAAGAGTATATAATAAATTTGGCTGTATATTCTTTTGACGAGTTTTCCACCTCCCAGAAACAGATGTAAATCCCTAACATTTCTGTATACAGGAGGAATTTCTTGTTAGATGTTTTATTCTTTTTTTATATTTTATTTACTTTTAGACACTTTTCACTGTACCACCAATGTACATGATATATGAATAAAGATGTTTGACTATGACTTTGACTATAGAGGCATAGCGTTATCAAATATTTGCTATAGATGTTTTTCAAAGTGCATACTAAATAGAAAAAACCACTCATAGACAATATAACCGGTGAACAAGGCAAGTCTACAACTGATAATATATTTGTAAGTCTACCGCTGATAATATATTTGTTAATAAGCAATTATGTGAAAAAATGTATGAGTAAAATTGTAGCCTGCATCTTTTATTTGTGGATTTTCAGAAAGCATACAACAGCGTACATAAAAGAAGTTTGGTTAAGATAATAACTGAGTTCGACATATCGAAAAAAAAAACTTGTAAGTCTGATAGAGATTTGTCTGAATGAAACAGAAGTCTAAACAAAGCTGGGGAATAAAGTAACAGAAAGTTTTACGATACGACTGGATTGAAGCAGGGGAACGGTCTATCTCCTGTCTTATTTAATCTAATTATTGGGAAAATCAAGAGGGGAAATTGACAAGCATGATTTTAAAGGTGTGATAACTGTGTTATCATCGGCAAGTCAAAGGAAGAATTAAGATAGATAATGCAAGTAGTAGAAACAGTAGCAAGGAAAATTGGATTATTGGTCAACCCTTCAAAGACTAAGTATTTAATGATTGGTAGAAGAATAAATCATGACAGAAACATTCCAATTCACAATAACTGCTACATATGAGTCAAGAGGTTAAATACCAAGAAACCATATTGACCGAAAACTCCTCCAGTGAAACAGAAATAAAAGCCAGATTGCAAGCAGCAAATAGAACTTCAATGCACTTAATAAAATACTAAGCTCAAGAAATATTTCCCGTGAACTTAAATTAAGACTGTACAAAACATTGATTTATCCCGTCTTTTTGAATAGTTGTTAAACACGGAGCACATATAACACAGACCTGAGTCAACTCCTGATATTTAAAAGAAGAGTGCTACAGAAGGTTTTTGGCTCAGTTCTTGTTTTCGAAACAGGAGAATGGTGAAGAAGACATAATGAAGAACAATACAATTTTAATCAAGAACCAAGTATTATAGGAGTTTTAACGTTTATGAGATTGGAATGGGCTGGACATGTAGTTAGAATGAGTGAGGAGAGATTTCCATAGAGAGATGGCTACAGATATGGCAGTGGAGGGAAGATGACCAGGGAGGAGAACTCGTAAGAGATGGGTGGATGGAGTAAAGAAAGACTTAAACAACTAGGAGCCTGGCCAAACTGGCGTACTACAGCAAAAGACAGACGACAATGGAAAGGCCTAGTAGTGGCATCACGTGGTCCTCTGGGCCTTGTCGCGTAAAGTAAGTAAGTATGAATATTTGATTGACAACCATTATTAATAAGAAAATATTAATTATTGAATACTCAATAGGATGAACTAACTGACCTGCAAACTTTCAACGGTGAACTTGGCGATAAGTTGGATTGCTTCTGGGTAATTATCCACCATAACCAGTTCGCCAAGCTGGTAGTTACTCTTGAGCCTAGCCAGTAAGCGACAGAACTCATGGTAGTTGCTAGGGTCACTTAGACCTTGTGGATTTTGCAGAATGTGTTTTACTCCATTGACTAGGTGAGTCAGGAATTTTGCTCGTTCCATGTTGCTGAACAGAGAGCGACGGACTGAGGCTATTTGCACTAGACATGAGAGTGCCTGGACAACACATCAACATTCAATACTATAAATATATTATCAATTTTTTTTATACAAGGCATACAAAAAAAATATACACTAAAGAGGGGATTTGTTAAGTATATTTTCATTTTAAACCATTAATATTAGAGTATTAGATCATCAGCAAATACATATTTGAACTTCTTACAAATTCATGTTTCCCAGCAATATCTTGTATCATCATTCTCTTCACAAATTTGTAGAATAATCATATATAATATTAAATAATCAAATGAAAAAATACAAATATTTAAGTATTCAATAAAATTTATTTTAAAATAAATTTATATTTATGTCCACATTAAACAATACAATAAATAAATACATCAAGCAATAAGCAACATAACTAGTACATAAATAATAACTCTTCCTAAGCTAACTAATTAAAGGCTACAACAAAGCCAATTACAAATGGCTGATTACACGTTGGGTGGGGAAATTTAGGCTTTTCTGTGAAGTTGCTGCTATTCCTGTTGACAAAAACAGTAAGCGTGATATTGCCATTTCATTTGTAGTATTCCAAAAAATGGTTGTAAGATATATGTCATCGTTGTTTTATTATTTTAGCTTTATCTCTAAACAGCCACGTGTTTTTCTTTTTTTATTTCTGAAGGTAAGCATCATCTTTTAAACTCCTGTACAGGCCACAAATAGCCCCACTAAAACTTAAAGCATTAAAAGTTAAGGCATTCTATCTGCCAAGAATTAATTTTTTTTTAGTTAGATGTATTTTTTCATTGTTACCTGGTCCAAATTAATAATAATTTTTATCATAACTTATTTTTAGTCCCATGTTAGTGATTTCTTAATGAGTATTGTGTCTTTATAAGTTTCTTTCTTTATCTCAACTAAATATAATACAACAGCAAAGGTTTACTACCTACTTTACTAAAATTTACTACAAGGATACTTCCCTATCATCTTTAGTATTTATAGCTTCAATTTTGTTTTTTCTTCTTCTTATAGGTGCTACAAAAAATACATACCATTGAAAGAGTTTATACATATATATTATTTTAAGTAATCAAAGTAATCAAAATATGATAACGTTAATTTCTACTAACCAACGGTGATAAAGTGTTAGGTAGTGAGTGATACAGGTCAAAAAAAAGCTTGAGAGTTGAGTAGTCAAGGAAAGCTGGCCGCCAGCTTGTGGGGATCTGCACTGTGCACAGATCATCTGATGACTCATCAGTTGATGTCCCAATGAAGTCGAAAGTGAGGCAGTTATAAGCCAGACGTAGAAGCTGAGTCATTAATCCATGCTTAAACACATAAAATATGTGGAAGTTAGGAAAAGTCGTTTGTACTACTTAACATTGAATTAAATATTTATAACTGACAAATAACATGAATTGGCTTGATCTTGTTGAAACTTTTAAAACTAAAACTCTATTAGTTTAGCATATCACAAGGTTGGTGTTGGTTTCATTGCTAGTATCTATGTTACAGAAATTTAAATTAAATTCATGATCACAAATCAGTCACATGCTTTGCACTGTAGATCTAGGGAACCTCAACTTTAGCTGATTACAAATTTTAAAACGCCTGTTAATCTAAGTTTCTGTATCATTTAGTTAAATTGTAATTCGGTTTTTATATTCAAAAATTTTAGGTTAGGTTATGGGGAATTAGGTTAGGAGAAATTCAAAATTAGGTTTTTTACTACTTTTTTTGTAAAAAGGAAATATCTAAATGAAATTTGGTAGCATTCAATAAGATTTTAAATATAAATCCATATGTAAAAGACTATGAACATTGATTTTACTGTATAAACCAATGAAGAACCAAAAACTAGAGCATATATATATGTGTTCCCCAGAACACAATACTTAACCCTTTTAGTGCCAGACAGTTTTTTGGGGTACTTACGAGAAATGCCAACCCATTTTCATAAAGGGTGTGCGAAGAATGCCAGGCCACTTTAGGCCATTTTGACATCTTTTGTTAAAACATTCATAGCTCTCTTATTTGTTATTATAAATTAACAAATGGGGTCTTGTTTTGTTCGTAATAATATGTTTGTAGTAAAGAAAATATAATTTTGGGTTATTTACAAGATTAAAAAAAATTATATTACAAAAAGTTTCAACAAGTTTTTTTCTTTTTTATTTTTTTCAAGTTTGAACAAACAGTACTACTTTTTGTATAAACTAAACCACAGTATTAAAATATAGAGACTAATCTACATATAATTGTAAGTACACATACAAAAATTAAAACACATTCAAAAACATAGTAGATATAAAAATCTTTGAAAAAACATGTAATTATCCAAAATTGGTAAAAACGTCACATTATACGATTGTTGGCATGTATCTTTAGAAATTTTTACTTTTATACTGTTATAATTTTTTTGTTGCCATATGGCATATTGTTTTCAATCCCTATGTCAAGTTTGAAAGCATTCGGTCGACAAATAAAATTACAATATAAGAAAAACTTGACGTGCGCCCATAGCGCACGTCAGCAGTTTTGGCGGGACCGAGAGGCATGCGCTCACAGCGCACGTCGGCATTTTTCGAACAAACTCTGACGTGCGCTTGCGGCGCACGTCGGCATTAAAGGGGTTAATAAAGCAATTAGAAAAACCTTTAAAAAAGAAAAATTCAAAATTGGTTTTAAAACAAATAACAACGCATTTAACCTAATACAAAAGAAATCCACCTCAAAATTACACAAAACCCAAGAAATATTTGACAAATCAGGAATTTACAAAATTGAATGTTCAGACTGCCCAAACAATTATAATGGACAAACAGGACTTTATTAAATCTAAGTTTAAGATCATTTAAACTTAGATTTAATGAACACATACAAGTTCTTAAATCAAACAACAGAACTTCAATGAAATCTTCTTTTGCAGAACACTTTCTAAACAATAATTACAACTACACAAATATGAAAACCTACATAAAAATTCTAAAATTTGGTTCAAAAACAAAAAACTAGATTCTCAAGAAGAACTTGAAATTTATAAACACAACCAAGAAAATCCCAACAATTTAATCAACACCATGTTAATACAAAAAAAGAAACCCAATATTCGAAACAATTATACATATAAGAAACAACACACACAATGACAACTAACCACCAAATCACAAATATTTACCAATTTAACATATGTTTTCTTTATAATAATTGTTTATTTCATTTTATTTATTTTGTAACAGTTTTGAAAAGTAAACACCTATGAAGATGGCATAATTGCCGAAACCGGTTGTTGTTAATTTAATAATATGTTTAAGGGTGCTCAATTGTTATTTTATATTATAACTTTATAAAACTTAACTATATCTTTTTTCAAGACTTACACCTTATTTGCACTTTAGATTATGAACTTACGATAAAGTTACATTAAATGATCTAATATCTTGCTAGCTCAATAGTTAGCATTCCTGCTTCAATACAAGAAGTTGCAGGTATATAAAGCAGAACATACTATTCGCTAAAGGTTCACCCAATGGTTAACCCTTAACCTTAAACCCTTAAGAATGTTTTTAAAGAACACAAGTTAAAAATACAACAAGAGTTGAAATAATGTACAATTCAAGTACTAGCTTTGAAATCATAAATCTAGAGCTAAGAAAACATCCCAAACGAGTTACTTTCCAACAGATACGTTAGTTTAGAGTTGTGATAAAGGCTAGAGTTCAAGTACAAAACCATCAGTTATATAAAATATTAATTTTAGTTACCTGAGATTCATCACTAAAATTTAAGCTTTTGCAGTTTTCACTGGCTGTGCCCAATAAGGAACAGGAAAGCCTGAATATTTCAAATAGCTGAGTATCTCTGAAAGATGAAGCTATCTTTCTATGTTTGGTTAGGGACCGATTGGCGTCTACCTCAGATATCTGGTTCATCTCACAAGTCAGGTGTGAGAGAAGTTGAACACCGATCATACAGTGTTCCACCGAGCCCTACGAACATATCAAATATTACTTCTAGAACAAAGCAAATAAGCTGATTTTATTATTTTGTACATAACAACATAACAAGTTAACTTTAATCAAATTACTTATCGCTCTATCCACAATATTATCATTAAAAAGCATTGCATTACTATCTAGTCAGCATTGGCTCTTTCTTGGGTGGTCAGTAGCAACTAACCTGGTGTTGTTTCAAGATGTCATCAAGGAAAATATGAAAAAATTTTCTTGTTTTTTCATATTTTCCTTTTTTTCATATTAAACAACAAAGGAAAAAATGTTGTTTCAAGGAAAATATACATGTCATCAACAAATAGTTGATGACATGTATATTTCCCAAGTTAAATTGATGACATGTATATGTTGATTTTTCCAAGGCGTTAGATAGAATCTACCAAAACATTCTCTTGGCCAAATTGAAAGATTACGGAGTAGAGGGATTTCTCTTTAAATGGTTCTCGTTGTATCTTGCTGACTGCTGACTTACAATTAAGTATAATTTTGTACTGTCTAACGAATTTGTATCATTTTCAAGGTGGGGGGATCCCACCTTGGCCTTAACCTGTTTAACATCTTCCAATGTTTTGCTGTTTGCAGATAATATGCAGGTCTTTTTGGAGGTGGCAGATTTTGAGGATTTTTCGGTTCTTCAAGATGATTTTTTCTAAGATTTTAGAAGTAGTGTTTGGAGAACGACATGTCCATAAATACTAATAAAGGCCTCTACATCACCTTCAGCAGGAGACAATCACCAGTGACAACACAAGCCATGGAGAGACAGCAGGTAGTCCAGGAACTTGGGAGTATTTTTCTCGTCCGATCTCGCCCAGGAAGCCTAGGTGTTGACCTGGAGACAACGCTATCTCCAAAGCTAGTCGATTCCTTGGTTTCTTGGTCCGAACTACTAGAGGCATTAGTCACAAGCAAGCCAGCACTCAAGACTCTATATTGTGCACTAGTCAAACAAATCCTGGAGTTTTCAACAGTTTTATGGTCACCCTATCTGTTTGGCCACATTCAAGCACTTCAGCACATCCAGGACAAGTTTTTTTAGTGTTGTGAGAGGGCGACAAGATTCAATCTCTATGGACCTCCTCAGGGTTTCCCCTGACTTTGTCCTGGCAAGGCATAGTTCATCATCTTTCACGTCCCAACATGTGTGCTCTGGGTGCGTCCCTTCCCGCAGTGAGAATGAGATGCCTCGGGAGTGCAGGACGCCACCACTTGGGCAGACACGTCCATCCTCCCTCGGTCCGAACAAGGGAGGATGGAACTTCAATTTAATTCATTAGAACTTCAATTTCATTGCACCTTCAGGTTTCATAGAATCCTACGACTCGCGAAAATATTAAGACTCCTTGGTCCGTGTTTTAGAGATGTCCCTATTGCAGTGTTAACGGCTGTCATGGGATTGGTGGAGGTGGATGTCTGCAGGAAGACTAATAACTGCATGTTTCTTTGCAAGCTGTTGACTGGCTCTCTGGACAGTCCTGAACTTCTTTCTTCATAAGGTCAACTCGAAGAGTGCCATCTGGTACAAGATCGTAGAGTTGTTTGAGTAGCATGAGCCCTCTTCAGTCAGAATCTTGTGATGCCCAGGATACACAGAGCAGGTTGCTCTATTTTGAGGGTTGTGGACTTTTTCTCCACGAGTCCTGGCACATTCTAAAGAGCTATGGACAAGTTTATTCTGAAAATATTGATATGTTGATTTTCCAAGCTTTTGTATATGATTACAAAAATTCTCTGGCAATTGAAAGATTGGTAAGGGATTTCTTTTAAATGGTTCTCGTTGTATTTGCTGATGCTGCTACAATTAAGTTATATTTTGTAGCTGTCTACGAATTTATCATTTTCAAGTGGTTGGGGAATCCCACCTTGGCCTTTACTGTTAAATCTTTAATGTTTTGCTGTTTGCAGTAATATGCAGTTTTTTGGAGTTGCAGTTTGAGATTTTTCGGTTTTACAAGTTGATTTTTTTAATTTTAAAGTAGTGTTTTGAGAACGACATGTCATAATACTATAAGGCTTTCACATCACCTTCAGCAGTAGAACATACAGTTTTACAACACATGCCATGGAGTAAGTACAGCAGGTAAGGTCCAGGAATGGGGTATTTTTCTCGTCCGATCTCCCAGGAAGCCTAGGTGACTGGAACAAGCTATCCTAAAGTAGTCGATTATTGGTTTCTTATCCGAAACTACTAGAGGCATTAGTCACAAGCAAGCCAGCACTCAAGACTCTATATTGTGCACTAGTCAAACAAATCCTGGAGTTTTCAACAGTTTTATGGTCACCCTATCTGTTTGGCCACATTCAAGCACTTCAGCACATCCAGGACAAGTTTTTTTAGTGTTGTGAGAGGGCGACAAGATTCAATCTCTATGGACCTCCTCAGGGTTTCCCCTGACTTTGTCCTGGCAAGGCATAGTTCATCATCTTTCACGTCCCAACATGTGCGCTCTGGGTGCGTCCCTTCCCGCAGTGAGAATGAGATGCCTCGGGAGTGCAGGACGCCACCACTTGGGCAGACACGTCCATCCTCCCTCGGTCCGAACAAGGGAGGATGGAACTTCAATTTAATTCATTAGAACTTCAATTTCATTGCACCTTCAGGTTTCATAGAATCCTACGACTCGCGAAAATATTAAGACTCCTTGGTCCGTGTTTTAGAGATGTCCCTATTGCAGTGTTAACGGCTGTCATGGGATTGGTGGAGGTGGATGTCTGCAGGAAGACTAATAACTGCATGTTTCTTTGCAAGCTGTTGACTGGCTCTCTGGACAGTCCTGAACTTCTTTCTTCATAAGGTCAACTCGAAGAGTGCCATCTGGTACAAGATCGTAGAGTTGTTTGAGTAGCATGAGCCCTCTTCAGTCAGAATCTTGTGATGCCCAGGATACACAGAGCAGGTTGCTCTATTTTGAGGGTTGTGGACTTTTTCTCCACGAGTCCTGGCACATTCTAAAGAGCTATGGACAAGTTTTATTCTGAAAATAGAACATATGCCTTCACATGTACATACATGTAGACTCTCTTTAGTTGGTATTTTTCCCTTTTGTAAATGTAAATAATTTTGCAAGAATAGTTTGTTATTCTTTTAAAATTCTACAGTTTGTTATTTATTTTGCATGTTTAATCCTATTTTTAGCTTGTTACTTTACTGCATATAATTATGTTACTAATATTCTGTGCTTTTGTAACCCTTTAAGTCGTTATTATACTTAAGTGTTATTGTTATTGTATTAATAGGTTTTACAAAGTTATACAGCTTGTATTGTGTTATTAAGCTTATCAAATTTTTACTGTGTAGAAAATGCAATTTCTTTGTTTAGTCTTAAGGTTTAGTTACTAGACATTTTATACTCACACCTGTTTATTTTTTTGTCTTTATAAATTGGTTAAAATGTTGGAAATAAAATAAATAAAATAGACTAGAATGAAATAAAGTTGGGAGTTGCAGTGTTGCCATACCAATCAAGTTAAAGACTGCTTACTAGAAATCCATATACTATATACAAGTTAGAAACTATATTGTATTTTATTGCAAGACTGCTAGAAGTGGAAAATAAGGTGTATAATCTAATACTCATATTTCGAGTTCTTCATTTAGTATACTATTAGCTGAAGAGTTCCCATTTTCTGAGCTGTGAAGTTACATTTTGATGTAGGTATTTAATTATTTTGGTGCTATAATATTGGTCAAACTCAGATTATTGGTGGAAGGCATCTGACTCTGAAGCTTGTTTTTGAAATCTTGTCTGTGGCCATTCATTTTAGTTCTAAGACCAATAGTGGGTGATCTATATACTTAGCTGGGTACAGCTTTATTTATGCATATCAAAGGTACACCCATTTCATTATCATTCAATACTTATCATTATTGTCATCAAAAATAATAAATGACAATAATGTTAAATACCTTAATAAATAAAACAGCAATAACAATTAACGTTCAATACATCAATAAATAATAAATAGCAAAATACCATCCAATGCATCAATAAATAACATGCCGAGAAAGCCAAAATAGATAATACTGGTAGCCATAATAAATTAATTATACAAAAACACTATTTAAATATCAACAATAACTAAACGTGTAATACTAGAATATAGTGCTAAAGTGGATAACAAATTAACTGGAAATCTACAAAGAATCAATATATATCCACGCATAAGAGGAATTTTACATAAGGTAAGAATTAGAGTTACAATCTGTGATTATACGTTTACATTTGAGCTGTTGAGTTCAAATAGATTGTAAATTATTAAGTGGGAAGCCACGGATTGCTTCCTTCATATTTGTCACCTTAGTTTACAGTGCTCTGAGTCCTGTATCATACTCAATAAGTCACCCTTCAATACTTTCCAAATTATTAAGTGGGAAGCCACGGATTGCTTCCTTCATATTTGTCACCTTAGTTTACAGTGCTCTGGGTCCTGTATCATACTCAATAAGTCACCCTTTAATACTTTCCAAATTATTAAGTGGGAAGCCACGTATTGCTTCCTTCATATTTGTCACCTTAGTTTACAGTGCTCTGAGTCCTGTATCATACTCAATAAGTCACCCTTTAATACTTTCCAAATTATTAAGTGGGAAGCCACGGATTGCTTCCTTCATATTTGTCACCTTAGTTTACAGTGCTCTGAGTCCTGTATCATACTCAATAAGTCACCCTTTAATACTTTCCAAATTAGCATTGATTGTAACCATCTTTTCAGGTATATCTGTAGGTTAATATACTTTATTTGAAGGTTTGAACAATATATTAGAAAGTGTTTTCTTTTCCATGAGTAGAGGATTAGCATCATTGGTGGAATCATCCTTAATAACAGTCTGCTCTCATATACATACATGACTTATTTTAGTCACTGCCGTTTCGATCATACTTAGCAGTAGACATTTATTCACAATCTTTATGGAACCAGCGTTTGCAATGACCATTATACTATTCGTTTTTTTCCAAATTATTATCAGGAGTGCACAGCAGATTGTAAGGTAAAGTAGACTACAGTTATTAAAATACCAGTTGATTTAATCTGGGGTCCAGTTAGTGGGATTAGGTATTTGAGTTGATCTTTGGTATTGAAGAACAAAATCAACCAAATTCAATAGGTAAAAATTTAACACAGCCTCTACAATCACTGTTTAGCTACTAAATCCAGCAAACATGACTGGAAGTAAACTGGTATTTTGTATAGTACTAAATCTTGTAGAAGACGATATTACCAAGGCTATAAATTTCAAACCAATGTGGATTCCTGTATGAAGATGGAATGGACATTGAACTGGCAGGGTAGCCAGGAGAGAAGGAATAACAGAAATGGACTAATATTTGTTTATTATTTACTTTTCAATAACAACTTATACTGGACTAATATAAGTTGTTAGGCTAATTTTGGTTAGTATAGGAATAGTTAGTATTGTTGTAGATTGAGAAGGAGAGATAAAATGCTTCTTCAGTGGGGAGAGATAAATGCTAGTAAGTGACAAAATTCTTAGTCCTCAAAGGTAACTTAGGTCATAAAGGAAAATTAATATAAAGATCGTAATTCTTTATATTAATTTTATATGAGAGCTAACAGAACCAACACAACGAAGTAGCCTCCTTAAAGAAACTGCAACTTCTCTACAACTACCACAGTTTGCACTGAATTAGGAGCAATATTTTCAGTGTTGCAAGTATTATGACAACTGCTCAGTAATAATTAATTGTTGGGGATTTTTGAGATCCTAAAATGGATAGCTCAAGTCATTGGAATAACTTTCTAATTAATTAATTTTTTCTGTGTCTTCAAGTTTGTCTTTATGAGCTCCGATTCAGAAATTACCTTCCATGATGTTGACCTAAAACTACAGAATGGATATATATAAACACTGGTGTACATGTTGAACCAACCAATCACCAACAATATATACTTCATTGCAACAGCCATTCAACCAAAACACAAAGATCCATATCACTCAGCCAAATAACAATTGTGGTTAATCTATTAATGTATCTAACCTAACAATAAAGAACTGAAATAAAGGAAATAAAAATTCCTTCTACAACTACCATGACCTAAAACCCAACAGACATTTACATATAATTTTTAAATCTATACCTAAATACATCTAACACTGAAAATACTTTAACCACATTTAATATAAGCTGTGCCAAGGTCAGCTCAGTATATAAGCCTATCCATTAATAGCCTTAGAACTAGAATGAATGGCCTTAAACAAAATGTCAACATATGCTTCAAAGACAACGCATTGCAAACATGCTACCAACCACAAAGATAATCTAATTTTAACCAATGTGATAGCACCAAAATAGTTAGAGCCCCGCATATAAACTGTAACTCTTGGCAAATAACAAAGTGGGAACGTCCCTAAAATGGTTCACTAAATCATGAGACCCTATTTTACACTTCTAGCAGGCATACAGTATGTAATGTGGTTACTAACATATAATATAATAAAAAGATGATAAACAAGCAATATTGATCTACATTGCTAATGAGACACTGCAACTCCCAACTCTACTCCACTCCACTTTCCCTCTAGTGTTCTACTCGTGAGGCCTGTGGCCTTGAATTATTTCCACGTGTTTGATTTGTGGGCACTTTGAAAGGATTTTCTGAAAAAGGTAATCCTCCTTTACTACACATAATAAAGTTTACAACTAACAAAACCCAAGTTTCACTAATTATATTTCAGATTATTAAGTTATACGATTGATGACAAAAAATATTAATTGTTCTTTTATCATATGATTGAATATGGCTTTTACATATTTTCAGTTGATTGGTGTAGTTGGATTAAAAAAGACAATGCCCAACTGTTTAAAGTACTGTAGTTCATGAAAACAAAATTGCCTTAACTAGGAGAATTAACCAAAAATTTTTTGCAAAAGGTTGCTTACGTGCTCAGATTGTGACCTGAGTAACTTTAATCAGTAAATACTAAACCATTACCTATAAAACGAAATCACAGAGTTTTATATTTGTCAATCATGTGACGGAACAAACACAGAAACTATTTCAGGGCACCAATTGAACCTTAGCAATTCTTATTGAGTAGCTATGGTACATGTGGTTGAATTTTAAAATTATCCAAATACCAATGTTAACCTGTTTAATATTATATTTTCTAATTCTAATTATAACCGGTTTTTAAAATTGATATATAGAAAATGTTAGTTTACTCTAATCTTTTATTGTAGATAAAAACAATATTATATTTAAGACAAGTAGCCTTGTGTATCTTATATATTACAAATGATAATTATTTTTTAATTAATCATAAAAATTTCTGAGCAAGCACGCTGATTTGCTTACTAAACAATTAACAACTGTTTCAAAAGTACAAATGAGTAAATAAATGTACTTACTACTTTATGACAGTAAAAATATTACCCACCTGAAGGAACTTTGTGACATCAGATATGACATTTCTAAATACATATTCTTCTTTATCACAGTCAAACCAACCCAATTTAGAAATACGGGCAAACAATGTCACTAGAGCTTGAATAACAAAATTTGGTAGCTTTGGTCTTGTGGCTAGATAGTTTAAAACATAGTTTCCTGAAAAAACAAGTTCATTAAAATGTTATATTACAATATATTAAACTATTTCAATTTGAAGCTGACAATAATAACCTGAAAACATCAAAATTAAACCACGGAGCATCTTACAAACCTATTTTTAAATGCTTCAAGTTATAACAATGCCGCAGTTAAGAACTTTTGTTTGAAAAAAAACAAACAACTATTTGTTTAACAGAGAAAATATTTACTATACAAATTAAATATTGTTGGCACTGCTATGAAATGGTTTCCATCCTACTTGGAAGGAAGAAGTCAGGTAGTTGATCTAAGGCTACATTATATTTCCAGATCCAAGTATGACCTAAGATAGGAGTGAATTGATTAGGAACAATATACGTAGTTTCCTTGAACGAAATATTATTACTATTGGCAATAACTTCTACCATTCACAGAGGTTCAAAAATACCAGATCAGAATCTAAAGCATATTGAAGTAAGTTTGAGAGAGCAAGAAATTTTAAGGTTATAAAAATCATATTTGGGAATCAGGGTTTGGCTGGCTCCAGAATCTACTTCAAAACACCGAGAGCGACCTTCAATGCTGACATCTAACAAATATTTATCTGTACATTAGCTTATTTGGAATTTCCTTGAAATGCACCTACATTTCATTCAAATCGGAAACATCTTTTAAAAATGTTGAATTGCCTAAATAATTTAGGAATGTTATAGGTTGATCTTCAATTTTATGGATTTGTATTCCTAACTAACCCATGTAATGTCATCGTTGATAATATCGACGACCATATCAACCTTATCCAGTGTCTTCGTCGATATTATCGCTGATGCAACAAGCTTTTATATACTGACTGCTAACAGACAAAAGCCACAACAACAATGTTTAAAATTATTGTTTAAAATTATTAAAATTTGAATCAGGACTTTCAAATGAATGTTTTGATGCCTTTGGTACGCTCAAAATCTGTCTCTAGTGGCAAAATAAAAATTTTTCTTACAACATACTTAAGTTTCGCTAGCATTTGCTATCGGTTGTATGCTTTGTGAAGTAACTTTACATTGCTGGCTTTGTTTATTGTTTACTTTAATTTTATTTTCTGTTACTGTTTCTTGAACTGTAATGAACAGGGTCTAGAACTTCTGAACATGACCTTCCTGATGACAAGATTGTTATGAAAGTTTGTTTCTATCAAATGTGCAGTTTTCAGATAAGTGATTGTTCCGTCCATATTGCAAGCAAAGACCTATTTCTAGTAATTTCATAATTACTGAAACTGTTTGAGTAAATTCAGATTTGTTTAACTACAGGTGAATTTTAATGTATCTTGATATTTTCTATATCTGTATTATTCTAGTTTATTTTGTCATTTGTAGAGAATGATTTTGAGTTATCTTGACTGTCAATTTTCTGAGTTTCCATTGCAATCACTTGATCATTAAGATTTTGAAACTTGCATTTTCCAAGCAAATTAACTTTACGAATATTAAGATCTCTGACCCCTCGAATAAATTGAGAACTGAGAAAAATATCTGCAATAGATTTGCTAAAAATACTTTAAAATCACATGAAAGTAAACATTCGTAAGTGTTGTAGCATACGTAGAAACAGTATGTTATTCCATCTAAATACAAGAAAAAACATATGCCTCTCGACTAGAACATTTTTCTTGAGGCAAAGTAATCAACAGGATTTTTTTTATTTCCTAGTAAGTTAGTGCTAAGCAGGGTGGCTACTCAATCATGTAAAAAAAATTCAAGCACAATTCAAGGTTTTTTCCAAGGGTTTTCAAACAAAATTCAAGGCACGCTTACAGAGGAAAATATTTCTGAATCAACGTAATCACTCATTATAGTACAATACATAAAAAAGCACATGTTTTATAGCTAGGCATGTCAATAATCATGTAGGCCATAAAGAAATTGAATTATTGCAAAAGTATCCTAGGTTTAATTAGCAGTTACCTAAAATTTTTTATTTCATTGATAAGTAGGCTCAAAATCTAGTGATATGCCTAGCTTACTTTAATACAATTTTTACTAATAAGCCTACGGACTATTTGCGATAGGCCCAGCTTTAATTAATTACTGTTATATCAATAACACGATGAGTTGAAAACAAAACTCGTTTTTTATCTGATAAGTATGTGAAAAAACCAACATATTTAAAAATCGTTATTTTTCGACAACTTTTTTTTTCATTTTACATATTTTGGTAACCATGCAATTTCTTGTCACCTCTGAAAATACAATTTCTTGTTGAAAGTGGTGAAATGTGAGTTTTTTTTAAGGTTGATTTCATCCGCAGAAAACTCTTTTTTAACGGAAAATCGAAAAAACTAGTTTTTTATCTGATAGTGAAAAAAACTAAATTATTTATTTAGCCTGAAAAATGCATTTTATATTTACCTAACCAAACATAACTTAACTTATCCTAATTGTCTATTTACTCAACAAAAATTCGTAATTTGCGTTAAATTCGGGTGTTTGGCCGCCGTGACGGCCTGCGGCTGTATCTCCGGCGGAAATATAGATGAATTTGGTTTTTGTGATTAATAGTTGTTATATATAATGATCGCGTAATGGCCTCTAATCGCAATTCGCTGCGAAAGTAGTTTTTCGTTATAACTCAAGAAATAATGGTAATAGACCAAATTCGTATTCAGTACAAAAAACACATCAAAATAAAAAAAACGATGGTTAAAATACTATTTAAACTAACAGAAATATGTCAAAAATACTATAAGTTGTGATATTAGTTTCCGAATTTTTAAGTAAAATACGTAATTTCCGCGAAATTTTTTTTATGCTGATCACGAATACATAATTGGGTTATCCGGTAACATTATTTTTTCGGCCTGAAAAATACACTTTTTAATGACCTAACCAAACATAACCGAACTTATCATGACTTTTTACTCAACAAATAGATATAATTTGCGTTAAATTATTGTGACGGCCTATCGTCAGTCATTCCGGCAGGAGTATGCATGAATTCAGTTTGTTGTGGTTAAAATCTGATGTATATAATGATCGCTAATCGTGATTCGCCGCGAAAGTAGTTTTTCCGTTATATCTCGAGAAATAATTTGTATAGACCAAAATAGTTTTCAAATTCGTATTTAGCGCAAAAACAACACATCAAAATAAAAAAAATGATTATAATATCATTTAACGGAAATATATCAAAAATACTAAAATGACATTCGTTTTTTCGAATTGTTCGGTAAAAACGATTTCCGAAGAATAAAAAATTCTCAAGAAATTGAAGTCAATTATTTACCCATTTCAGGTAGTTTTCAAATTTTGTTTGGTGGCAAGAAACTACATAATAACCTTGTTGGTTTTAATAAATAATAATTCACACAAAACTAAAACAGTTTGTCAAAAATTACGATTTTAGAGTTAGTAGGCCTAGACCTTTAAGCCAATCAACTACAACACAAAACGTCCCACACTTGAAACAACATCCAATGAACTTTATACTGTACTAATGTTTTTATCAACGATAAATTGTTTAATTAATTCTGCATTTTATTTATAATAACTAAATAAATAAACTGGAAGGTTAATTAACAAAACACGCCGTTCACATTATCTCTTCTTGTTGCCCACCTGTTGTTGCCGGTAATGGTAAACGTAAACAAAACAAATGCATAAGCCTAGCCTGTTGTCGATGTATTTTCGTTATTTAAAAAGAACGCAACAGTTTCATTGAAACAATAATTCGGCACCAAAACGTTTCAAAATGTTGCAAATAGCTGCAGTAGAACAGACAGCAACAGTGAGCGTCATCGGATATCAATAGAACAAAACGATAACTCCAAAAGTTTAGTTGCAACTTTAACCTGCAGCGTAAGTTGCAACCGAATGTCAACAAATCTAAGAGGCAACGCTTGACATTGAATATATTCGTGTGCTTCGGCAAAATGCGGTGGGTAAAGCTATCATATTGTCTGCAACAGCTTCATTCAACTGTTTCGACGTCAAAACTGTTTCGGTTGCAACCGTTTTGTCAAACTATTCCACGCGTATTATTTTGAACATATCAATGTGCCTAGTCTAATCATACGAAGATTGACGATGTTTCCCGAACTTATCGCTTGAGTTTAACTGGAGCCCTGAAGTCCGAACCTTCCTGACGTTACCGGATTACTCTCGTCTCGCTCGACGAGAATTCCCGATGGTTACCGAAATTCAAGCATATTTCCAGGTTTTTTCAAGGCGCCATAAAATTCAAGCATAGTTCCCGGTTTTCCCGAAATTCCCGGTGAGTAGCCACTCTGGTGCTAAGGGTAATAGTGCAGAGAGAGATTTTAGTAAATTATACATTTTAGGTCCAGTAATATTGAGCAGTCATATTTAGAACATTCTCAACATTTTTCAGGTGTATATAGTTTTCACAGCGCTCAATATACTATGGAAAAATAGTCCTTTGTCAAAATTGAAAAATCAAAGTTTTGGATAAATTGTATATGACTGTATTGTAGCATACTGATACTTAACGTTAAGGTTGTAGTGTTAATAAATCAAATAGTTCAATTAACCCTACTAGTAGCAGGTAATTTATTTCCTCAATGGCAGGCTGTTTTTATGTGTTGCATAAGGTGTTTCATCAAAAATAAAAAAAAAGTAAATAATGCAGTATAGGTGTCTTGTTGCATATATTTATTTTCAGAATTAATAATGAATAATGATACTTAATTTAAACTAAACTATTATTTTGTATACATATTTTTTTTATTATATACATATTAAATTTATAACGTACGATAACAATTTTTATCACAAAACATTTCATAACTTATAATAATGATTTTAACATTTATCATTGAAAAATATTACTTTGTTTACAAAAAATTATTTGTTCTCTTAAAGAGTTTGAACAACAATTAAAAATCATATTATTGAAATTTAACACAGTTCGAGTCTGAAAGACATTTTATGTTCCTTCTATGTTGAAATTTGTATTCTTTATTAGACATATTCTTGTTGAGATTAAAAAATGTATTTATCATCACTGTAAATTCCATACATATAGATGATAAATACTGTATGAATTTTGTTACCCAAATCTGAAAATCAGTCAGCTCAGCACATCATTGACAGATTTTTTAATAATATCATGACATAAGGCCATCAACACAAGCATTGAAGTAAGTAAAAATAAATTAGGACTACAAACTAAAAAAAAATGCAAATATTTTAAAGTTTAAATCTATAGTACAATAAATAAAGGTAGAAAACATACTAATGTCGACTCTCTGCTGCAAGCTAAGAGCCTGAGCGCTTCGAGAAATCAACTTGGTAAGTGTTGTTGCAGCTAGAAGTTGTGCGTAGCAAGAATCTCCACGGTCTAATAACAACTGACACTTAGATAATGTGTCAGGGGCATTTTGGAATACAACCAGAGATTTTTCAGCTTGGACTCGCAGGGTCGGGTCTGTAGCTTCATATAGTTGCTTGCACAGCAGCTCCAGCTGCCGAACCTCCTATTAACAATATATAAAGTGTTACTATAGCTGACACTTTTTTGATGTGGAATTAATGCAACCTTAACATTAATAGCTTGAAATCTAAGGTCACTTATGACAGTCTTACTATCTCTGTGAATAGTAAATTTCTACTACACTTTAATGTACCAAAAGGTAATCTAGTCAAACTTTTGGGGATTGTACTGGATCATAAGTTAATATGGGAGGATCATGTTGACATTCTATATACAAGGCTGAGCAGAGTTCTGTATTTGCTAAGGCGTTTAGTGTGTGAGTTGCCCATTAACGTAGTCAATCAAGCATACTTTGCTTTTTATCAGTCAATCTTAGCCTATGGTACCAAACTGGGGTTACGCATCAAGTGTTCAGAAGATCCTCTTGTTACAGAAAAGGGCAGTGAGAATAATTTCTAATGTTAGTTTTATTGGAACACTGTAAACCATTATTTATACAGATTTCTATCTTGACTGTTATCAATGAGTTAATTTTTCAGTGTATAACGGCTATGAAGGCCAGACATGAGTCCTTCCCATTGAATAATAATGTGCATGATTACAATACTAAGTACATTTTAAACTTATTTATTCCTAGAAATAGGTTACATAAAACAAATAACTGCTTTCCTGTTTCAGGTATTAGGTTATATAATAGGTTACCGATTTCCATCAGAAACCAACTACTGTCGCGGTAGTACAAATAAGCTGCCACCACTGTCACTTATAAAAGAGGGACAGACCCTAGCATACTTCCTCACAGATACACCTAGTTTAAGAATGAATAAATTTTATTGTCACTATATCAGATTAAGCCACAAAACTTTACACACGATTACTGTACACAAACACCTACTTTAAGATGTACTCAATGTCCTGCTATTCCTCAATGGGTCCCATACACGTACAGTGGTAATGACCCACCTAGCCATAAACGTAAAATAGTAATTACCAACTCCCCTACCCATACACGTGACACAGTGGTAATGACCCACCCGCCCATCCATACATGTACAGTGATATTGACCCACCCACCCACCCATACACGTACAGTGATATTGATCCACCCGCCCACTCTTACATGTACAGAGATATTAATAACAACGTACGGAAGGAGCAATAACAACTGCGGCTTTCAGTAAGTGTCACTTGTATTTATTTTACATAAACCACAATCCATAATAAAATATTCAGTACATAATGTTATATTGTAAAACGAACAAAATCCCAACGTCCCGTATCGTCTAACTACGGTAACCTAAATATATCTGATAATTACTATTAGCCAAGAGCCGACCAAGACATAACTCATCCCCATACTCATCGAGATCTGCAAGAGTTCCCCCTTCTGGCCACCTCCATGCGTTCGCATGGCGATCGGTGATTGGTCCGATCGGATCATACGATCGGCACAGTGATGACAATGCAGTCAGGCGAACAACCTTAGCTTCCGCCGTGGACTGAGTAGCCCACGTGGTCGCTAAGACACAATTTTGGGAAATGTATGTTAACGTAATCTACTAAAACACTTTAATTAATCGTTAAAGAATTTTGCTAAAAAAGTATTATTAACACTTTGAAGCCTAAGCCCGAAGATAGATCGGGCGACGCAAATTGGCGTACTCGCCGACGCCCGAGAATAGTTTGGGTGCCCATATTTAATTCATTATATCTTTATTATCGGCATATAATCGGGTTTAGGTCATCTGAATATGTCTTTTAGTTATCTGTTATTATATTTTATCGGTCTATTAATTTTTTTTATCTACATCTGGTCTTGGATAAATAATTATCGTAACAGCTGACGTGAGACTTGGAATGAGCGCGCGCCGAGCGGTATTGTTTATGTCAGCATTGTTTATGTTGTTATATTTTTCTATTATATTTATTATATGTTATTATATTTTATCGGTCTATTAATTTTTTTATCTACATCTGGTCTTGGATAAATAATTATCGTAACAGCTGACGTGAGACTTGGAATGAGCGTGCGCCGAGCGGTATTGTTTATGTCAACATTGTTTATGTTGTTATATTTTGCTATTATATTTATTATATGTTATTATATTTTATCGGTCTATTATTTTTTTTATCTACATCTGGTCTTGGATAAATAATTATCGTAACAGCTGACGTGAGACTTGGAATGAGCGCGCGCCGAGCGGTATTGTTTATGTCAACCAACATTGTTTATGTTGTTATATTTTGCTATTATATTTATTTTATGTTATTATATTTAGCTTATATTATTATATTATTTATATTTAGCTTATATTAGCTTATATTATATTTAGCTTATATGTTATTATATTTTATATTATTATATGTTATTATATGTAGCTATTTTTTGTTTTACATATTTTTGTACTTATTTGTAGCTTCTGTAAAAAAATAAAAAAATGTACAACACCTAAAGTTTTGCCCATCATTGAAAAGAGAATTTTCTCCTCTTTACAAAGATATATAATATAACCTTTTTATGAAATTTATAAGGCATTTAAAATTTTTTTAATGTGAACATAAAACCCCCAGGATTCCATGCCAAACGGAGTATTAAGGGCCCAGGCTTCAAAGTGTTAATTAATTATTATTCTGACTGAATGAGGAGGTGACTCATCACACTACCACCAAAATTCTCCAAAGTTGTAAAAAATTGCTTTATTACAAACCCTTTCTAAACTCACGGTACTCTCTTACTTTCTTTATTTGAATAATCTATTTTTATTTGTCACTGTTATAGGAATATGTCTTCTTTTTTATAATGATTTTTTCTATGTAATAGTCAGTATCTAACGAATTATTATTATTTTTTTATTTAGTATAGAATATACATTTTTGTTATTTTTTTCTAATAATAAATTATATGTAAGTATCTTTCTAAGTTAATTTGTCTGATCAAATTGTAATGTAATGTTCATTTGACTAGTTTTACGCACAGGCATAAAAAAGCCTATGTAAAACTTTATTTTCCGATATATTAAATTGTTTAACTTGAACCTTTGTAACTTAAAAAGGGAAATAAATTGATTTTCTTTCTTTCTTTCTTTCTTTCTATACTGTTAATGAATTTCATGAAGCAAATCACGCAGGTTTTGTAGCTTACATGTAGAGGTACTAACGCTAGAATTATTAAACAGTGTATACTTACACACAGGTATGTCCATCTGAATTACCGTTATATACATTTTTATTTATTTTTATTTTTTATGCGTCTTTTTTTTTTTTTTTTTTGCATGGAGTGACTTTGACTTTTGACTCTTTTGAGTGTGTTGCTCGTACATGTTATTTTTAGTTACTTTAGTTTTAGAATTGATGTATCCTAATGTACAGTTTGTATCGAATGGCTAAATAAAGACTTATTGACTTATTAACTTCTAGAGAATGATCCAACAAAACATAAGCAACAGTAGAAACTTGTTACACACTTAACTCATTTATTTCTGGAAAAGTTTGAAATATACATATACTACGTAAAACAACAGCTACAATATATTTCTGTAATGTGTAATGTAGTAAAAAAGGAATGTGAAGCTAATACTTAATTAAACGTAAATGTTAAATTAAACCCTCAACTTCAGTTTAGTTAAAATTTAACAATAAAGTTAACTTCAAGAGATAACTATTGAATGAAACCTCTATTTCCTTCTTCCCTGTAATATGTATAAAATAATGCTTCTAAAATACTGGTGTGTAATGATAAAAAGATTAGGTATCAACAGGGGACATTTAAATACAGTCTATACAATTTAAACAAATGTATAATTTATAATAAGTACATTTACAATTAGCACAAGACAGGCAATATTACAGGGGACATTACAGGGTGGACAGGCGTCTGTTAATTTATTTTGGAATTGTACTTAGCATTGTTTGTTCGAGAGCGTTACCTCGAGAAATTGTTGGGTACATGTCCGGGTGGGCGGATGGGGAGCCTTGATTGGTAAGGCAATGCCAGCATTGCTCCTCAATTTATAGGTAAGTTATGAACCTTGAACTAATGGATAGTTCAATGGATAATAGAATTTATGTGTTCCAAGAACTATCATTAAACCAAATTACTTATTATACTTAATACTCAGGGTGTTTTTGTATACAGTATGACTGTGTTAAGAATGAACATGGAAAAGTAGACTATTGCCTATGAGGTTGCACCACTTTTTTTTTTGGGGTAAAGTTATTATTAACCTAAGGATATGCCAGCATTGCCTGTCCATAGTGTTATAGGGCTTGTTAACCTAAAAAGAAGCAGCCGAGGATCTAATGACCTGACCATCAATCGCCCTTCCCGTTGTAAACAAATTAGTCAAGTTGCAAACACACGCTAGTTAAAGATTGAACTATTAGTATTTGACAATGTAATTAATTATTACTACTATCAAAGAAATTGTATAATAATTCCCTTGATTTATTATATAATAATAAGAGAGTTATACCCTGGGACTCAAACTGCCACTTTGTTCCTTGACCTGGCCAAGGCGCTTGATAAAGTCGATCACTCAATTTTATGAAAAAAGCTACATTCTTATGGCCTCTAAAATAATGTACTATACTTTTTCAAATCATGTATTGTAAATAGAAAACAGTTTGTTTCTTATAATAGGACTTCATCATCTATTTCCTCAGTTCAATTGGGAGTACCAAAGGATTCTAATTTGGGGCCTTGTCTTTTTACGATATTAATTAATGATTTAAGTGATTGCATTTCGTCTGCTGAGGCACTATTATTTGCCGATGATTTAAAATTGTTTAGACATACAAAGAGACCTGAAGATACCATTAGTTTACAGCAAGATTTAGACAGTGTTTTTGAATGGACCAGAAATAATAAAATGACTTTTAATGTTTCAAAATGCTATTTAATGACTTTAACCAAAGATCAGGACAATCAACATTTTGATTACTTTTTTAGTAGAGTAAGTAAAATTAAGGATTTAGGAGTCTATCTATATAACTCATACTTTATCTTTTAATCCTCATGTTGAGGCATGCATAGCTTCTTGTTCTAAATTGATGGGTATAATTAGAATCAACAAAGTATAATTTTAGAAATACTGAAACTTTAACTACGCTTTATTTCTCATTGGTCGGGTCAAGTTTGGAGAGTAGTGCAGTAATTTGGAATCCATTTCATATTGAGAGATGCACTAGAAAGAATTCAGAAACGCTTTTTACGATTTTTATTTTATAAATGTTTTAATGTCTACACGTATATGAATCTATATCATAATTTCTAGTGATGTTTGGGTTTCAAAGTCTGGCCCTGGGGAGAACACTCATGGTCTGGCATTCCTATATAGACCTGCGCGGAGTACATTTGGGGACAATGCTAGCCTGGCCGGCCTGTCTTTCCGTGTTCCCTCTTTTCGGAGTAGAAACAAAGGAACAAGTCACGTACTCTCTCCCTCACTGTCATACAGCCTCACATGCCTCTTTTTCAACTTATGAGATCCTTCAATGTACTAATTTCAGTCAATAATGAGTTAGACTTATTCTTTGACTATCCAAACGTTTTTAAATCAAAATGTTTAGCTGGGTTGATAATGCTAAATACACGAATAAGCTATTTTTTTGTCCATCACTACATTAATATTGTATTATATTCTTCAATTTTATTTAATTACATTTTATTCAGGCTCTATTTTTGGACTTTACATCTATGTCAAATAAGAATTGTTAGTTGTATTTCTTTGTTATATATTTATTTATTATTTGTTATCAATTTATATAGTCTAATCACATATTTTTTCTTCATATGCAATTTATTACTAAATATTGTTATTCATTATTATCATTGTTAATCATTATTTGTTATCAATTTACATAATATATTCAAAAAAATTGTTTATTCGTATGCAGGTTATTATTATTGTTATTTATAATTATTATTTATTTATTGTCATATTTATTTATGAGAAAGTATTAATACTTTTAATCCATAAGAAAATGAAGTGAGCTCAAAGACCTCTACAGTGAACTTTATAATGGAATGACCTGCTTTGGTGTAAATGGTCTCTTACTGTATTAAAGCATGGAAATAAAATAAAATAAAAATATCAATTTTTTAATCTGTCTTAGTTTTTGTTGTAAATTGATTGGACAGTATTAAAAAAATAATTAGATTCCATTGATAACAATAATTTTTAATTACAATGTACAATACTAAAAGTACAAATTTAAAAAGTACGGTTAGACGGCATACTAGTAAACAGATTTCATCTAAAGCAATTTCGTTTACCTTAACAGAGGAAACGTAATTAAATACAAATAGGGACGGTTGTAGACATTTTTTGAGTGTAAGCAAACAACATTTCCCCTCCCTAATAAAAACTGAGAGATGGAAGCAGGTATTCTCTCTGAATAGAAATACTTGTAAATACAAGTTAAATAAATAGAAATACTTAAGGAATTGGAGATTAAAATATCTGGGTTAACTTACTATATTGAATGTAATATTTCTAGATCAAAAAGTTCAACTATAAATAAAAAATCAAAGCTAAACAACTTTTAAAAAATAATAAATATAACAAAAGTTAGCTTAAAAGAAATTCTTTACAGTTTATTTACTCTAAATTAAAGGTAAAACTTCGGAAAAACTGAAAAAAGGAACAACTAAAATACAGATGAAAACTACGGAAAAGTAAAAAACTAGTTTTTCATCTGCTATTTGAAAACTGTAATAATATATAGTTAATAATTGCAAAACTTTAAATACAAAAAATTATTTATTTTTAGAGACCTTTCTTTTGAAATGCAGCATGGACATAGTTGTTAAAAAATGTGTACCTAACCCTGTTTTCATAGTAAAAATGGGTATTCTTCCGCAATTTAAAACCCAACAGAGATATGGCAAAAACTTTAAGTTAAAAAAATGATTGATTTTTAACAAACTGTAATTTGATATATGTGCTATATGGCATAGGGACCTATTTAAAACTTGTTATTTAGATTTATTTTTATTTTCAAAATTTTAAATACTTTGCAATTTTGAGGATGGAGAGATCTTATTATTAATTGAAAGTACAAATAATATGTAGTATTGGATAAAAAATTTACATCCTAGCGATGTACAGAAGAGTTACAATATCATCAATTTTTTACATTTTAGGCCATCCTGCCTCTAGGAATAAATATTCCAGTAGTTTGAAAATGTTTTTATCAAAATAATAATGCTTTAACTCTAGACCGTGGCAAAGAATACCAATCGTATCGTTTTAAAGCATTTCACCAGTGGCAAACGATACAATTTATATCGCGAATTTACAAGCCTATTTTTAGTGGCTATTTTGTCAACAAATTACCTTTAAAACCTATCATATTATATATCTTTAAACTCGGAATATTCTCAAGAGTAAAATATTATATTTTGATGATAATACCCTAAACAGAATTTTTGTGAATAAAGAAATAAGAGTAAGAGAAATAAGAGTACTCAACAAATTTTTCCGCGCCCACGCATTTACGGCAAAATCACACACTTTTCTTCTAATATTTACTGTATGTAATTTTTGTGGGGAAAAAAAAGAGCTACATCCCTGAATTGGGAATCTTCTTGGCATCAAAGTAAACCGTTCGTATTCTTTCTAAATTGTCAATATCCATGTCATTCAAATTTTATTTGAATCAATGTTTTTGTTATTTTCTGTACTGGCAAACGATACTAAATTGGTATCGAATTGTTTTCCACCTGTTACTAAGTAACAGTTTGTCTGTATACTCTATTCTAATAAGTTTTGATTCGTTATGAAATTGTCAACAAGGAATACTTATTTTAGGCGCCTATTTATAGCTTGGCCTAGTTTATTTCAGCTGTTGAAAAGACTCATGTTCTGTTGGGCGCCAGGCTGTCTAGCCATCCAGGTTATTTCACCAGGATATTATTCCATGGTTGTGTAATATATTATTCTTTTCATGACTTAGTTTGATTTTGTGTTATTGTTAATTTACAGACATACCTTTACTAATAAAATTAGTTTTTAGATCACTGGGACATAATTTTTCAACTCTTTGTACAAAATATTTTTTCTCAAATTTCATAAATAGTATTTCTTTTAGTATAAAAAAATAGTTATAACCATTAAACCTAAATAAAAATTAAATATTTTCTGAAAGGTAATTTCATATTGTACAAAATGAACTAGATTTTATGAAATAAATGTATACAGTTGTTAATTTTGATCCTACAAATTTGCATGCAAGCACAATTATTTTCAAAACATTTCTAAAAGTGAAAATAGAAAAAAATTTGAACCGATATTTTACTTGAAAAGAACCTTTTTTTACGCACTTTGTATGTTTTGATTTTGCCAGTAAAAATGTTGTTATATTTTATTATTACAGTTACTTGTGAATTTTATATCTCAATATTTACAAACTTTAATATTTTACTTACAGTACAAAAAAATACAATAAAAACAGTGAAAAGCATAAGGAAAGGTTATTTAGCTATTTTTGAACAAAACAATATAAAACATGGTACAGTTTAGTTCAATACCACTGCACGTGTATGGGTGGGCGAGTGGATCTATACCACTGTACGTGTATGGGTGGGCGGGTCGGTCTATACCACTGTACTTGTATGGGTGGGCGAGTGGGTCTATACCACTGTACGTGTATGGGTGGGTGGGTGGGTCTATACCACTGTACTTGTATGGGCGGGCGAGTGGGTCTATACCACTGTACGTGTATGGGTGGGCGGGTGGGTCTATACCACTTTACTTGTATGGGTGGGCGGGTGGGTCTATACCACTGTACGTATATGGGTGGGCGAGTGAGTCTATACCACTGTACGTGTATGGGTGGGCGAGTGGGTCTATACCACTGTACTTGTATGGGTGGGCGAGTGGGTCTATACCACTGTACGTGTATGGATAGGTGGGTGAGTCTATACCACTGTACGTGTATGGGTGGGCGAGTGGGTCTATACCACTGTACGTGTATGGGTGGGCGGGTGGGTCTATACTATTGTACGTGTATGGGTGGGTGGGCGGGTCAATACCATTGTACGTGTTTTTCCAATACTATTGTACGTCTATATATTTCACAATAAGCTAGTTAAGCTTAAGGGGCCGTTTCCCTCCACAAAAACGACAAAAACCTGAGTTACTAATTCAACGATTCGAACAGTTTAGTGAAAATAGTTTTTTTCACAGATTTTTAAAGCATTAAGCTCAAAACAGTGAAAACTGGCTTGCCACTATAATTTCTTAGCTGTCACGCTAGGGTTAAAGTTAAAAATGAGGTGTGTCACGACTTATGTTCATATTTGAAATATTTGCCAAAAACTACCCTTACCCCCTCCCATGTCCTTTTGGGGCTTTTCCAGGTAACAATATTTTTACTGAATTCTTTGGGGTCAAAAATGTGTACTATGCACAACAAATTACTGTAAGCACTTCGTTTGGCTGCATTAGATACTGCGCGGGTGGTCTGAAAACCCTGAAACAGAATTAATTGAATATCCAATATCCACTGATGAAAAAATAAACAATGAAGGCCTACAAGTAAGCTAGGTACTTATATTTATAAACACTGCACTGTGAGTGTATGTACAATGTTGTTTATGTTTACATATCTATTTATTTATTTATTCCCGGTTACACCATTTTTACAATTGTAACAACTATTCAATTAAGTACCAAGCGGCCATACAATAGACAAAACAATAACAATATAAAGGTATCCATAACAATAGACATTAATTTACTTAAAAAAAAAATAAATAAATAACAACAACAAGGGCTAACAATATAGATTAACAATTCCTGAAAGTAAAAGCAACGTAATAGCAACTTAGTAACAGTAACAACAATAGCATCATAATAACATAACAACAATAGATATTTAATTGTGTAATACTAACAACAATAGATATTTAATTATATAATATTGAAAACAATAGATTTTTAATTATATAACATTACCAACAACGGTGATGAATTTTTCATGCAAATATTTTCCTTAGTGCTGCTTCAGAGTGGAAGAAGAAGTCATAGCCCGATTCAGTCGACACCACATTACCAATCCTATGGAGCCTTGGCAGACAGCTAAAGTATGCATAGGCAGTAGCATGGGAGAACAGTTCTTGCGACCGGGTAGTACCAGGGACTCGGAATATAATTCTTGAGAGGAGATCACCGCAATCCACTTGTCCAGCGAGAAGCTTGTGGAGAAAAACTGCGTCAGCCTGCTGTCTCCTTGTTTGAAGAGACCTCAATCCAGTGTATGATGCAATTTCAACAACAGGAGATGAAAAGTAGTCTCAAGAAAGAAGGAGATGAAAAAATGATCCTCAAGAAACGCCTTTGGATCTTCTCGAGGTGCTCAATGTTCCCTACTTGGAAAGGGGACCATACCACTCAACAATATTCCAATATAGATCAGACGAGGGTAACATAAAGGAACACCATGGCTTGAATACTTAGGCCATTTCTTGCGGTTCGAATAATAAATCTTTATATCATGATTGTGTCACTCTCATAGCTAAATAATTATTATTCAAAGAGTTTTTAAAAGTAAAAATGCACAACTTTGTTTAAAATTTTAAACTATCAGGCCTAATAATTCACTAAGTAATTTTTTTTTTTTATCAGTACACAATTTACAAAACTTCAGAAGGTGATTGGAAGAAATGGTTTAAACTAATTAATTTGATATAAAATATGTGTGTGTAAGATAAAAACAAACTTTGTTACTTCGTAAGCATTAAGTAAGCCAAACATGATTATGGTTGTTGAATTAAAAATAATTCCTATTGCTACTTTGAGATATAACTTACTCCTACAGTAAGAAATTGGCAGAGTAAGTCAACACTCTAACTCTAGTCTCCTAATTTTATAATCTGCGTTTAGGAGCCCCTTTTTCTTGGCGTTCTACGCAGCAGCATACTTTGTTTACCCCTTAAACCGGCCCTGAAAATAATTTATATCAAATAAAAATAGTAGGTCCAACCTCACAGGCCCCCTCCCTAAATATGAATATACCGTAGTTGTAATGTAATTAGTGCTTTATATATCCTGTATAGATGTAATCATTTGACTTTTGTATTTATAAGCATTATAGACTAAATCATTGTGGAACTAATAAGTTAAAGCTAAGATTAAAAAAAGTGCATATAAAAGTAGAAAATATATTACCAGTTTTTTCTAGTAGGCTACACAAAGTCTGAAAGAGATTTAGTAAAAACTGAATTAAGCTAGGCTAGTATTTTCTTAAAACTTCCAATTAGCTGGTTCAATTTTTTTTAGTCAATTCATGCCAGAGGTATTTTTAACTTATTGTACAAACGTTCCTATCAAGCAAATCTTTAGTAGACCTCCCAGGATTTCAAACCGTGACCCTCTGCATATGAAGTAGAAGTGCTAACCTCCAAGCTAGCAAGAGACTTTGACCGCTAAGCAAGCAATTTGACATTCTGATGTCAAAAAAGGCAATAGGCCAACCTATACAAAAAATAAACTGGTAAGAAAAAATGTCTATCGGGGAGTACTGATGTAGCAGTCAAGTATGGGTAACAGTGTGTTAACTGCTTTTAACAAATTAGAATCATTTTAGCGGTGTTCACATTAGGTACATTAATTTTAAAAATGAAAAAAAGGTTCAGTGATAGATATGACACTGGGCCTTAGTCTATGGAGGATAAAAATGAACTTAATTGTTTGGAATAGAGGCCTAGTCATCAAAAAGTTATTCAATGCAATTTTTTTTAACCAAATTAAAATAACTTTTGTTGTTTGGTTATTTTTTCACAAAAATATGCGAATATTGTCAGATAACTGTAATAACGCCTTAATGTTTACCAATTAACTTTACATTATATTTTATGTGTAAGCTATAGTCAAGATTAATACATTAATGTGTGACAACTAGAGAAAAAATTAATGGAAATAAACTTATATTATATTACTAATTTTTATACTAGTCGTACATGTTTATTTCAATCCCGGCAAAACGAAAACATTGGATACCTCAGTCTTAGACAAGAGGTAGAATTCTACTAAACTGTCACAATTGTTTAAAGTAACAAACACATAAATGATTATTAAAAATATTTTCAGTGTGATTCAATAAAATTATTGAAAGCCATGATTAAAAGCATTTATTGTTTATTTTAACTATTATACAGAATATTGTTTACAGACTCACCTGTTCCTCCGCCATTTTCTAAGCCTCATTGAAATTAACTACCCTGGCGCAGTCTGCAAACATGAGAAGAGGGTAGTAGTACT